>VZTJ01004174.1:1233-102421 GCA_013397795.1 Orthonyx spaldingii | reverse complement strand
GGGTTACGCGCCAAGGGCCTCCCGCGAAACTCGGATTTCCCGCCCTCTTTTCAAACCAAATTTGCATGTCCCCGCCCCTGGGGCGCGCCCCGCCCGCCTCGCCGTCTGATTGGTCCCCGCCGCCCTTCGCGCCGTCCAACGGGGGGCCGCCTCCGCGCCCCGCCGCCTTCCCACTGGCCCGGGCGCGGCGGCGATTTGCATGCGGCGCGGCGATTGGCTGCGGGGGCGAGGCTGGGGGATTCCCCCTGCGCGCGGCCGGGATCCCGGTTCGCCGGCGCGCTGACAGTGACAGCTGCTCCCGCACGGAGCGCGCGGCCCGCCCCGGGCACCGCCCCGGGCAGCGCCCCGGGCCCGCCCCGACACCGCCACCGACACCGCCACCGACACCGCCACCGACACCGCCACCGACACCGCCGGGCTCCCCCGGGGCTTCCCCCGGCCCCCTCCGCAGCCCTCGGAAGGCTCCCAGCCGCCCGCCCGGTAGGGGCGATCCCTGCCGCTGCCCTAGCTCCGGAGCTGCCGGGAGGTGCCGGTTCCCGCCCGGCAGCTCTGCGGCTCGGAAGGGATCACCTGAGTTCTCGCCCCGGTTTGCTCGGAGAGGCTCCTGCCTGCGCCAGCGGAGAAATTCTCAGGGAGCCTTTTAAAGGCGTCCTGGCGCGGGATGTTACCTCCGGTAGCTGGAGAACGGTTTTTCACGCGCCTGCATCGACAAATTTTCAAATCAGTCCGAGGCACTGAACTTACTTTTTCCGCGAAAAGTGAACGTTTAGCAAAATGTTCCCTTCCATTATGGTATGTATTACCTCCGAGAGGTCAAACAGTCGAACTATGCCCACTAGCTCTTTCCAGTTTCCTGTAGTGTCTTCACTTATTAAATGCCCCCTTAGAATCACAGAATCAGTAAGGCTGGAAAACACCTCCAAAGTTATTCGGTCCAACATTTGGCCGAACATCACCATGCCCCCTGAATATAACCTGCGTTGCCAACGTGCCCCCCTAACTTATGAAATGCCCCACTCTGCCCAGCAACCACCAGCCATGCCCCATTTTCTCATGTTTCATTTCCAGACACACCTTTCCCTCAACCAGTGCTCCTAGCAGACAGTGTGTCCAGGCTGACACTGCTGAGTCAGGCAGATAAGGATCCTTTTCCTTGGGAACGTTCTGTGTTTCCATCTCTAGCAGGTACATGAACAAGTTGCTCTACCAAATCCGCAGCCCCGCCTAAAAGTGCCCCTGGTCTGACCCCCGGCTCAATCAGAGTAGATGGCTGAGGTGCGATACGGTTGCATGTTAAATAAGGACGTCTTCCATTCTCGGCATGTTTTCCATCAAAGGAGTAAATTCTGCTCCATTTGGCACTGGAGAAGCCTTGATTAAACTACTGGATACAATATTGGGCATGGCACCTTAGGAAAGATAGAGAGAGAATTCATAGGAAAGAATGAAGAGAATTCATAGGAAAACAGGCAACAAAACCTGGTCAGAAAAATGTGTCCTTCTACAAAGGTTGGCATTTATCAGAGAGAAAAGTAGGGGAAGAGGACATGGTAGTCGTGACCTGATACACAAAAGGTCACAGAAGATGCTCTTTGTCTATAGAGAGGGTAACGAACTTTTTAGGAAATATTAAATTTAATCTGGATAATTGGGCATCAATAAATTTTGTGGTAAGGAAATCCTACAGTCACTTACCCAGGGGTACTGGACTCTTTTTAATAGATGAGAAAGACTTCTTTTAGCAAGTCTTTTAGTGTTGCATTTGTGCTCAGCATCCAAGACCTAAAAGCCTTTCAAAGTCTTCATTGTGGTCCTTCCAGCCCAGGCAGGAGCAGGGATTGCCTGGAAAATTTCATGCTCATCTGCAGAACCTTAGCATTCTTTTAAATTTCACCCAAATGTCCAGTTCCACTACTGTGGGCTGCCCTTAAGGAATTAGCCAGCAATGTCCAACTTTGTGCCCACGCACAGGGTGAAGCAGATAAAAGCTGTGCTCAGTGTGCCCTGGTCATGGCAGGTGCAGCAGCACCTTGCTGGCTGGGTGAGGCATTTCCTCAAGGAGAAGCAGGAAGAAACACAAACCTCTCTCTACTGCAGAGTTCATCTCCAGTCTTCTTCTGGAGCATCTTTTATGGTTTTCCTCTGCAATGGTCTCTGCCATCTTCAGCTAACTTCCCATTATGCGAGGGTGTCCCATGCCAGGAGTCACTGCCTCATGAAGAACTGCGGCACATCCAAGGGTCCAAAGAAGGGAAGAGGCTGAGGAACAAGAACAGCAGGTGAAGAGTGAGGGACAAGTCCAGATATAAAGAAGAGTGCAGGCAGACAGTCAATGTGCTTATAGTTCAAAGTAAAGACTTAATTTTTTAATATGTATGGAAATCGTAGCACTACATTGGTTTCAAGGATCCTGCAGGATGGAGAGAAGAAAGGTGGGCCATGATGTTACAGCATAAGGAAAGAAAAGCAATAAATTAAAAAAATACAGCAAAATGACGACGGTAAAAATAGAGATTCATTAGACCTTTAAAAAGAAAGAACAGCAAAAACTAGAGTATAAAAAGAGCCATGTAGATGGAGCAGAACTAGCCAGGATCCCTGGAGCAGAAAGAAAGCACAGTCAAACTGAGGGAGTAAAACAGACAGGGCATGGGTTAAGGCATGGTACACATCAGAATTCACTTTCATGTATTGGTTCGTTCACCATCTAAGTTTCTAGTAGTTCATCACTCTGTCAGGGGCGTAAGTCAAGCAGTTGAAATAAAGTAAATCTAACAGTTAAATCCTATCTTGCTTCTTTGTGTGTTTTTCATTTTGAAGGAAAGGGTCTGGCTTAATGCATAAGAAAGGTTAGTTTTCAAGAAGCAAAGAAAACACTGCTACACTCAGAAGGTCAGTTTAACTGAACGGCAATAAACCCAGAGAAACAACATCTATTTTTACATAAGAATAGAAAATAAATCCTTACCACAGATTTACATCTGTAACCAGATGTTAAAAACTAGTCCCAGAATTGCACACCAGCCGAATGGGATGGCCAGGAGATAGGGCCCATATCATCTGAATGGAAGGGGAGTATGTTCCTGTCTTCTGGAGGAGAAGTTGTGCTGTGACTGTGGGGTGGCTTCTGGAAAATCTTCAAATAAAAAGCATGGGGTTCATCTGAACAGCAATTTTGCCATCCATAAACTGAAATCTACAGAAAAGACTGCAGGAGAAGAGATGTGTTGTTTTTTCCTTCAAACACAGTTCTGTGGCAGGTATTTCAGTTTGCAGTGGGACCTGTTACATTTGCAATTCACTTGCTAGAGCTAATGGAAGGAACGTAAAGAAAGTGGAAAGAAAACACATAAGAAATGTACAGAGAGCTACATAAAGGATGCTAATTGCAGGCCCAAGGACTTCTGTTGGTCTATAAAAAACAAATTGCTACCTAAAGGGACGTCATCATCCAGGTATCCGTTGCAGAGAAAATACCCTGCAGAATTTAAAGGTTTAGGAGATACTATAATTAAGGTTCATGTGCAGCTGTGATTTATCTTTCCTTGTGAGTATGGTTCTATGGTACTATACTGCTATCCTTGTGAATATGGTCTTTATCTGTGTGATGATAAGCAATTTTACCCACGTAGTGTCATTTAGGGAAAAAGCTGCATTTGTCCTGCAAATAATGTGTAATGACAATTGCTTTCTTTGGGATTCTGACTTTTTGCAGGTAGTGGAAGCAATAACAGAAGCTTTGCCTTGATGTTAAAATGGTTAAATCTGACTTGAAGACCTGGGTTCCAATATGACTTCTTCCATGAAGAAGATTCTTGACAATGTTACAATAGAGACTGCAAAACCTTCCTAAGTGAAAAAAACTGTCTCTAAGAAAGTCTGTAATAGGAACAGATAGTAAATCAATGCATAGCCCTGCATATGGAATAATTATGAGGGCAGTAAATACTCAACAGCTGCTTACTTCATGAGACTTGCCCATCCTTCATACTGAATGAAGAACTGTGCAGGAAAAATGTCCACATAACAAAAGACCACATCATTATCCATATATGCGAGGGGTAGAACTGGCATTGTACAACCACCCCACCTCCCCACTTTGCTAATTATTAACCTTTAAGTAATTAATTTCCTAAATTTTGGAGCTTGATTTCACAAGCATGCAAGGAAGAGTTGAGAAGGGAGGGATGAGGTTGTGCTCAGTACCACACATGTGGAACACAACCTGCATGACAGCAAATGGACATCTGGAGGGAATGCTGAGACTGATGGGATATGTGTTTCCTGCTGTCACTGAAAGTGTGACATCCCATAATCCAGGTCATTAAAGAAGACGTTAAACACTGTGGGCCCCAGCATTACCCCTGCCAGACACCACTAATGACTGGCCTCTAGCTGGACATTGTGCTCTGGATGAGAACCCTTTGGGCCTCACAGTTCAGTCAGTTTTCATTCCACTTCACTGCCCACTTCACGTAACCTACGCTTCATCCATTTTTCCATAAGGGCATTACTGGACACTCTGTTAAAAGCCTTAATGAAGTCAAGATAAATATCATCCACTGCTCCATTCTCATCCACTGAACTAGTCTTACTGTAGAGGGCTATCATGTTGGTCAAGCTTATCCTTGTCTTCATAAATCCAAACAGACTCCAAATCATCTTTCTGTGTTTGGAAATGGTTTCTGGGATAATTTGTTCCATTACCTTCTTTCTAGGGATTGAGGTGAGGCTGGCAGACCTGTAGCTCCCCAGCCCTCCCTCTTGCCCTTCGGAAAAAATTGATAATTACTTTTTTCTTGTTGTCAGGAACCTCTCCCAGTCTCCATGACCTTTCACAGATTATCAACAGTGGCCTTACATTGGCCAGCTCCCTCTGCACTTGTGGGTACATCCTGTCAGGTCCCATGAACCTGTATATATTTGGTGTCTTTAGGTCAACTTGGTCCTCCTCTACCTAGAGTAAATCCTCTTTTCTCCAGACCTTCCCACTGGTCTCTCAAAATGCTGAGATTCCTGAAGGCAAATCTTGCCAGTAAAGACTGAGGCAAGGAAGGCATTCTGTACCTCAGCTTGTTCCATGTCCTTTGTCAACAAGTCTCTTTCTCCTTTCATCAGTGGGTCCATATTTTCCCTCATCTTTCCTTTGCTGCTGATATGCTTAGAGAAGCTCTTCTTCTTGCCGTCCACATTCATCTCCAGATTCAACTTCATAAGGCTTTGGCTTTCTTAACCCCCTCCATGAATGCTTGGACAGCATCTCCATATTATTATACTTGTCACTGCTTCCACCTCTTAAATTTTTCTTTTGAGTTTTGTCAGGAGCTCCTTGTTCATCTATGCCAACCTCTTGTTGTCTTTGCTTGATTTCTGGCTCATTAGGGTGGGCCTATCTTCAAGGTGGAGGAGGTCATCCCTGAAAAGCAACTGATCTTCTGTTCTAATCTCCAGAACAATCTCCCATGGGACTCTTCCAGTCAGATAACTGAAAAAGCCAGAGTCTGCTCTCTTTCAGTCTGGCTTCTTTTTCAGTCTGTGACTTTTTGCCTTGCTCCCTCCACTGATGATTGCCATTCTAGGATGACATCTTCTGAATCTTTGCCAAACAATTGTGAGCTGAGATGTTTAGTATGTTTTACAGTCAATAAAAACAAAACAAAACAAAAAAATCAGAAAAATTGTATTAGATTTATCCTTGACCAGATTTCAAGGTTTTGCTTCAAAGAAAAGCCTGTCAGATTTTTTGAAGACAGCTTCTTTTCCTTTGCCTTGATTCTCAAGCAGTTTCTGTGTGAAATTTCAGACCAAATTATTTAGCTTTTAGATGGTGACAGATGATTGAAAACCTGGGTCCCAGAATATGAAATGCTGGATAACCTTAAGTATAGGCATGTCTATCCTCCCAGAGAGTAATATACAGACATCCCTTCTAGGGAGCCTTTTGAGAATAAACATAAATTCTTAAAACCTAGCCAATTTCCACTTCTTCTACACTTCTAAAATTTACAGGGATTATTATTATTATTATATTTTCTAGGATATAGACCAAATTTTTAACAATAGAGAAATGAAACTAAAACTGACTTCCTTAGTCTGTAAATTCTTCTAAGAATGTGATCTGAGAATTTAGAAATGAAATGACTGTTACAAACAGCATGTGATCTGGTTACTGCATGTATTTACTTAACAGTTTCTGGAAAAATTTAAAGGATTATAATCTCTTAATTTTTAAAAAGCATCAACCTTGAAATGTCACTTTGCCATAAAATTATTTATACATGAACACAATTTTTTTTTATTAATGTAACATCCCTCTTATTTCAGTGGTTTCAGAGAAAGCAGGTGACCACCTAACTGGAGCAAGGACATACAGTTACAGAGCATCATTTGGTAGCATCTCCTCATTATTCCTGTGTAACATCCATTAAACCTAATTATCAAAAGAACTGTATGGTGCAGAAATGATTGCCTGGTTCAGAGGAGTTTACTTTTCAGGGTTAATGATTTCTTTTTTTTAACTCTAGGCAAGGTTATCACGGTCTGTTGATATTCCAAAAGAATTTTAATTCTTTGCATGTAGCCATGTATTTATGTTTTAAAAAGTCCTGTATACATTTATAAACTTATTAATGTCTTCCTTTTCTATACTTCATTACCTATGTACATTGGTAAACATATAGTTTGGATTTGCAGCAAATGTTGCCTGTGAAAATAAAACAAAAATCATGCCTGCATTATAAATTCTGTATGTCAGCATAGTTCTGCTTTGGAGAGGATTTTAGTGAGGAATGTCGAGCCTGACCATCTGCTTGATGAGATGGAAGGGCGCTATGCCCCTATCATGGAAAGACAGAACATAAACTTGACCTTATGCAGGCTAGTTATCACAAGGTGACTTTAAGTGTCTGTGTGTTGCAGGATTAGGGGATTGGCTACTTGCTAGACTGCTGGTCCTCCTGCTGCAGCTTTCTGCCTTTCTCTTTGTGAGATTACCACCCAACTCACAGTTCTTGCCCTCTGAGAACATGGTCCAGTACATGGGGTTTCACTAGGACTGAGAAGAGACATCGGGCTGGCTCCTCTCTGTGCAGTTCCAATCCCTTTTGTCGATTCAGTCCAACTTTGCACAAAGAGTTAATGTCCACAGTAGCCGCCTGCACCATGTCCTGACACAGGAATCAATTGAAACCTTGTTCTTCTTGATCAAGTGCTGTTTAAAACACAAAGCAATTAAATGTAAAGCTGCTCTCAAGCCATCTAACCTCTTAAGTCTACTCCTCAGACCTTCAATCTTTAAGTTGTTTCAGCCTTTATATAACTGAACTGTTTGTCTCCCAAAAGGACAAACAATCCCCTTGCAATAATCAAGCCTAAACAACTGTTTGTGAAGAGACTACACCCAGAGGGGATTGCTTCACCTCAGCTCCTTGGCCTCTAGAGTATGTAGATGTCTGTGGTACAGCTACTCATGCAGGCACTGAACCTCTCATACTCTGAACTTCATGAGAACAACCGATTTCAAAAAGTTTTTAAGATCAGGTGTATAATATTGACAGTATATGATTTGTTCATTTTTGTGTATTTTTGTATTAAATGTTTTTCTTTTAAAGAACAAGTTGTTTAGTGACTTTTTGGGTGAGTTTCAGTTTCAGCGCATTCTGATTAGGAACCTGTTTCAAACTGCTGGAGTTTTCTCCATTTTTCCACACTAGACCAAGGGCTTCAATCCAGGTTTTTGGTTCAATTACTTGAAATCATTTGCTGAGGATTTGCTCTGACAGTGGTTTGGTTGGCAGTGGAACAACTCCCTTGGAGAGTGCCCACAGCCCGTGCACTTTCCTAGGGCAGAGACACACATTCAAACCCATATTCCAAAGTAAGCGGAATACAAATTTGAATCCAGACCTCTCATATCCTCTGTTGTGGGCAAAGAATGAGAGAAAACTTCAATTTCTGCTCAGTAACTTGCTGTGAAGAACCAGAGTAAGAGCTTCTCTGAAGCTTCCTGCTCATTTTGTTGGGATTTTATGGGGGGTTGTTTTTGTTTTGTTTTGTTGTTCGTTTGTTTTTGGTTTTTGTATTTTGGGGTTTTTTGTGTAAGACTAGTCCTTAACTTTGAGTTTCTGTTTCTCTCCACTCACTGGATGGGAAGAGCTTGAGTGTTTGGTTCAGACCCATAGGTTTTGCTAGGAGGCCAGGAATGTTGACCGAGCACACAGCTGCATGGTGGGAGCATCCCTGGGCTAGGGATGAGCTTAGGCTGCTGGCAGAGGATGAGGCAGAGTACCAATGGCCAAGTGGCTGGGAGACTGTTTCCTTCCCTGACTCAGTGCCTACAAGGCAGGCGCCACAATACTCAATTTATATCCCCTCCATCAATCCAGCTCGAAATTACCTCCAATTAGAGGATACATGAGCAGAACTACTTTACTAGGGCGCTGTCTCTTCTGTAACTAGAAAACTTTCATCTCTATGTACACAAGGTCTCCTTTATCCTTCTTTAACTTATAAGTGGGCTTATTGTAGGAAAGTTATACTAGTGGAATGTCTTAATTCAATCCAGGTTTGTTAAGTCTCTTTTCCACATTCATCCAGATCAGATAAAGTGCATGCTGTATTTACTTTTTTGAGTAGTTGCCTAAAATGTCTAGGCACTGAGGCTGTTTCTCATAATGTGCTGACTTTTGGAACGGACTTTTTATTTACAGGCTTTGGCAAAATGGTTAGATTTATTATTTATTAACCAGAAAACCAACAACCCTTTCTCTTAGAAAGGTGCAGAGTTGCATGAAATGTACTGTGCTATCAAAATTACAAGTTTTGTTCTGGATTTTTTCATAATTCATATTATCTATGGTTTGATAGATGTAGAAATTACCATTTTTGGAGAAGGAAATTCTGTCCTTCCTTCCCTTTGCTTTCAAACTTCCCTAACACTTCAGGAACTCTTTTTGCATCAAGAATATTTGTAAAGTTTGCTTTGAGATCACCGTTAGATTTTTCTGTGCCTTGTGAAAAGGCATTTCTTTATTGTGGTATTAATCTTCTTTCTGAAATAAATGCACTTTTCACCTCACAGTGGGTTTCTATAAGTAAAGTTATGCTCATCCTTATCTTCCTCTTTAGTATGCCTGGATATAATATCAGTTAGTATTTTTCTTTGGTTTGAATTGATTTGTCAATATAGCTTTTGCAGGAATATGGCCTTACATCTCCAATACCTGGCAGCTTGTCCAAAATGTCATACTTCATAGGAGTGCAGCTGCAAGAAATGCACTTTGGAGGCATCAGAAGAATTTACAATAAATAATAATACTTTCAAATAATGCTTCAACATTATTTCAGCACATAAGGACTTCAGAAACTCATTCTATTTAGTCTACAGTGAAAACCAAGTTAGCAAGACCCCAAGGTTTCCACATGTAGTCAGAACTACTCCTGTGGGACTATCTTCTGTCTTCCCTGGTGTTAACATGCCACAATACTTACGAAGACATTTGGGAATTCCTGTTTTCTGGCTTCTGACCACTTGCTTTGTCTAGAGCTGTTCAAATTAGGTACCTCTTGGAGACACATGAACATGGAGTACAGCCAGAGCAATCTAACATTGCTCCAACAATTCAGGCTTGAGCACTGAGCTTGGGAGCCTCCACTCTGGGGCTGTAGTTACACGCACAACTTGAGCAGGCAGAAGCTGTCACTGCCCATAGCAGAAGCAGTCCTGCCTTTCACTTATCAATTGTTTCTGTTCCTGTGCTACCCCTCCCTGTGGCTGTGGAGCTGATCTGAGTTAGAGCCAATTTTTTCTTGGGCTGGGTTAGTCTTAGCTTGTATTGGTTCCTGATCTGTTTCACTGTAGGGCTGAGAGAGAATTTTTCTTGTTCCAACACAAGGGTGGAAACAACGTGGAGACAGGAATGATCCAGGCGCCTGGAAAAAAGAGAGGTGGGATGACACTGCCTAAAAGAGTTCATGAAACTCCAGAATTTTTCTCCACTGTGCTTTGCAGTTCAGTCAATGAGGCCAATGAGTTGAAATTTTGCTGTTTTGCCACGTTCCTCATCCATTTCTGTACAACAGGTGACGCACACAACTTCTCATTCCTCTGGGCTTTTCTTGCCTACCACTCCTGCTTTCCAAGGTGGGACGCTGGAAGCACTGAGTTCAGTGGAGCCGTGTGTGTCCCAGCTGCCTGCATCCCAGGCAGGAGAGTGGAGTCTGGTGGCCAAAGAGAAAACTGCAGCCAACGAGACCTCACTTGCCACCGCAGGGTTGAGCAGGCAGCTTCTGCTCCACCTACACAACAGCTAACACAGGTTTCCTCCTGGCTGAGCCACAGCTGGACAAACTGCTCAACACTGCACTAACAGCAGTCTCGGTTCTCTGTAGAAGGGGTCTTAGCAGGGCTGATGCTTTCTCTTTTTTCTGTGGCCCTGGGCTGTGTTTGGTTTGCTCTAGTGCAGCTGCTACAGTAGAGACCAGCTTGCATCGTCCCACTCTCCAGGACTTTTCTGCATGAAATGCCGAAAGGGGTGATACCACCTGCCCCCAAACTCGAGGGAAGAACCAGCTGCAGATGCAGCTGGAAGAACCAGCTCCCGGAGCAGCTGTTGATCTATCTCTTACTCTCAGTTTTAATACACCCCTACCCCTGGCAAGGTCCTGTCTGCCTACTTTTCTTATTATTTACTTAGGTTGGCTTTTCTCAGAACCTCCTCCCACCAAACCATACCATTTCCTGCCACCAATTCATTGCACTTGACTTTGCTTTGATCTCGCCAGTCTTTGGCTTTTCAAGATGAAGATAAACTCTTTATAACTAACTATCATTGCATTCCATGCTTACTATGGCAAGAACAAGGATCATAAATATTAGAATAGTTGGCTGTTGAGGTTGTGATTGATAGTGGTGAGCTGGGAGAGACTCTGAGTTATCACAGAGATGGGCAAAATCTTTCTCCCTTTCTTTGGAGAACTTCCATATGCATAAGTGGGGGTGCAATGTCATGGCTGACAGTCTTACAAAAAGATGAAGCTCATAGAATGGACAGTTGTGAGACAAGACACTAATGTAAATTGCTCTGCACTTCTAGGAGGGAACAGTGTCTCTTGAGATGCACTCCTTCCCCACAAGGAAAACCTCTTGTCAGGTTTTCTGGTCCCTTTGTGTCCCCATGTTTCAGCACAATCTGATCATGCATAAAGATTTTGGGATTCAATTCTCAAAATGATCAATGTTGCTATGCATTTTTAAAAAAAACCCAGAGATTCAAGTCCATGAGAATCTCATTAGCCAGACATCAATATTCTGAGACTAACAAGAGTAGCTGTTGGAAGAAGCATATAGTTGCAAAGCATATTCTTATTTATAAACGTTTACAAATGGGAAATGCTTCTCTGATTCTAGCTATTTTATTATTTTAATTTTTTTAAAGTATATTTTTCCTTTTAAATGAGAACAAAGATAATTTGTGTCTCAGATTTACACTCCAAACTTAGCAGAATAGAAAACAGAGGCTTGTGCTCTGTTTTTCATAAACAATTTATCATTTCAATTTCAGAAAATTGTATGATGCACGTTAAGTTAACTGTGCTGGGGTATAAATGCATGCTTGTTTTGGTCCTTAATTCACTTTTATGTCTGACTCATCTGCGAAAATCTTGTCTTTCTGGGAAAGAGATGGCAGCAAATCAGTTGGGAAACAAGCAGATTTCTTCAGATCTCATATTCTTCTGATTTGTAGGATGCCTTTTCTAAGCTTATGAGACAGATGGGAAACCTTAGGAGCTTGGAAACTTTGGAGACTATTGCACTGAGATTAGTGAGATCTTCATGAACTAGTCAATCACTTCATCAATGTTGTAGCACATGTTATGTCTTTTTGCCTTCCTGGAAACACCATGAGTATACATGTAATCTCTCAGAAGAAATCTCATTTTTGAGGTCAGGGCCTGCAAAAACAACAGGATAATTTCAATGGGGCAGCACTACTGAAACACAAAAAGCCTGAGGAACTTTTAAAAATGTGCTGTCTTAATATTGTTTCCTTGGTCTAAGAACTGCCAGAAGCCTCTGAAAGGGTGCCATGCTGCTGAACAATGAGCCAGGCATTGTGCACAGGTGCTTTACAGGTTCACATGCTGGTGACAGAAGATGCTGTTGTTAACTTAGCAGAGAGCTGTAGAAGCAGAGAAGGCTGCCAGGACATGTGATGGTTGTGCAGGTCAGTATCCTCCTCAGAGCTGAGCTATTGCCTGACCAGATCAAGTCAGATGTGACCTTGAAATGGAAGCGCCATGAGAGACAGAAAGAACAGCCCCTGATTATTAACTCCTCAATAACAAGGTGTAGATTTTGTTTTTCTTCCACATGTACTGGTCAGAACCTTACCCATGCACACTTCCTCACTTCACTCACAGCTCGCTGTTCCCTTCCAGTTTATAAAGCTCTACTTACCTACCAAAACACCTCCATGCAAAATAACAACAAATAGACAAAAATATAAGTATCTAAGTTTTCTCAGCTGTTTCTCAGAATCCCTTTTCACCCACTGCCAGCTGAATATAATTGTAGATTATTATGTACTTAAGGAAGCAAGAATCGCTAGTGAGAAAATACTTAGAAACTTAATAACTAATTGCTAACTAAGCATTTTTAGCAGCTAAGTTTCCTTTGTGGTGCCTATTTAGGCTGACCGTGATTTAAACAAAATCGGCTGTGCTAGTACAAGTATGAGGTCAGTGAATAATTCTGTGAATACTGATTTCACAGGAATGACAGCAGAGTATGTTAATAAAGTGAATGCTGAGCAATACAGCTTGCTTTGGCCTGCTGTTGAGGCTCTTTGTCTAAATCAGGGCTGTCTGTTTCAAGTGCATCTTCTTGTGCTCATTGAAATTACAGCACGTTAAAACTGTTACTGCACCTGCTTACTCCTAGGCATCTGAAGGCAATGTTTAAATGAAGTGACCCTTCATACAGAGTTAACTGCTTACATCAAACTGACATACAAGCATTAATGGCTTCAATTGGGATGTAAATGAGAGCAATAGCAGAAGTAACCCTGCTGTTAAGAGATATGGAGTGGGGTGCAGGCTAAGTAACAAAAATCATCCTGTTTCTGAATTTTGATATTTCCTCATCTTTTGTTTCAATAGGACCCATTTACATTCAGATGATGCATATCTTGAGATCTTTAGGCACCAAGTGTGCCATGTTAACTGTCTGGGTTGGGTATATTTACAAAACAAGGCTTGGAGGGTGTTGGCAAAGGAAGTGTTTTTTCTTCTTCCCCTTCTCCAGTTGTCTGGAGGTGGGCCCAAAGATGGTAGGATGAGGTGTGTGGGTGTGTCAATTCAATGTTCTGTACTCATAAACTGTTCCATTGTGTAATTATTTCCCTGGGTTTTGTCTAACTTACAGTTTTGCTGAGGAAGAGCTTAATTTATATGTTCTACTGGATCATGTGGTGTTGCATCTTAGGCCTGAATTTTAGAAATGGCCTAATTTGTGCCTTCTTCTGTAAGAAAGAAATAAACTAAGAAACCTAGATGCAAAAATCTCCAGTGCGGTTATCTGTCCAGACATTTACGTGCTATTAAGAAATTTAAGAGTGTAAGGGAACTCTTCTGGACCTTGTGGGTTTTCTTTTTTAACTTTAGGATTATTAGAATAGTTGCTGGCATTGTTATGGTTCAGACTAACCAGCATTATCCCAAACCAGTTCTGGGCATAGTTCAAGAATTGTTGCAGGCCCAGGACCATTCCTAGTAAACCATTTGAATGAGGCCATTCTTTTTGGAGGATATTATGGATTCTTAATTTTGACTGGTATCTCCTACTAGTTCATTCAATGAGTCATATTTTATTAGAATGCTACACTGCAGTTCCTGGAGAGAAATTTAAATTATATTTTAATATCAAAAGAGATGGAACATTCCCCACTTTTTGGACAATTTATTCCTCTAAATCATTTGGGCTTACTGTCTGTTTCAAGGTACATGGCTCCAATTTCCAGTCACTGATTGTCATTTTAATTTTCTTTTCAGTACTTCTTTCCTCAGAAGATATTTGTACACTGTAATCAAACATGATTTCTATAACAGATTGTATTTTTCAGGTCTCTGTTCATAAGGTACTTTCTATAGCTCTGTAATAAATATTGCTGCTCTCTTCCATATCAACAGCCATTTTCAACATCCCTTTAAATAATGATCACTAATGCAGTTTTCATAGAATCATAAAATGGTTTGGGTTGGAAAAGATTTTAAAAATTATCTAGTTCCAACCCCCTGCCCTGGTCAGGAACACCTCTCACTAGATCAGGTTGTTCAGAGCCCCATCCAACCTGGCCTTGAACACTTCCAAGGACAGGGCACCCACAGCTTCTCTGGGTAACCTGTTCCAGTGCTTCACCACCCTCACAGTAAAGGATTTCTGTCTGGTTTCCGCTTTCACCCTTGTAAAAAGTCCCCTTCCCTCTTGTAGGCCCCTTCATGTACTGGAAGGCTGCCATAAATTCTGCAGTTGTGCAGATTTCCAGTGCTCTTCTTTCTCAACTTTCTCTCCTTCATACCATTTCTCTCTGCATTGTTTTCCAAGCCATGCCAAACCTCAGCATTGCACTCATTGGAGGCTTTGTTCAGCTACAGTTTCCTGCAGTTCCTCCCAGAGCCACCACTGCAGCCTCCCATGCTGCTGGCAGAGCCTCTGTTCCTTGTGAAACTGTATGTTTAGCTACAAGTTGTTTGAAAAGGTCTAGGTCATCCCAAAATGGCTCAGACCACTCTGTATGAGTGCCCTGTCCCTTCAAGTAACTCTAATCAGGCAAAACTTTGTTGTCCACAGATCTTATGGGAAGTGGCACTTACAGTCTTGAAACCATTTTTCTTTCCTCATTTAATAACACCTACAAATATAATAACAATGTCAGACTAACAAGGCCCTGAAAAAAAAAATCTTTCTGCCACAGCAATTCATTGACCTTTCTTTCAATTTTTAAAATTTTTTTCATTTTTATTCTGCATTGGGTTTCTATCTCTTCATCCATTTTCCATTTATTAAACATTTATTTGAATACTGTCCATTTTTAGTTACTATGGGTTTTTTTCTTTGAAAAACATTAATAAAATCATATAATCATTAAAGTTGTAAAATATCTCCAAGATCATCAAGTCCAACCTTCATTCAGCATATATTTTAAGTGCTACTACAAATCAGATGCTTAGTGATGACATTCAAGCTTCAGTGTCATAGTTTTTGGGGCAGGTTTCTGTGGGTATGGATGGTTTCTTAAGATTGAAACAGCCTTAGTAACGGAAATTCATGAGCCAGTTTCTCTGTGAACTGTAAGGGAAAAATGTCAAAATGCAGCTCTCTGGCAATGAAAATTGCATTTGAAAATGCAGACAGTATAGTAGAGAAATATTTGCCTTTTATAAAGCATTCATCTAATTCTAAAAAACAATGTATTAGAACGCAAAACCCCAATGATTTAATCTAAGTAACAGTTGATGATTGTCACTTGCTGTAAATCTGGAGTAAAGAGGAGATTAAAACTTCTTTTCCTCATGTGTTCTGATATACCAAACACAGAGCAGAGCCCTCCACGAAGTTCAAGGTTCTCAAGTTTCCCTAGGCCAAAGACATATACATAGTTTACAGAGTCAAAATAAACGATTGGCACAACTTTTTAAAAATGGCAATTTTTCTATTTGTTATTAGCCCAGCTGGTCAATTATTTGCTGAGAAGCCTGCTACCATCCAGAAGTTTCTACTGTGATGCCCCTGACTATGTATAACATACAACATTCAGTGCTATTTACAAGAGACTTTACACTTTAGCTGTTAAATAGGCTCTTGAAATATTTTCCTGGAGTAATAAGTACTTTCCAGATTATCATTTCTGACTTTTCATGTTCATAGTCTTGAATTCTAACATGAACTTCATGTGCTAGAAGGCATTCAGTTTTAATTCTCAGCCCTAAATAACTGGGGCTATCTCCTAAATTACAGAAATTTGCACTGTATAAGCTGCAAGCAAAACAATCTTCAAGTACAGTCACATATTTAGGAAATAATTGTTTGTCTTTCCTTATAGCTATGAAGCAGTAGCTGAGTTTTTCTTGTGCTTGGGCTTCTCAGGCTGAGGAACCTCAAAGATGATGCCAGAAACTCAAAATTTATTCAGTGAAACATGGGACAGCCTCAGACACATGTTGCAGAGGAACAGGATGGTTTGTTTATCTACAGGGAATATCCCTGCCAGTAAAACTATTGCAATTTGCAGATGTTATACAACAGAGAGTTAGCACCTACTGAAAGGACCACACTTTTCAGAACAGTGTGGTTTTTGGATCCATAGCTTGTTTCAGAATTCTTAGTGAGCCATAATAACTTGACATCACAAAAACATTTTAATAACTTAGTGGTTTTAATTTTGTTTTCTTTCAGTTACGTCCCTTGGGAATATTAGAATTATCTGTGTGTTTTGCACTCTTTGCCACATCAAAAAGTGAAGATAAATGATGTATCTGCAGGTATCTTGAAGCAATAAAATTTGGACTTTGTAATTTTGTTTTTCTATTTCATGGTACCAGCATGTGTGAGAAACCAAAGAAACAGTTTGAGCAAGCAGTCAGCTTTTAATTATCTGTACACCCAACCTGAGCTGAATTAGGAAGAGGCAAATTAGAAAGAGAGTTGCAACATTAGGTCATACTTTACCATACTGTAAATATTAACACAGGCTAGTTTTAACCTTCCAGAAGTCTAATGTAAAACTCTGGGATGCTTTTACCAGCCTGCCTTGCCATTCTTATGACCAGAAAAATCTTGCAGGAAGAATACTTGCAAAGAAGACGAACAACCTTGCTTTTTCTTCCATCCCCTGGAGTCAAACCTACAGTGTAGGGACACATGGAAAAGTTGGCCAACCCAATGGAAAGAGGAATCAGGGACTGCTCAGAGTTAATATACCTTCAGCAGTGTTAATTCTCTGTTACACTCTATTGTCTTCTTCTGGACATCACAGGAGTTGGGGTGTCTTGTGGGGAAAGTCAGGCCATGACAGCAGTCACTGAGGAAGGTGGCCGAGGAGAGGGCTTTGCCTGCAGACATGGAAGTTCAGGACTGAAGTCCTGAGTATTGCTGTGTTTCAGATACTGTCCCACTGCCTCTTCCTTTCCCTGGTCCCACAGCATGGGTGTGGAGAAGTTGCTTCCCACTGGTAGACACAGTGGAGCAGCAGAGCTGAAACCATTCTTTGTCCCCTTCAAGACAAACAAATGGCTGCATCCCTCTGTTTACATGGCAGATATAAACTGCAATTCTCTATGGTTTGAATTTAAACCAAAATCATTACATTGCTTGGTTTCAAGAGGTCAGGAGGCTCTCTTTAAAAATCCAAACCCAGGCCCCTAAAATCAGTAGTGACATTTGAAAAACCCACATAGCTGGAATATGTTGACCATAGTGGCACTGAGCAGCAGATCTATAAGGCATTATCTGCAGTCTAGCTTGAGAAGATAAATTCAGGTTAGATCAGAATCCTAAATGCTTCCTTATAGGGATAACTCAGGTGAGCTGCAGACATCAATGGAAACTACAGGAGTACAATAACTATGTAATGGTGATCCCCCTCATTGTCAGCCTTGGCTATGCATGGGATGGAAAAGGACACCTTTCATTAACTGTATAGGAGGCTGGCACTACAGCAGATCCATATCATACCCTGTCACATAGAATGCAATTTGTCAGTTCCTGTGTAGCAAATGACGATGATATCTGTTTAAGAACACATTTGCAAGCAGTCAGCTGGCAAGTGCATTGTACACTGGCCCATCTGTTACCACAGTAATTGGGTCATCCACTTCAGAAGAAGCTGTTTTGCCCATGTAGTGACAGAAGCAATGGCCTCATATAAAGAAAGCCTGCATTGGACCAAGGATTCTAACAATGGGATAGAGGAAAGAAAGTTTCCTATGGAACCAGCTGGAAAGGATAGACCCCCGTTAGGCATGTGTTCAACTGAGGCTCTGGAGCAGGTCTAATTGCACCTCAGAAATGACGCCGAAGGAAAACACAGGAAAAGGTTCTGAGAGTTATTACCAAGGGGGACTGCATCCTGCAAAAGAGAAGGTTGCCAGGACTAGCTCTCTTCTTGTCCAGTGCCACAGACCACCAGCTTTAGCACTCTTCTGTTAACACCTGATGCTGTCCATGTGAAAAAAGGGTACTGGGAAGGTACTGGAAGGTATTTTTAATTTGTAGGTTGGCATTCTTGTTTTGGAATTTCCTATTTAATAAGAGTTAATAACAGAGTTGGTTTCTGATTTAAAGATAATCAGGATTGTGATTACAAATATTACAAGGCTATAACTTCTACTTTACCTGTTCATGATAGGAGAATCAGTCCTTCCTCTACATTTATTTATTTATTTATTTATTTTTCACCTCTCTCTCTGTCTCTCAGGGCAATTACCCATTAAAACCACCTCAATAGGGTTATAACTCTTTTCTATCCCTAGCAATTTTAAAAGCTAGAGAATCTGCCTTTCTTAAAGTTAGGCTCTAGTTTGAACAAGAAATATTTGTTACAAAAAGCTTATTTTACCTCATCAGATGGATTTCCCCCCCCCCAATCTTTAACGCCTAAACATTTTGATTTTCTGAGACAAACTCCATTACCATGTGTGCAGAATGAGTTTCTGAGAGTTCAGCTGTCCATGATGCCTTGGCCACTTCCACAGTACAAAGTCATGTAAAAACTTTTTGTTGTGAAACTCAAGTTTCTCAATAATGCAGACATAGGGAAAACATGCAAAGCAAACTGAAAAACTAAGCAAAACTTCTCTTCAAAGGTAAGGGAAGCATTTTATGGCTATAGATTTTGGTGCTAAATCTCTACATATAGTATATATTCTCCAAATGAAGTCCAAAACTGATTTAGTGGAAAGAAAGCTAAAGAAGGAAGACAAAAGGGAAGATGAATCATTCTGAAGTGAAGCTTGTTCAGACTTTGTGACCATCAGGGTCACTTCTGTCCTTATAGCCAGTAAATCTCTACCAGCAATATGCGAGTAAAGCTTTCAGCTACATTAGCCATTTCCATCACTTATTTCACACTGGACTTTTAAATTCCCCAAAACATTTAAGAGAGTCATCACTTGAACAAGACAAAAGTTGCTGAAAATCAGTAATGTTTGACTTAATCTAGAAGAGTGCATCATTGCCAATCAACCCATTTCTTAGATGAGCTGTAAAATATGCAGCGAAAAACATTCAGCAAAGACAAGCTCATCACATTTCTGCCATCTTAGGCAAAAGGCTTGTTGCTAGTTGTAAGGGGGTGACTTGTGGAAGAGGAGCTAAATAGTAGGACTGAGGCAGAGAGGGAAATACTCGAACATCTTTTCAACAGGCGCTATCATGTTATACATGTAACATCAAGCCCCTTGTGAAGGATCTTTGTGTACTCTTCTGTTGCACCATTCTGATGGCACTTGGAGGCCCAGTTTTCTATGCATCATCTTAGCCTTCTGGGAAATGCATGTTGTGCTATGAGATTGGTCTAGCTGGACCACTAATAAAGCTGAACTGTTATTTGAATGCCCAGCTTTATAGTAGGACAGATAATGACTTTTTATTTTCTTGCACTGCTAAGAAACATGGAATTTGTTCACTTAATAATGTAGGCATGGTGCTCTCTCTGAGCAACTGCTAAAGCAGACAGCGGTCAACTTCATCTAAATTGTTTTCCTTAACCAGGCCTCATTTTAAAATATAAGTAGCCTCACACTTATGAGACAGCCAGAAGGTGTGCCAACATCCACCATAACTTTATAAAGCATCTGCCAATAGATGTGATTGACATGAGGCTTTGAATGTGACCATCTCAGTTTCTCTTTCTTAAAAGTATCCACAATTTTTCTTTGATTATCCTGGCCTGAGGCAGCAACAAGGACTGATCCATCCAGGAGGGTCTAGTAAGTGGCTGCCTTTAAATCAAACATCATCAATGTTTTACAGATTGATCAGCAGGGATCCTGCCTTTGCCAGTGATGAAAATTCACCTAAAGATCTCATCGTTAAATGAGTCATGTTCTTTCTGGTAGGAGTTTACTGGGTGTTGAATCCAGACCTTTTCCCCACACATAAATATTACATGCATAACAATAATCACAATGGTAATATGTTTATTATGTTTATTATGTTTATTATTACTGTGCCAAGCAGCTGCATTCATGGAGGAAGACCCTGTTTTGCTGGATGTTACACAAGCCCAGAATAAAGCATGCAGCTCTAGCTGAAGGGGCTAATGATCTAAGTAGGAGGCAGAATTCAAAGCTGGATATAGACCAGCTGGCATAGAAGGTCAAGGAAACAATAAGACAGCACTAATCAGTGAATATGCTGTGATCTCAGCATAACAAGTCTCTGTTGACAAGCTTTCAGGAGAAAAGCATTTCCCCCTTCCCCTTGAAACAATAAGGAAAAAAAAAGTTTTAAGAAGTAATTAAAAAGAGGATAGTATTTTAATCTTGCATGGTTATTGGGGTCAACTCCTAATTGTAAAACAACAAGTTCAGAAGAAAACCCAAGAGTGCTCATTTGAAAATCTAACATAAGGGCTAGCGCTTGTCTTAGGGTGGATGAATAGACAATGGGAACCTAGAAAAGGAAGAATGACATGAGAAGGAGCGAAACAGAATATGCAAAAATAAGAGTGACGTGTTCAAAGAAGTGAATTTGGGAAATACACTTTGCAGTAGCTTCCTGATATAACAAGGGTCCAATTTGACAATGCTGGAGGAAAAAGCTTCAGTAATCACAAGAGAAAGTGAGAGGGTGGATGAGATGTTAGCTGAGCAGGTGTTAACCGGTTCTCTACAGGTATTCACTCAAGCAGAGTAATGAAGTACCAATTTAAGGCAGAAAAAGGCAAAAAAATGTTAGAAAATCTTTACAACCCAGAATTTCTTGTAATTACATAATTAATATATTGGTCATCTTAAATAACACTCAGCTTCAAACTATGCTTACTCCTAATTTCTTTTTTGCCTTTGAGTGTTATTTTTAAAAGTTGTGACTACCCACAACTGGAACAGTCATGCACACAATTAAACCTCTTTAACAGTGTACTGAGGGACAAAGTGTTTAGTTAGCACTAGTATTACTAGGTATCTTATTCAGGCTATCCATGTTGCTGAGCAGTTATCCGATAGCATTATTGGACAAAAAACCTCGTAGATCTTGGCTGTCTAAATCCATGCACCAGTACTGAATGATTTCTGCAATGTAATTGAATCTTCTCCATGAGACTTTTAGCTACAGTTGAAAGGGCTTGTTTGATTATACCAGTTTATTTTCTCCTTCTATAAAACTGCAGTATTACACCTACAGCTATAAAAACACGGAAATATCTTTCTGCTAACTCTAAGTCTTGACTGATTTCAACACCTTTTTTCACCTACCTATTATAATTGCTGCAAAAAGGATTTCTGGCAAAAAAAAAAAAAAAAAAAGGAATTGAAGCTATTTATCTAACTTTCTGGAAAAGTTAAAATTATTTTTCTCTGTGCTGTACAGTTTCTCCTCTAGATGGTAGCAGAGAACAAACTCTAAGGGACTTGCATTGTGCACTGTGAAGACTGGAATGATATCAAATAAAAACCTGCTGCCGGTGAATTATAATTTAAAGAAACTGAAAAGTCACTCTATATTAAATTATCTTCGTGTTCAGTTTCCATTTGACATACGAAGAGTTATGCTGGATACACCAATGATTCCTAGTAAACTTAAACCTGGATCTTTGAAGGAATTTCATCATCAAAAACCTTAATGCACTATGATTTGCCTGCACACAACTGTTATGCAAACTCTTCCTTAAAAATACAAACACCATTATTTTAATAGGCCTAGACATCTTCTGTTTTCTGTATAAAACCTACTCTTGTTTTCCTTAAATGTAGTTGAACTGAAATCTCCACATATCCAACAGTTACTGGATCCTGAAATAATTCAATGAACCTTTGTTCATGCAAAGTTTTTTTCATATTAGCTATGAGTAATTCATATTAAACCTCAATTTTTGCAGTTTCTCCTTTTGTTCATCACAAAATGAGTTTCCAGGATGTGCATGGATCCCTAAGGACATTATTTCCCGCAGGGATGAGGTGCCAGAGCCAGCCTGTCACCAATGTCAGCACTAGCTCTCTCTACTGGGCTATACAAGATTCCTTGTCAACCATGTTTCCAAGAGAAAGGAGAACCTAGGCATGCCTATTCCTGCCTCTGAGGGTTTATCACTGCTTTCTGGCTCTGTCATTGCAGGTGCCAATTTCCTGTCCCTGGCTGAATCCCTGTGACCCCTGGGGTCCTGCACCTGATGTCCACAAAAATAAAAGGGGCTTTTCTCTCTCTCTGTTTTACTTTCTCTCTATCTTCTAATTTGTGCCTGTTGCCTTGGGTACTTGCAGTGGACTCTCTGGAGAAGAGC
Source organism: Orthonyx spaldingii (assembly GCA_013397795.1). Classification (NCBI taxonomy): domain Eukaryota; kingdom Metazoa; phylum Chordata; class Aves; order Passeriformes; family Orthonychidae; genus Orthonyx; species Orthonyx spaldingii. The sequence continues at coordinate 79,922 of VZTJ01004174.1, read as the reverse complement.
CTGGCTCCCTCACCTTTGTTTCCTCCCAGCACACTTAGAAAGAGACATATACTTTAGTTTTTAGTTTATGTTTCTAGAGAGATACATATTGATAACAAATACACCCTGTTCCACAGTGACAGAGCAAAGGCTTTCCCTGGGGAAGAGCTGGTAGTGAGTGGTTGAGAGGGAACAAGCCCTTACCACCTCTTGGTAGGTGGAAAGTTCTGAATTAGAGGATTCTCCATCTTCCAGAGCACAGCACAGGTGACTGTACCACAAGTGCTTTAAAGACCTGACTGGTGCTTTTTTATACACCTGGAAGTCTGGAATGTAGCAGCACCACTTTTCTGGAAATCACCAGTGTTGAATCTGCAGCTTGGATATTCTGGAGAGGAATTTAGCCTCAAACTATTTCATAATTTGTTTTGGAGTATGGAGAAAGTAAATGGCTTGAGAAATTCTTCTACAGAGGGAACTTGGATTAGGAGCTTTTCTTCACCTGCTGCACATGCTTATCAGTACTGGTGAAAAAGCTGGAGTCCAGTTTATAAAAGTGAGTGTTCAGTCAAACTGCTCTTAAAAAAGACTTTTGTAAGATAGTGGTTTATACACTGAAATTCATTGACATTAATCAGAGAGTTCACAGTATAAATAGTATGCATAAAACTTGTGCCTTTGAAAATCTGTTAACCATAATCACGAAACTACATGTTCTTGATATACAGAACTATGAATTGTTTTATAGAGAATTAGTTTCCTTCTAGTTTATTCCAAAGAAGACATTTTTGAAACCTTTTAGAATTAAAGAATAGAAACTCTCAACTAATAAAACTTGAATTTTTAATTAAATTTTGTTCCCACTGAGGACAAGGGAAAAGCAGGGATTCGTTTATACAATTGCAAATATTAGTGCTAAGTATCATCACAGGTGTAGGTGACAGCAAGAAAAATACAAACTTAAAGGCATTCCTGTTAACCGCAGAGGTTGTTGGAAGTCTGCCTACTGCTTAAAAAACTCCTTTGTTTAAGGCAGGTGTTCCCTGCACTGTAGTTAATACTAAAGACCTTTCAATGTTTTGATATCATGTGTGGTAGTAAAGACTTGTACTTTCTTTCTTGATTTTTTCAAATCCTGTCCACTTCCTTATGACCCAACCCTCCCAGCTGGTTTTAGGCCACCATTTCCATTTTGCTTCAAGGCTTCAAGAATTCTGAGCTTTGTTCAGCAAAGCACCAAAGTGTTCACGTAACATGAGACGATAGAGCACCCTTTTCATGAGGTTATTACTAGATTTAGGTATATTTTCTTTTGTAATTATAGCAAATTTCAGCTACAACCAGTAATAATTTTCCCATCACTAGCATTATAAGAAGATTAAACTGTTAATATGCACACGATTTATGTATGGAGTATGTGTGAGCACACAGCAAATGCCTTCAGTTACAGCACTCACACACATCTATAAGCTGATGGATACAAATGTGCACACACACAATAATCTACAGAGAGCAGATGGCTCCACTGTCTACTGCCATGTCCACAGCACTTCTTTTGATTAAAACTTAGATTGAAGGCTGTCAGCCACCCAAAACAAAATATCCTTGAGTGCATCCCATTCAATCATTCCGATTGCAGCTACTTAATAAATACACCCTTCCTGGAGATACTTAATTTGGTACTTAACATCTATTATCTAACAATTGTTTTAATGTACATTTGGGGTAATCTATCAAAACAGCCCAGGGACAATCTTCTCCCTATATTTTCAAATTATCAGAATACTCATAGTATTCTATTCTGCACATAGGTTTATTTCACTGTACTTTGGATGAGATTGAGTGGGGATTATATTTTCCCTATTCTCACCCATTTGCTTCCGCAAACTAACTTTATTTTGTCTCTGATGTCAAAGCACCAGAGCTTTAGATAAAATTCAATGAAAACTGCAGTCCTATGGGATTTAAGCCTATGCTTTAATGTTTTGCTCAAATTAGGAATCTCAGCAGGGAGACACATAGAAGTTTGGTAATTTTCCCAAAAATTGCCAGTGAACAGATAAAACTCAGGCCATTTGCTGAGTATTGCCTGAACAGTACACACATACCAATAACCCAGACCTAACCTGAATTGTGACATTAAAAAACTCCCTGGGAAAGTGTAACTGTGCCATTAGTCTTACATTTATAACGATGTAACAGCTAAATTGTCAGCGTATTTTCTTCCGCAGTTGCAATATGAAAACTACCAAATCTTTCAGGGATTTTTCCAAGTTTTAGTTATGGGAGAATCTTATCAGCTGCAAAATTGCCAGGTTTATAAAGTTAGTCACCCAAAGACAGATTTAATATCAAGGAGGGCTTGATATAAAAGAGAACACAGAAATCTGTATGCTAGTTCCCTTTAATAGGAAATTACCTAAAAAAATAAAACCAAACCAAGAAAATAAGTCTTAAAAAGCTCACAGAACTGCTGCATATAAGTTTAATAACATTAGATAAGCTTAATAAAATAATGTATTTCACAAGTAAAACTGAGTTAAGCCAGCACACACAGCAGATTCAGACAGAAAAACTATTAGCAGGACCACATGAATGTTTCTTGCTTAATTTCTAATTTTATTTCAGAAATATTTGTTAGGGATAAACTAGTTTCCCTAAATAAAAGAACCTGATACAAAAGTCATGTTGTTAGTGTTGTAAGGTGAATGATAAAATATTTATATCTCTATTTTCAAATAGAGATTTGCTTTTCTGAAGAAATATATCCTGTCTTTATTACAAGAAAACAGAGGGGGAAACATTTTAAAAGTTGAATAACTTTCACAGGGATTTCGTGTTCCCATGAAGTAAATGATAATATTAGACTGTACTAGAATTTAGTGTAAGCTTTTACTTACCCTACTACAATAAATTACTCTCATTGATATCTGTAAGTCTTTCAAGCATGGAAGACACACAGAAAACTATGATATAATGGGGCAACTATAGTCATTTTACAGAAGTTATACATCACAAACCTTTTAGCATTTTCTAAACACTAGGGTGACGCTGTCAAGAAAGTATATTTTTATTTCCAGGTACAAGAAGGGGTAAGGTTTCGCACCCAAAGACAGTAAATAACCACAGAATCCCAAAAAATACTCTCCCCTGGTTTACTAGCTGCTTAAAAGAAAATAAATAAAGGATGAGAATAAATGTTGAATTGGAAATTAACACAAAGAATTCAACTGTCCTGTTGAACACATTAAGTTTTTGGAAAGGGAGATAAGGAGACCAAGCTAGCAAGGATATGAAGTAATTCAGCATATTCAGAGCTTTGTTATTGAGCTGCGACGGATTTAACAATGTTGTATGTGGTGCAATTTAAAGACTGTTAACATTTAATATTGGTTAATGTAAGCAGGAAAAAGCAAATCTTGATTATACATACACGTTGGGCTCTAAATTACCTACTCCCTCTGAGAAAATAGACTTTAAAGTCACTGGGGATGATATTAGAAATTCTTAGTAAAGGAAGACAGAACAACATATTATGTTGCCACAAAACTTCAGTCTCTTCCTTTCCAAGAAAACAGAAAAAGGTGAAAAGGAAGAATAAAGATACCAATAACTTCCATGTAATGAGAGATTAACTAGAGTCCTCAGTGAGGACAAGAGGCAGCTCGGGGTATGTGAAGTTATGAATAGCATGGGGGAGGTGATTAAGCAATGATTACTTGTTTATTTCTCATAGCACAAGAGCAAGACAGCCCTCAATGAAATTACAAGGCAGCTGCTTTAAAACAAACCAAGGGAAGTACTTTTTCATACAGCACATAATTAAACAGCAGAACCCATGGGATACTGTGGAGGTCAAAAATGCAAGTTAATTCAAAATATATTAGAAATGTAAGATAGACCTATGAGTGGCTGCTAAACATGATATTCCAGATGAAATTTCCACCTTAGAAGTCCTCATGGCTACAACACAAGGTAAGAGGGTTGCTCTGTTTCTTTGTGTCTGTAGCCAGCTTTGCTCTAGTTCCCTTCTCCGGGCTTCTTGTGCTCACTCACTTCAGAGTTGCCATCTCCTTCCTTCTTGTGCTCTTGCGCCTGACTTTCTCCATCTGTCTTTCCCTCCTTCCAGCTGTTTTCCGGATCAGCTGTTTTCACCACCGCAAAAAGCCCAGATGGCTGAGCACTGAATGCAGAGAGACACGCAGTTCCCGTGCCTGGAGCTGTGTGATATCCCATCCTGCTCCTGTAGTGGCAGAAATAGGTGGAGTCCAGCCACATGGAGCAGATATGAAGGGCAGAAGAATGCTTATGGTCTTCAGAAACGTTATGTGCTGATCTCCTGAGTATCCACCTGGATTGTGTGTGGCTTTAACCCCAGAACTCTGGCAGTTGATGACTCCTGAGCAGTTTCACAAAGACAACAAAAGGCATTTCCTTGATTCCAGACAAACTACCATGTCTAAACTTGAAGTCACCCTCCCAGAGGTACTAGATTTCCACAGCGAAAAAAGCTTTGATATTATCTCTACTGTGCGCGTAATAAATCACTTTTATTCTGTTCCCAGAAGCAGATCAACGTTTTCAGCCAAAGCTCAACAAGTAGCCTGCTTGTGGCAGACACAGCCCATGGAAAGTTCCATCCGGATAGTTTCAGGCTGGCAAATTTTAAACTGGAAAGAGTAACTTATAATGGAAAACGTTAAGAACTCTCATGCATGACTACCTAGTTCTTCCAAACCGCTTACTTTCCCCACTTAAAGTATGTGTGTGCATGCATGTATGTATGTGTGTATGTTCACATACATTCAAACTGGCACCACTAAAATGATGCTATTAAGAGAATGTTGTTTCTGTAAATCTCCTTCCCCACTGAACAGCCTTTGCCTGGGTTTTCCAGCACAGTATAAGCAGGGCACTTTGAACACGGCACAATACCATTTTAAGCCACTATCACAGTTTCAGCTACCACAGTCGGTAATTACTTGGAGAAAACGACCGGCCTATTGAAGAGTGTCCCGCAAGGACCCCTTGGGATATCCCAAATTCCGAGCATGCCAGCAGCTGCGATCTGAACTGAAAGCTTGCAGCGCTGACCGAGTTCTCCTTGCAACCCAATACCACATTGTCCGGGGCAAGCGTAAGAACACTCTTTATGCAGATAAGATGAGCTTGGCAGAAGCACCTTTTTAATGGCCATATTTCACTCGAAAGATAAACATCACTTAAAGCTTACTACTCATTTTTTTTCATTTTTCCCCCCCTCTCTGTATAAATAAATAAGTAAGTAAATACTTCTTCCTGGAACTGTTTTGGCTGCGACGCCCCAGCTCTTCTCTGCTCGGGGCAGCTGCGAACGGGCGCCTTGGCCCTACGGGTGCCGGACAAGTTCGCGCTTTTGGCAAGAACCCGGGGCCGGCAAACTCCGCTGCGGCAGCGGCAGTCTGTGCCCACCGGGCCGAACCGAGCCCGCAGGGCCCACGGTGAGCTCGGTGCCACCGCGGGCGGCGGGAGGCGGCAGATGAGGCCCCGGGGATGGCGAGGGCTCCCCGCCCCCGGAGCCCGTCCCGCCCCGCCCCGGCCGTCNGGCGCGGGCGGTGGGCGCAGGTGGCGGCGGGGCCGTGCGGCGGCGGGAGGGGGGGATGCGGCATGGCCGAGACGCCCGGAGCCCCGCACCGCACCACCGGCTCCACCCTGCTGCACCCGCTGAGCGCGCTGCTGGGCATCCCGCTGGACCAGGTGAGGCTGCGAGCCGCGCCGGGAGCGGCGGGCAGGGCGGCATCTTCGGCGGGCATCCCTGGCCCGCAGGGACGGCAGGTCCGTGGCTGTCACGCCGTGTCTGCCCAAGGGCCGCGGGAGCAGCGCGGAGAGCCCGCGGTAGGAGCGAGTTTGGGCGGGGGTCGAGCTGCTGTCACCGGGGAAGCGCTTCGTTTTTCCCGGTAGTGCCTGGCGCTTTTCCTGCTCTCGCAAGAAGTGACTGCTGGGTGCTGCTGGATGTTGTCAATCACGGTGCTGGGCTGACTGCGGCAGAGTTTGGAATGCTTCAGGAGCTCGGGTGCTGGCCCACCTCTGGGAACCGCACGGGAAGATGCGGGGTGCCCTGTAGGGAATCCTTATGTACAGGCACTGCTTTCCTGGCTACAGGACTGTAGAAGGGAGGCTCAGAAGTCGCTTCCAGCCTAGTCCAAGTGCCGGATGGAATTGCAAAGTGCATATATGGAGATAGACGGAACACACAGACACATACACACAAGTGGTCTTCTGGGCGGGCACGTTTGCAATAAATCTTTAGCAGCATCATAGATTTTTGGCTGTGGTGGTGTTTTCTAATTGTTTATGGTCTCCTAGTTAACTTTATCCCTAACAGGCAGAAAAACGTTGCTCTCCCCCACACCACTGCCTTTAATTGTCTCTCAAGCTTGTATGCACCTGCTGCCTTCCTGCATTCTTTCAGCGGCAAGGAAATTAGGTCTGGAAGTTTGTGCTGACCAGAAAAAGACTCCACCAAGTTACTAGGAAGTTGAGCTGTGCTCTAAGAAACCAGGGCAGCAGAGGTGTGCTTGGTAAAAAATCAACAAAGGATTGAGATTATTTGCTTTCTTCTGTTTGCAGAGTGAGTGGTGCTATGTGACATTTTTTACTACTGTTTGTTTTTAAAGTTGAGTAAGGAATATGCCATTTTGTAGATTAAATCCCTTCATCTAACCCTGCCAGTTGTCCCTTTTTTTTTGACAGAAAACAGGTTTTGATGCAAGAAGAGAAATCTGTTGCTCAACATAAAACTGTCAAACAATAAAGGCCTATAATTATCTGTGAGCTATTAGTTTAGGAGGAGGCACATGAATAGTGATAGCTTCTTTTTTGAGGTATCCCATGCCATGATTGATGAATACAGGAACACCAGAAAAACCAGAAACAGCAAACGTTTACTGTTCCAGCTTGTTTGTGGTGTCACAGCGTACATACAATGTTAGGCTGACTCACTTACCAAACCATGAAGTCTTGACAGTCTAGAGTTTTCTTTCTAAGCTTTCAAAATCTTGCCCTTCTATTCAGCCAAGGTGATAAAAAGTTGGTATTTTCTGTGGAGAAAATTCTTCTCATGCTCTTCCAGGCCTGAGGACACTTCACTGCATCTGGTTACGTGCTGTGTTTGTCCCTGGGCCCTGGTCTCATGGGTGCTGATGGAGAGCACTTCTGTGTTTGGTGGTTTGCGTCTTGAGCCCACAGCAGTAAGCAGGGGCCATGTGCTCTGGGGTCAGCAGTGTGGCTGGGCTGTGTGGGTGTATGCAGGCATAGGTGCCGTCCCTGTGCATGACCCTGCTGGCTCCAGTGGCATGAGGCAGTAAAGGGCCAGGAGGAACGCCCACCTTGCTGGGGTTCATCACAGAACTGCAGCATAGCTGCAAGGAAATAGAGCTCTCCTCACCTGCAAATCCCCCCTACTTAATTGTCCCTGTGAGATTATGCCATCAATACTTTTTAAAAATTTCCCCCACTCCTCTTGCCCCACTGCACCATGTGCTGCACTGTGCCAAGCATCAGGGATTTCTGCTGTCCTGGAATAGGAAATACCCAGATCCTGGGGATGCGTGGAAGAACAGTGCCATGACTGTTCCCTCAAATCACATGAGTCTCAACTCTGACCTGCAGTGCTAAGGCCCTCAGAATCAAAATAAGAACATTTTCACACAACTCTTCTGCCAGGTGGATTGCTCACCTTCCTCATAAGAATGAGAGAGAACTTTGCTGAAGCGGGAAAAGTTCAGTCACTTGGTCCTCTCCACAGAATGGGGCTCTGTGTAGGAAAGACAATTTTGCCAAATCTGAATCCCTTGTGGAGCAGGGGCTGGTTTTACATGAATCCCTTATTGCAATGCTGACAGGCTGTCTGCGCCTTCTGCTCGATGCCCAGGCTGCAGCAGGGGAGGTATTTCTGGTTTGCCACTCTGTGTCCTCATCACCCTGCTCAGCCTGTTGGATGGTGACAGCCCCAATCTCCCGCTGGTCCATGTGGATGGCAGTTCCCCATGGCTGGCCCTGAACCTTCCAAAATGCCAGGAAGTGCCTGGAGAGCAGGAGGCAAAGGTGGAATTTAGACCCTCCAGGTCACTGTGGTATGTGAAAGCCTTGTGTGTCTGCCTCTGTGTTAAATGAACAGAGGATTTGTCCCTTCTTTTATAGAGATGGTTTTACGTGAGAACTGTGCTGTGAGAGAGATTTCATTCTGTCAAAGACCATAAGAAAATTGAGCTGAAGGTCTGAGATATGAAAGTTGTAGTCATTACCCTTTCATTGCCAAGGCAGAAAAGCTGTGGTAATGGTACTTGGAAAATGTTTTGTCATCTAAGAAGCAGTTGTTGTATCACTCACTACGGGAAGCATGGATGACTATGAAAATGTCATTTTTCACATTGGTGGTTTTCTTAATTAAAAAGTTGCAACTTGGGTTTAAAAGCAGTGCAGAATTACAGAGGATGGAGTTCCTATCTCTGTGCACCCGGGCACTGTGTACCTGGCAGACTGCTCATATTTTGTTTAGCAGACAGTGCACTGCAAGAGACCATAGCAGTGTTTTCTGCTTTAGATGCTAAAACAATCCTGATGTCTCAGTGTGTATCTGCATGTCTCTTTAATGGACGATTGATCTTTGAATTTAGCGTTGAAATATTATTTTTTAAGAAGTGCTATATCTGGTAACAAGATTAACGAGCTTGAAAGAGGATGAAAAGACTCTCTGTGTTCAATTCATTCTCATATCCCAGGAAAGCAGACTTTGAAGTTTAGCTGACTTGTGTTCTAAAAATAAATGTCTAGGTCAATGATATACCTTCAGCAGCATTTGCAAAAGAATTTTGGGGTGTTTTTTATTTTGATATCACGTATTCCCCAAATCACTGATGCTGGAATGTCATTCCTCCAGTTTGCTTATAGAGTAACTTTTGGCAAAGTATATACTTTTTTGTTATATATGCCCAAAATCACCAATTTCGGGATATAGTCCTTTGCCATAAATCAGTGAGATACGGGAAGTTAAACATTAAACTATTAATAGTGTAATTTATGTACACAAAGTGTGTGCATGTAAAATACTGTGAAGAAATAAATATACTATTTAAAGCTATATTTAAAGTAAATTTAATGGCATTGTTTATTCATATTTAGTTTTACCTTGCCTGTCTAAACTCTAGGCATCTCTAGAAATAATTCAGGCTCAGGGGGTTAAGACATATGATTTAAAAGTTTCACTTCTCAAGGTTATTTTGTAGCACCCTTGATATGCCAGGTTACCTATTGCTTTAGAAGTAGCAACCCTAGTGCAAATGGTCAACTGCTGCACAACAAACCTTACATTTTAACAGGGCTTATTACCCTGCCCTATTGTCAGACAGCACCAAGGTTGTGGACTTGGAGGGAAAAATGTTCAGAGGAAACTGCCTCAAAAAACTGTATGAGCATCTTCTCGTGTTTATATCAGAGGGCTTTTAACTTCAGTGTTTTCGTTGATGAAGCCAGCCATGTTTCTCCAAAGAGGAAAAAAAAATTCACTTGAACTTAATTTTGGCTTTGTCTGTTGGTGGGAATGAAAAATTTTTCATTTTAATTCTTTCATTGTAGGTCGTCTACCTATTTATATTTTGGCAGCAGTTTAAATAAAGAACTGGGATTCCGGGATGTACGTCTGAATCTTGAGATAGTTGGGGTATTAGTTGGGGTATTAAAGATGTCTTTCCACCATTACTTCAGTTTGAATATCTCTTTGCCCAAAGCATGCTGGTGAACTGGTTTAAAAAGGAGAAAGAAGAAAAAAAGATATGTATCTTTTTTTAACTTTTACAAAAATCAACATGTATTCTGAATCCCAAAATTAGGGATGGTTTTGTTAACTCTTTTTCTTAACCTTTTTAAATTTTTTTTTTTTTTTTGCTGCCTGACTTGAGTTTTGCTTTTCTGTTTTCTGATTTAACTAGTCAGCAGATCTGCTAGTCCCAAGCCTCTTTGCATGACTTTTCTTATCCCCTTTTTGGGCAGTGTAAAGTCAAATACAAAACTAGCTTTCTAGGAACTCAGCAGACTTTAGGCTGTCAACTTTCAGGATCTTTTAATGGTTGTCAATAGAGACATTAGAAAATGTAATGCTGAGGAAAGAAAGGTAATTTGTTACAGACCAAAGCGAGATAACTGAAAATGGCAGTTCATTAAAGATTTAAGTGGGGTTAGTATCAGGTTTTTAACTGAAAAAAGCTTCTCTAAACCAATAGCAACAACTGTCATGGTTGGTATTAACTATGCTACATTTCAATTTCCTAATGCCACTGCTTTTACAATTGAAAATTCTACATTTCCATTTTGAATTGCAGAAGTATTTGTTACATTGAATGCCTCCCTGCCTAACACAGTCAACAGCAAAAAAATAAAGCCATATAAATTTTAGCTATTTGAGAAACAGTAAGAAAAAATGAAATTTGAGTTCAATACATTTATAGAGAAAAATTATTTACATTGCCAAAACCAACTTTAATTTTGATATTTTCTGACTTTTGAGTACGTAGATTTTGTAAAACTGTTTTCCTTAAAAGAAACCATTAACTTTTTGTTATAATGCCTTGAAGGACAAAGTATGATGTAAAGAGTAAGTGGAAGAATCTTGCTAACCCTGTTTTGGGTCCCCAGTTAAACTGGTGCCTGTGAACAGGGCAGTTCATGGTGCATTTAGAGCAAATCCACCCTCTAACTTGTTTCAGTCACTTGTGCAAGGCCCAGGATTCTGTATCTTCCTGGGACAGTCCTCGGACAGTCCTGGGACAGAGGTATAGTACTTTCCAAAGATTAAGGCCATCTCCAAAGCATTTCTTTCTGTTCAGGTCAGCTGTCACTAACAATTGCAATAATGCACATCCTCCTCTGCTTTGGAAATGTGTGCTGCCTTTTCCAATGTGTTCTCACTGTGTTTGGCACTGTAGTCTTGAACCTTATGGCTGATGTCTTGATACTGTGAGTGTAAATATTTCCACATGCCTCATACCTTGAAAACAAAGCCTGTCCTATTAAGTTTTTAATTTGGCAAGGGACAAAAGTGCAACTGGAATCAGCTGCTTACAATTTTCCCCCTTTTAAGCACTTTCCTTCTCATTTGTCTTAAACAAGATCTGGAAAAATAAACGTTGAAGGGCTGCATAAAGTTTCCTGAAACCTTCTCTGCACATTAATCACACCAGCACTGATTTAGTGGTGCTCTGCAGCTATTTTGAGAAAATCCAAAGTAGTGATGAAGACTCTTGGGCTCCAGCCTAGGGGTCTAGGCACTGAGCACAGAGCTGGCTCTGTGTTTTCAGGGGAGCCCCTGATGCTTAGGGATTTGCTGTGCATTTGCCAGCCTGGCACAGTATTTAATACTCTGGCTGCTCCTTGGCTCCAGTTACAGTTCACAAGGACGGGCAGCACTGGAGGCAGGCTTGCCAAACTGCAAAGTGGTGCTGCTAGTCTCTGGGCAGGGAAGGCTGCAGCACTGGCCTTGGCATTGCTGCAGGAATCCAAACTTTTGTACTTGTCCAAAATCAAGTAAAAAGTCTGATTTTTAAAATGTGTCAATGGGCCACATTTTACTTTGAAGTGAAAAAAATTCCTCTGTGCCTGACTTAGTAGTTACAGATAACCCTGAGGGTGCCAAACCTCATCTCCTGGATGCTTGGATAGTCTAGTGAGGGTCAATAAGGAGATCTTCCAGAAACTCAGGCCTTCTCTTAAAGGTACAGCCTGATGCAAAAATTTCTGCCGTTGTTTACTGATAGTGGTGAGAGTGTTTATGTTACTATGTAGTTTGGACCAGGAGCGTGCTTTGGGAAGGAATCCCTTGACTGTCCCCGTCTGGCACACTTTGGACACGAAGTTGCCCTGGAGCATCTACAGAGGATTGCTTTCTGAGGATGTGAAACCAAAGGGTGCTCCCCAGGGACCTGCAGTGCTTCAGCTGTTGAGGGGCACACAGCACTTGAGTTCAGCTCGTCTGAACTGAGACCCTGCAGGCAATGAGTCACAGGAATGAGGCTCTTTGCTCTCAGCTGCTTTGCTCTTCACACCGATTTTTGCCCCACCTCTCCACTTGCTAAGATGGACATAGTGGAATTCTCTGACCTTCATCTGGCGGTTTCCTCGGAGCGCAGCACTGGTCAGGCTTGTTTGGTCACTTCTGAATAGGTGGAATCCAGCCCGTTGTGCACAGGGCTCAGCCAGGTCAGCCAGTCCTGCCTCTGCCGACGGAGAGAACGGCACGTGGAGAAAAACAGCGAAGAGAAACCCTTTGGGTGGTCCTTCCCCAGAGCAAGATTGCATCAGTCTTTCTTCGTATGACCTTGATTGGAAACGTTTATTTTCACCAGTCCTTTTTTTTCCTGGTTTAAAGTACTTTAAACAGCTTTTGCAAAATCACGGGTGAGCATGGCAGCAAAACCAAAAGCACACATTCTGACATAATTTTTTTTAAAAGTTTTTTGGATGGGGTCTACTTACAGTATGTTGCATCCTTAATGGAGTTGAGTGGAAATATTTTTTCTCCTGTGTTTTGGGCTTCCCTCATGATGAGAAAATTCCAGGCTTTAAAAAAGCAATCTTAATAATGTGAGGAAAAAACCCCTTGTAAACATATTTTTGAATCAAATATGTTGAAACATTTACAAATTTCCAAAGAATTTGTTCTCAATCATTCCTCTAAGTGTTAGTAAAAAACCCAAATAGAAGATAATTTTTAAAACCAAAATTCAAAGTATTCACTAGGCAGCTTTTACAGCCTGGAATTATTTTTATTTTTTCTTTAACAGGAAATGGTACTCAGTGTTCTGAAAATTTTTAAGAAAATTAATCAACCAGTCTGTAGCATGAGTGTTGCCGTGCTATCTGGTCTGAGGCAAAACAAATACTAAATATTAGAACAATTCTTCATTTCTGTCTGTCTGGATGCTTTGTTCTCGTGAGATTTGAGCACTCTCAATATTTACCTGGTGTTTACCTGGTGACAGAGTGACTGGATTATGGGAGTTTTGCCTGTGCCCTCCTGTGACACCCTGCAGTATAGTGAGTGGGAAGCTGTCTCACACAAAGCATGTGCACTGCCTACCTAGATGACTTAAACAAAAGGCAAATAGACCTGAGTGTGTGTATCAGGCTGCTAAAACCCAGACAAAAACCCGACAGCCCTATGGAATAGCAAATTCATAATTTTTTGATCAGTGTGAGATTATATTCTGTGGTCCTCAGGTTCAGTGAGTGTGTCAGGCTGGGGATATCTGGGATGGAAAAGGGAGGCAAGAAAATACTCTTTTAAATAATTTCTTTGCATTACGTGCAGAAGAGTAGAAAAACTAAAACAGTTTCTGGCCAAGAAACAGACTTTGAATGCTGACAGTCATGAACTTGGTGAGTGTTTGCTGCTTCTATAGGCCCTGGTCTTGCGAAAAAGCTCTAATTGGACTTGAGCAATTTCTTCGTTTGTGGTTTCTTGTTCAAGTGCAATTTGGCCCTGGTATGCAGATAGGGCAGGAATGGGGAAGGCAAAATGACAAGGCAAAACCTAAAACAGTTGAGGACCCCCGACTTTCAACATTTCTTCTATGCTTGTTTTCATGCTCATGTATTGATTTTAAGTAAATCTTTTTCTTTTTAAAGCACCACTGAGTAGAAAAGTTTTGATTTTTAGCTCTTACATCTGGCTTAAATGACATTATAAACTGGTGAAAGTAGGTTTCTTTCCTGTTGCCAGTGCAAGGTAGTGTTAAAAAGAGTACAGTATTGACTGTTTATCCCATGTGCGCACACATGGAGGGCAGGTTAAAATCCCTGACTCCTAGGGTTTGTATTAAGTATTTATGCCAGCAAATTCCAGCTGATAGATCAATAATTTATCTGTTTTTGAGAGAGTTTTAGAATTCTTCTGTTCACTCACAAGTGGAGTTTAAGGTGTCTGACATTTACACTTCTTATGTCAGGGTTTCTCAGGATATTTTGCCAGCTATGCTGTATTGAAGTTGAAAACAAAGTGTAGACAAACGGTTTGGAGACAGTGACTGAGGAGTTAAAGTTCATTTTTTTGGAATTAAATTTAGTTTTTGATTACAGAATTAGACATCCACAGTGAGTTGTAGGCACTGTAACCACCCACAGCTGTCTATGCCATTGTCTGTATGTTTGTGTTCATGCTAATTCTCTAGAGGCAAAAAATTGTGGTCAGTAGTTGCCACAGCAACAATAACACTGCACTCAGGCTATGTGTGGGTTTTCCCTACTTTATACAAGTGTGTTGAAAGTGTAGGCATATTGCTGTGAGACACTGTGAAATATGATAGACTCTTGAGAGAGAAAACACTTGTTTGTTTTTTGTTCAGAGAATATAATTTTAGTTTTGTGTTACCTTTATTGCCACTTGTCTGCTCGGGTGCTATTTCCCGATTTGCAAACCTAACATTGCAGAGAAGAAAATGGGCTCAGCAGTTTGAAGAAAGAAAGCTTCAGAGGTGTTCTGCTGATGCTAATGAGTAAATAAAATAAGGGTTAGAACAAGGAATGGTCAGGGCAGAAGGAATTGGGTGACATAATTATATTTCTGTTCCATTGTGGTTGTTTTTGTCAATCAGAAGATGATTGTAGCTGTTCTTTGCCATGAACTAGAATGAAAATATGAACTAGATAAAAGAGAAAAAAAACACAGGGTAAGCTTATTTTCTTAAACCTCCTAAAGCAAAGTGAAGGAATTGAGAGGTGACTTTTAAGAGGGATCATGATGCAAGTGTATGTGAGCAACATAAAAGAAAAAGATCTAGGCCTTAGAGTAATAGAATGTGTTGAAAGATTATTTACCTTCAACCCGTATGCCAGGGAACCTTACACTAGACCATGTTACTCAAGCCCCCAGGTGGCCTTGAACACCTGCAGGGGTGGGGAGTTCACAACCTATCTGGTCAAGGGAAGAAGGGACTTACTCCCTTGTGTCTCCCAGTGTTTCTTCATGTTCAGAGAAACATGTGATAGGCTGCAGATTCAACAGTGATTAAAATTAAGGTCTTTTTCATGTAGCCCAGGCCTGGCTGCGAAACCCTTTCAACAGGAGGCTGCTAAGGCCAAGAGCTTGGCCAGAGCCAGCGTGGACTTGGATGTTTATATGAAAGACATGAGTTTCTAGCGTAAGGCCAGCTTAAAAGAAAAAGCTTTTGGAAGTACCTGTTCTTCTTCTGACTCCTTTCAGGGCTTGTTCCCTCTGCAGGCACTGCTTTCTGTCAGCTCTGCCCCTGGTGCTGCTGATGCCTTTAGGATCCCAAATCACTGCTGACAGTGCAAAGCATGGCTACTTCCATTATGGGTGAGTAGCTCTGCTAGAGTCATCATCCCCTCCCAGACCTTGACTCTATGCTGGATTTATTACTTGAGTTTCTTCACATGGTGATGATACAGTAGGAAGCACCAGATATCTGCAGGGATGATCAGCCAACACCCAGGAGAGGTCACATCTCTGACATCCCACTTTCAGGCAGCCCCAGTTGCAACTGTCCTTCTATTTATTAGTTTATATAAAAAGTAATTGGCTCCTTACATGATTTGCAGTGTATTCCCCTGTTGGGTTATCCTCTTCCTTTTCTGTTCTGATTTTTAACTGCTGGGGGATTTTTGTCCATATGCTGAGCACTTCCCCTCTGTTTAGTTCATGCTGCATATCTTTAATGCTGTATTTGATGGTTTCATGATCTGCATATATTCTTTGAATCTACTTTGCCAGCAGGTGTCTGGTGAAGTCTGCCTTCATCCTTTGATAAGGTTCTGACATCCTGATCTGTTGTCTGTTATCTACCTGTTTATCAGTCATACATATTTATGTGAACCATTACCTCTGTTGTCTAGATGTCTCAGGCTTTCTGGGTTTTTTTTCAGCTAGATAGAGTTGAGTTAGGGTTTAAATGATTGTCAGGAGAAAATTGATTCTGTATCTGCCTTCTCTTTTTCCTTTTCCTGTGGCACTTCAGTTTTTGAGCATAGTCACTAATAAGGGTGATGTACCTGTCCGGTTTAGAAGACCCTAAATGACAAGTGTGCCTGTTTGCTGTGTCTAGGATCATGTTTTTGCAATTGCTTGGAGAATTTCTGTCTATGAGACAGTGGCCTTATATATTTGCTGACAGGTGGAACTAGTGGCTTGTGCCCTGAAAAAGCTTCAGGTGGTCATTGGGGACCCAGGTCTCTGGTCACCTCCAGCTCCTGAGTCTCCTCTCCCTGGTCCTGTATAAACTCTGCTGCTCATTGCTCTGGCACCTTCCAGCATCAGAGAAACTGAAATGCTCCCCGAATCTGAAGCTTCACCTTAGTGCTACAGTAACAGTGGGTAAAACACCATGTGCATTTTGAGATAGCAAAGTTTGCTAAAAATCAATCCTGAAATGCTTTCTCAAAGTGCCTCTGAGATATCCAGATGTTAGTGGTATAAAACCTTGCAATAGAGAGGTGGGAATACATTTTGTAAGCCAGCTGGGCAGATCGTGCAATGTCCTAGTTCTTTTAAAGCATGTTTTTTTTAGGCTTTATGTGTAAAGGGCTTGCTTGAAAGGGAAGTTATAATTGTTTATGCAACTTAAAGGATTGTTGCATTTCTTTTCCCTGGCTATGTTCAAATTCTTACGGTATTTTGAGAAGAGTTCACTTGGAGTGTTTGGAATTTTGTTGTTGTACTTTAGTTCTTGGATAATAAGTTACCTGTCACTGCATAGTAGCAGCATAATTGTAATAATTTTAAAATGTAGGAACATTCTTCTCTTTTTTTCCTAACTGTTGAAGAGGAAAAAGTGAGACTTACTCCTCTTGCCTAAGAAAAGCAAGTTAAGTTTCTGCTATTGCTGACTCATAAGCATGGCAAGAATACAAAAGTACTGTGATTAAGCATATGTGAGTGAGTTTTTTCCTCCTCATATCACAGTTATCTGTGGAAAATATCAGTGCTATAACCTAAAGTTCTGCTGTACTGCATGCAAATAGAACTGTAGAGCTCCAGTGGGGGCATATGTAAAGAAGGCTTTGATGAGGCAAGGAAATTAAATCTTTTTTCCTCAAATATATACTTCCTCAAGTATAGTGCAAATAAAATTAATTTATAGCAAAAGCCAAATATCCCTTTTATTTTTAGTTTGCATTTCTTTATTCACCAACTGACGCTTGTTCATGCTGTGTGTTTTCCTGTTAGTTTTTATTTTGATTTGGTTGCTAAGTTTGAAAACTAGGAAATGTAGGCTTTTTTGGTTTTTGTTTTTTGTTTGTTTAATTTGAGGGGGCAACCCCTGAAATTCCTTCAGAGCATGACTTCGTTGAAAGGTACTGATGATTTCCAAATATGTTGTTTTAGTGGTGGTTGAGATGTTTGACTTGTGCCAAGTCCTGAGCACTTGTCATCTCCAAGTTACTTGTTTTCAATAATGTCTGAAGCTGAGTGCCTAAAATTAGACATGCTCCAAAGTTCAGCTTCTAGAGATATTTGCTGTAGATGTAAAGTGCTTGTAACAGGCATAACTAAACAGCTGGGGTTATGTTCTTGTCTTTTTGCATGGTTCATAATCCAAAAAAAATTATCATGAAGCAAGTATGCTGCAAATTCTGAGTAGAAATAAGGAAGGAGAAAAAAAAGCCACGACAGGATATTGTCACTGTACACATTTTGTTGGTGTCTTCTCTTCCTGCCATGGTTCTGAAGGGATTAAAAATAAGTCTGCAGCCCACATGACTGAAGGTTAGATAAACATGTCATATATTGAAAAGCATAGAGCAATAATTTTACTTTTAAACTGTAGAACAATAGGAAGGAGCAGTATTTTGTGGTTCTGAAAGTGAGTATCTGGAGCTGGCAGTTAACACAGGTTTGCTGATTCTACATGGTCACTGTAATGGCAAAGGAATGAGACAAAGACAATTGTGCTTGAATTGGAAAAAAAATAAAAGCACATACACAGCTCTGTGGAAGTAGGCTAAAACAGAAGAAAGTAGCTATCTAGAAAATCTGCTGGCCAGCAGAATCAAGTGCCTTGGTGGAAATGAGTGGCTCTGCAAGCTGCTAGAAAATATAAAGTTTTCATTGGTTTTGGAAGCAAAAATAGTGAGTTTTACTATCTCTTATGTTTGCAAATATAGTTGTCTACATATAAACGGATTTTCCCAATTAAATGGTTCTGACTAAAGTTTACTGCCAAAAAATGTGGTTGTGCATATATTTCCTGTTCTTGTGCCATGCCTCTTTTTCTTCCCGTGTGAAAAACCTCCCTAGTATACATCTGCACAGGATGAACTGACTGAAAATTAATTCCAAAGAAAAAAAATTCTCTGCAGATTCACTGTGTATTTTCCCTGGCCCTTACTGATGGCTTCCCAAAAGTTTTGTGTGTCCTCTTCTGCCCGTGAAAGGTAGCTGGGAATATTTTCTGTACCTCTTTCACCAAATTCTATTGACTGCATTATTGGACAGGGTATGGTTGCCCTTTATTTTGCTAGGTTGGAGCATAAGAGAGCAACGTAGTTCTTCACCTTACCATGTTGATGTACCCCAAAACTATGTTTTTATGCTCATCTGAAAGCATTTGCTTTGTTCTTTACTCCATCTTCAAGTGCTGTTTCTGTGTATTTCAGAGACAGAAAACTGCTTAGGCAAGGAAGAGGACAGGAAGAAGTGAGGTTTGTAGCACCTGCCTGGGGAAGCAGGAAAGTGAGTGTGTTTGACTACACCCATTGTGTGGGAGCATTGTTACCCTAAAACTCTTCCACACATATCTAGCAGTAGATATTCTAGTTTGCTTTTCTCCTGACTAGCACCTTTTCTTTTTGTTTATTTGGTTGGTTTTACATTTGTGTTTTGTTTTGGTTTGTTTTTTTCCCAATTCTGTGTCAGGCACTTGAAATTGTTGTAGAATACTAGCTTCTGTAATACAATACCTTTTTACAGTGTCTTTAAGTCTTAAACCAAAAATTGAAGCATAAGAATTATGGGTCATTTTTGAAAACTTAATTTCAGTATGAAGTCCAGTTTCACAATCCAGGGATTTCTTTTTGCTTCTGGTAAAGTTAGTGCATATACTGGTTGTAAGTCTGCAGTGTACATTTCTGCATCTAAACTTACTCGTCTAGAGTACTTTTATAGTAGAAGTACCTGTTTTAGACTTATGCTTCGGGATTTGATGAATTGCAACCTAAAATTGCCTTTTTTCCTCATTGAAATTAAAAGAAATTTAGATGGACTAGCTCTGGTATCGACATGAGTGTTAAGACAGATAAAATCTACTCTTTCTTCTAGCAAAATCCGTGCATAAATTTTTTAAGTACGTCCTAATACGCTAATTTTTACAGTGCCCTTGTTTTAAGTTACCATGAGCATGACTGAGCATTTAAATACAGGATGTTCCAGATTTTCTGTGTGTAAGGGCCTAATAAAGTATTACATAATACCATTGCGATGTCTGAAAAGTTTAGTCTTTGATCAAGCCACTAATTCCAAGGATAATGTGCTTAAATTTAGCACAGTGCTGACAGCTTCTACAGTGAGGAAAAAAAGACCAACTTTCTTTTGGCTTAGAATAACCTGTCAGGTTGGCACTTTTTTCCACTTACTGATATTTGTTTCTTTCTGTTGTGTGCACTTACTGGGATATCACTGGGATAATGTGAACAAAACTGCTCTGTTTGTATTGGTTTGTATTTTTAAAGACCACTGACATTTTTCTATAGAAAAGGAACTGAAAATAGAATTGCACAGACATTGCAACAGCAAGAATGGGGCAAGATATTTTAGATGTGCCAGTTCCCATTCTAGTGACGGATTGCACTTTAAGCCTGCTGTTTTATTTTTAAATTGATGAATATGTGCAGGCTCAAGGCTTTCATCTGGCCTGAAAGTTAAGCGTGTTTCTGAACTGGGACTTTACAAACACTGATATAAGGATCCTGCCATTCCTACATTCATGCAACCCCCGTTGGTATTTGGGGAAGATAATTTACATTGAAGTCACAGAAAGACAGGCAAGCAGGGCAGTTGGGTAGACAAACATTTGTCTGTATTCCTTCTTTGTGTTTTGAATAAATCAGCTATGTACTTATCAGTTACACAGACAAAGTGAAAAGGTGCTTGACCTACTGTGTTGTGTTCTAAGTTTTTAAAAACCTCTAAAGGTGGGGGGAGAAAAATCAGGTCTGTGTTGATGCTATTCTTAGTGCTGCTACTTTGAAGTTATTTACTGAAGAATGCAGATGTAGAAACTGGAATCAAATCTCAGGAGCAGTTAGTGCTTGAGGCTGGTGAACTCGAGCTGGATCATGTCTAATGAGACCTGTCTTGGTCCTGCTTCTTTTTTGTTGCTGTGGTGTCCACCCATTGTCTGTAGTGGATGAGGGGACACAAGTGTTGTGGAGTGGGAGCTCAGCAGTGCTCTTGAGAGGTAGTGCGGAAAAAACTGTTTGGGATTTGGGACACTCATCACATCTGAAAAGACCAGTTGGGGTCAGTATCTATTATCCAAGAATTTGTGAGAAAAAGGTGGGGAAGCAGTGTATTTAATGATTATGGAAACTAAGGATCCAAGCTCCAGATACGTGCCCTGCAGGTGGCTTAGAAAGGGAAGCGGGAAGCAGTGCTGTGGTGTCCCCACCCCAGGAACTTCCTAGAGTTCTAGAGACTTTCAGAGAAAGCTTTGCAGGGACTCAAGTGTCTGCTTTGTTGTCTTCCTTGTTTCTGTTAATTTTCACTTAAGCGTCTCTCTCCTAACTTTACATGTGCTTAAATGGGGCCTTCTGAGCACACCTGACAGAAGAGCTGGAGTGATGGAGTAACGTGATGATAAGGTCAGAGTGTTCCCTTTTCATCAGAATGAATCTATGCATAAGCAAGGAGGGTAGATGGTATAAGATGGCATCTTTCCTACCAGAAGTACTTGATCCAAGTGACTGTTTTGTGAGGAAGCAAGGCTGGTAGTTCTGGTATTGGTTTTTTTTTGGCTTGTTAATTTTGTTGGAGGGTGTTTTTTTTTGGTATGTCAGACTTCTTGTTTGGATAACAACGCTTCACTCCTCTTTTCTTTTTCTTATTAAAATACCCTCTCTACTCTGACCTGATGGCTATAGTTCTGCTTTTAGACACATCTGACACATAATACTGTGCAATATTCTACCTGCACAGAGGTATGTCAAATTATTCTTTTAAAAGTATTTTTTGGATTTAAAGGAACTTTAATTAGTGTGCTACCTCACTGCTGAGCAGTCTGAAGAAATGAGACAGATTTTCTAATAACCTAAAGGCATTCTAGTTTAAAAGAACCACCGGAATGACTACAGGCTCCAGACTGCTTGATTTTGCTGCTGTTTCTTTTACAGAACTGGCTATCTTAGATGAGAGGGAATTTTGTCGTTTGGCATTACTCGTTGAGAGAGCAGTAATTAATGAGTTACAGGTAGGGGCAGAACATGGCTCCACATAAATGATAATTGCTTAAACATCTGTTCAACGTACAGAGTCATTACAGCTCAATGTGAGAGCTGTTGACAGCGAGCTAAAGCTCTTTTTGGATCAGGTCCACATATTAATTTTATCAAAGGTGAGTGTGTGGGAGTATGACTTAGCATTATGATGTAGATTTGATTTTCAAGCTTATTTTTAACTTAAACATTTTTCTTTTAAAGTTTTTGATGACTCAAGGTTTAATCTATAGCTATATTTTGTGTTCTGCTAGTGATTGTTCTGCTAGTGGCTTCATTGAGGTAATCCAGAAAGAACATCTGTTTCAAGTTTACAGTCTAAATCATGGAAGGATATTTGACCCTGTAAGGAGGGAAACAGAATTTACCCAGGAAAACAGCACAACAAGCCAAAATACCGTCAGTTTTGGGTATTCTACTTCACCAACTCCATTTTCTGCATGCAACTGCACAAAAAAAGCCAAGGCTATGACAACTTAGTGCTGCTTCTGAAGAGGGCAATAATCTTAAATTAGTCATGCATATACACTTTTCTCTCTCTTTCCCATGAGAGAAATTCAATTTTCAAACCTTTGTTTCTGCCCCCCCTCGCCCCCACCAAAATCTTCCATAGGATTCCTACAACACAAAGCCAGAGAAATGAGTTGTTTCTGTATAGTACTGGAGATGTCACATGTCAGCAGTGGAATCAGTATTTCCCCAAAGTAAATTAATTTGTCTTCTCTCTGATCCATGCTGTTTGCACTCCACAGTGGCTGGCTATAAACAGAAAATACAGCATCCTGCAAGTTACAGTCAGTTCTGCTTCCTTTACAAACGGCTGTTTGTGCTGGCTCTCAGTGCACTGAGTTCTGCGCAAAGCAATACCACTGTGGGCAATAAGGGGAACTGCACAGATGTTACACAAATCCTTTTCCTTCATGGAAGCCTAAATCAGAATTCTAGCAGTGGGAGACTTGACATGGTCTCTGTGATATTGCCCCCCTTTTTGGAGGTGCTTGTCCCCTCCCTGCATAGAGCTAAGTGATCTCTGCAGAGAGTATTTGTCCTTATAGTTCATAAAAATAGTCTGGAAGATCAAAATATTTTGAGAAATTTCAGCAAGTATCAGATATCTTTGATATCTGATTAAAGACTATTCCATCTCTCATTCTTAACACACCCCTTCTAAATATCCCACTTTTGATGTTATGAAATGCTGTAATAACAGCAGGTCTGTTTTTCAACATCAAAGTAGAAATCTCCAGCAAAGTGAACTTAAACATGTTGTTTGCCAGGTGTCTTTGGTTATATGTGCAAAATAATCTTTTAAGCATGGAAACCAAATTACTACATTTCTGTGGTTCTTACTTTATTCTTGGCGAGAAAGGCACCCTCCTGGAACATGGGGCTGATCTCTGGCAGAGTGGAATGCTTTATTATGGCATCCCCTTTCCAAAATACTACCCAAGCGCTGTTGTACTCCATACACAGTGGTCTGACTTGAGGAGTTGCTGTTGCTTGCAGTAGTTTCTGTTAGTGAGATCCTTTATGCTTTTCCAGATACTAAAAACAGCTGTTTGGTCATCTGTGGTAAGTCTGTGAATAGAAGAGTCTAATTTGCCAGATAAAAACCTTGTAGCAGTCTCCTAAACTAGTGCTCAGTAGCTCTTTAGTACATGGCAACAAATACAGAGTATCTTGACAATGATTTGTAACTTCATCTTTATATTGAGCCACCATGAGAGGCCTCTGTTCTTTTGTTCAGCAAATGAAATGCAGATTTAAACCCTTATTCTCTCATTTGCCTGGTAAGTCCAAGGCCTGGAATAAAAGTAGAGGTCTCTTCTGCCATATCGATAACCTGACTGCATCATCTGCTGCATATTGAAGTGGACATGGACCTGGATGCTAGCTGGGAGTATTCTGACAGCCTGGCTGTGCTGTAACACACTTGTACCTCTGTCTGTGAATATGTGTGAATGTGCAACATACATGGTTTTTATCCAAAGAGTGTGTGCTGTTGGGGACACACCAGCACCTTGTCATTCAACAAGGGGCAAGTTATCAGTGTGACTGTTCTTAGTGATGGTTGGAGTCAAGGAATTACAGCATTAATAGGAATTTTGCTTACAGAGGACTGTCCGGTTTGGGTAATAGACTAAATTGCCATTTGGAGTTTGGAGAGAATGCGTGGTCAATTTGTTATATCCTCCTAAATTTTTGGAAAGTGAGATCAGATTTTCTGCAAGCATAAGGGAGGAAAAATGTAGTAGAGGAAAAGCAAAGTATTTTTGTGGTCAAAACAGAATGCAGGATATTTCCTTCTGACACTTAACTATAAGGAAAAGGTTAAAAGCACTAAAATAAGTGACTATATGTTTGTACTTAACTATCTCTTCCTAGAATGTGATATAGTAACTCTCAAATGTATATTGATACTTTTTAAAATGGGGAGATTTGCAGATGCAAGGCTTATGGAGTGAGGGGAAATGAAACCTCCTGAAGTGGGTTATTAGTAGTCTACCTTCAACTACAATAAGCAGTGACCAAGACTCTTTGTAATGATTTGGTTGAAAGGTGTATAGTCAGGTTTTGTCTCCTATTTTGTTTCCTATCTCAAGAATTTCTAGCTAGGAAAAGCACTTTCAGTTTTCTCCTTTATGACATTTTTGTGGGGTTTTTTTTCCTGTAATTTTTCAGTGTACCAAGCAACACATTTACTTCTCTCTTTGGAAATCCTCTATGACTCCATGGCTTTCCTGTTCTAGGGATTTGACAAGTTACTACTTTTGTTTGTAGCAGCCTTCACCATGCAGCCAGTTTGCTTCCAGAACAACAAGTGATAGTTATTCCTATTCAGTGTTGTTGGTGTTGGGCTCATGTCCTCTAAAGGGTAAGATTTTTAGATGCATTTTGTATTTAACTCCAAGAATTTGGAACCTTTATTTAGTGATTTGCCAAGTGGCATTTGCCCTTAGAAGCGCCCACCTGCAGATGGTTAATTGGATCAAATAAAATACTGAGCAAAAAATTTTTGGTTTTCCTCTGTGGGCAGTTAGGAAGTTGAGAAGGTGACTTTCCTATGTAAAAGGCCCTGCCTCTTGATGGAGATGACTCAAAAGATGATTCCAGATCCCTAGGAGTTAGTATTTCCCCTTCCTGCAGTACCAGTCCAATGTTTGCCAAGTTTCACCCTGTTAAAAATGGGAGAAGATGCAAAGGCTCAAGGCAGATGGAACTGACCTTTGATGTACTTTGAGGGCTTGGATTGTAGCATAATCCAATAGGGGGATCTTGAAACCACTGTGTTTGGCTATTCTTGCATCAACATCATGGGTGCTTGGTGGGCTGGTTTGACCTGATTGCTAGCTTTGTGTAAAACACAGATTTGCAATCTAAACATCACTTCTGAGTTATTGCTACTACAGAATTTGAAAGAATAAAGGGAGGAACTACAGCTTATTTTTTTCCTTTGTTGTTCATACCTGCTCTGGATCCATCCATCCTTTTAAAGTTGAGACTAATAAAGAATTAAAGGATTCATTAACCAGACAACAATAACGATCTTCTCGGTTGCACTGGAGCTGTTCCAGATTTTCTCTCTCTCCAAAAGTGTGGATATCTTGTTTCTGCATTGCAAGGCTGTCTCCAGCTGGCTGTGACTCAGATACAAGTCTTCCAGATGTCATTGCAGAATACTGTGATGAGACTGCCTTTCTGTCTTCCACTGTTTAATCATGGAAAATGAAAGGAAGATACTGTCTTCTTTTGGCAGCATATCATGTGCTCTGATTCCTAATTTGATTACATCTTATCCTCTAGAGCATGGAAGAAAGTGACTGTAAAAAGGAAAGGTGTTTCCTTTCTGCTAGCAGAGTTGAAACCAGATGTGCAAAATTTTGGTGGCAATACTGAATAGATATGACTAGCTAATAACACAGGTCAAATGACTTGCTATGGTGAGAAGGGTTAATTTGCATGCAATTTTTATTTCCGTGTTATTTTCGCCTGGACACCTTTCATCAGTGTTCAAAAGCCCTGAATTTTCTGTTTACAAAGTGTTTTTAGCAACAGTGGAAATAACCAAAAGGGAATAGTATGAGTCCTTTTCTCTTTGGAAAGGGAAAGGAAGGAAAGTGTGACTTAGTTCACTTGTGATGCAGCACAACATTTCTTAAATTCTTAGGGATCTGTTTACTTGGATGCCTTAAATATGTAGAATGAAGAATAAAATTAATGACAAATGGAGTGCAGTAAAGTCACTGTCAGATGAACTGTCAGCCTTTGTGTGTACACATGTGTTTAAAATGGTATATGGAAATAACTAAATAGAGGTGGTATTTATATGAAAAGCTGTTGTGTCCCTCTATTCCTCTGTGTACAACAGAGCAAATCTGGTCTATTGCCAGATTATTGCTTGATGAGTGCATTGGGTCTGTGATGTTTGGCTGCTCTGCAGAAACAACCCTTATAACCTGAAAACTGATTGAAACATAAGGGCGATGTACTTTGCTTTCATCCTGATACGAGGCTTTGCACCAACCCTTGCAAAAAGAGCACAGAGAAGGAATTTGCACAACAAAACGAAGGTGTGATAGTGGAATGGTTGATAGCACAAGTAACATGCTCAAAGGAACTGATGGCGAAGGCAAGCAATAGCACATGTATGTGAGGCTGCTCAGCTGTCCTTTGCTGGATGTTAGCTTGTGATGAAGTCACTGCTACCTTTTTGCTGCTGCTGCCACTGTCACTCCCTGCCTTAGCTGTTTAAATGCTATTACAAATGTGCCTGCTCTGGGATCTTGCACTTTCCTTGTGCTGTGTGTGTGAACCTCTGAGATTCCAGCGTCCTTAACATCTCAAACTGGGCATACAAGAGCAAGATGAAAGTAAAAAGCAAATGCCTGCTTATCTTGATGGCTTCTGCTGGTGTAAAGCTTCTGTGAGTGACGCTGCACAGAAGGGGGTATTGTCTTTCAAACAATCAGCCACATCAGTTTCTGGGAGTCTTTGCACTATCCTTCCTTATACCAGTGGGACCCTAAGTGGGAGCAGTATGAGGGGGATTAAGGTTCACTGAATTGTCCCTGATGAGTTAGCACCTATCAGTCTTGGAAACTTGCTTAGAAAGGATGCAATCAGAGTAGCCCAGTAGGGGCTTCAGCGTTTTCTGCTGCACCTCTGTCTGTGGAAGGGTGGGAGCAAGGTGTTAGCATTTTGAATGTAACTCTATGGTAACAGACAAGTTCAGGATTTCTACTACAGCATCTGGGTTTTGTGAGACCAGTGCAATTTTGTTATTTTACTCTATAGATCTTGCACTAAAAATGAGAATTACTTGCTTCGGTTATAGTTCTATGATACTATTTTTTATAAATGCTGGTTGCTTGCATGAGCAAGAAATAAATTGATATCGTCTCTGCTCCAAAGAACTAAAATCCAGCATACCTAAGTATTTAAATGATTGCATTATTCTATTGCATGGCTGCCTGCATCACTGAAATAAAGCAACTGCACCAATGAAGCCAACAAACCTTTAATGAAAGCATTTGCATGAACAGCTAACACCATGTTGGATGTAGTCCACCAGAATAAAAGTACTTTGGGGCTATAGTATCTTGTTAAACACATTGTAAATGTGTTTGACAAGAAGCCTGGCAGAATCCAACCACCCCTGGACAGCCAGCATGTCAGAGCATTTCCGAGTGAGATATATTATCCTGTCCTGGACTGATAGCTTTGGATAATCCTCTAATCCAAGCGATTGCTTAAATGTTGCAGCCTATTTAGTTTTGCTTGGGATGACTTGCTGCTGGAGAGCTCAGGGTGAATTAAAAAAAAAAAAAAGGGACTGCAACTGAATAAATGAATTTACCTCCAGCTGTCTAGGATCCAGGCTGGACTTAAGGATCATGTATCCTAATGCTGTATTTGCTCTGTTAAAGACAGCTCTTGAGCTCTATTTTGGCTCTGACTTTGATCTGTTTTTCCTCTGACTTTTGGGATTTTGCTGAGGCTGTCAAAGAGAAGGTGACTTGGAGAAGGCACCGTGATATTGGTTTTGCTCTGGAGGACACTGAAGCTTTTGCTCGTCCTTGTGTCTGACAAGAGTAGCCTCCAGTCCTGTACTGTTTGCTCTTTGCGTGTTTTGTGCTCCCACTGCCATCGCTACTTCCTTTCAGTGAGGCCAGACTGATTTTCACATGCAGCAGCCAAAGAACATTGCAGAAGCATATTCCTTTAGGTTTCTGCTTGATGGTAGAGCAAAGTTCTTTTCTTTGCACTCAAACCACAAAAAAAATGAAGAGTTGGAAGGTCTGTGTGAAAGATGCTGTGGAGTGGAGGATTTCAGCTAAGGCGGCTGCCCTGTTCTCACTGCCTGTGAACAGTGTCACACCAGGGTTGTTGATTTTCCCCTTGTGTTGAGATGGAGTGAAGTCAGGTCCTGGGGTGATTTTCAGAGTCCCCTCACTGCTTCCTGGCCCCTGCCTCTCGCCAAGAGGACTGAGAAGGGGGATGTTACGCCCTGCAACTGGGCCAGGTTGGCAGCAGAGCAGTGTCCTCCAAAGAGAGTGAGAACCACCAGAGCCCACCTATACCCTGGGTTTAATCCCTTCTGTCATTGCCCAAGAAAAGTTGCCACATAAGTTCACAAGTGAGAATGCTGAGGAGCAAAAGATTCATAGCTCACGCTTTCCCCCCCCCTTTTCCTGCCTCTACTCTTAATTGTTCTGAGAACAGAGAGAATCCTTCCCCTCCTCCTCCAAGAATCAAACCAGTTTTTTGTTTTGCTTGTCTTTTACAGATCAATTTTGTAGCCTGTCAACTGTTTGCACTTCTGGCTGCATTTTGGTTTCGTATTTACTTGAGTCCCAGTCATGCCAGCTCTGCTGTTCGCCATGCATTTGCCACCCTCTTTGGAATATACTTTGCTGTCTTCTGCTTTGGGTGGTGAGTATTTAGTCGCCATTTAGACAAGGCTTGGGTAAAAATAACTTTAAACTTCACATCAGCTTTTCTGGATTACATCTTTTTAATCTTAAGGTTCTTAATGCTACCTTAAAAAAATATCCTAACTAACATAACCATTCCAAATCCTCAAAGTAAAATGACTCACGAAAGTACTTTTAAGTGAAGTATTTAATTTAATTTGTGATGTTTTTTCTGGAAGTTAAAGCCACACCAGCCTGCTGTGGAGATTCCCCTTCTGGAAAAGATGTATCCAACTCGAATGGGCACTTTGAGCCAGGCTACTCTTTCAGTTAAACATATGGATAATATCTTTTCAATAAGTATCAGTCTGTGTTGTATAGTCAGGCTATAAAGATGTTGTGTGGTAATCCAGGTTTACTGGATTACATCACATTTATGTCATTTGCATGGAAAAATATTCTCTTGCTCTGAACTGCCAGCACTTCCAGGTAACATAGAAATTATCTAAATACTTGCTTTGTTGTCTTCAAGGTATTCCATTCATCTTTTTGTCCTGGTGATGATGAATTATGGCATTATGAATATGGCGAGTATTCCCAACATCCACAGGTGAGCTGATGTGGCTGCAAGTCTCCAGCTGCCCTTCTGACAACTTCTCTGCTTTCAGGGAGAATCATGAGGACTTTTTAGAACTACCTTCTCTTCTTTCCTTCTTTTCTTTCCCGGTTACTTGCAGGAGCTTTGTTCATGGAGTTACAGAAGCAGCTGTAATCTCAATTTGTGGGTTTTTTGGATTGATGTATTGCATTTTCCTATGAAATTGCTGGCCTCAAAATTTGACTCTTGCAGGCTTAATAATTTATGGACAAACCTTTGGTTTCTTAAACATAATGAAATCATATTCTCCTTGGTCTTGTATTCTTCCAGATTGCATTTGATAATCCTTTCTAATGTGTTTTCCTCCTTGCTGTTTGGCCTTCAGGTATTTTCCACTTATTCTTGAGTTAGGTAGTTCAAATAAGGTCACTGAGGCAGCTTAGCTTAGTGATCCACAAAATGAGGTCTTTCTTTTGGTACTGGGCTTTGTGAAAAAGTAGAAAATACCAGAACTGTTATTGCTTCGAAGTAGAAGCTTTTGGTTTGGGTGTGTTACAGGTGATTTCTGTTTCTGCACTGTCTGGCTGTTTCTGTAGCTGCTGCTGAATGCTCAGAATCCACATCAGTCTGGGCTGGGGAACGAAAACCCTTTCTTCACTTGCCTTCAAGGCCAGGGCTGTCTGAAGATCTGATGTTCAGATAATCATCTTGCCTTCCTTTTTTTCCTGAAGAGACTCCTCTCTAATATCTAAATGGGAACTCTACTTATGGTTTTTCTAAGATTATTTAGAAATGTGAACTATAAAAAAAACCAATCCTGTCTACAGCAGTCACTAACGTTTTGCACCAGGAAGATAAGGTATTAAGGAGGTATTTTTTCCACCCCTTATAGAACGCAAAGCCCAGAAGTCTAGAGGTAATTAATAATGTCACAAAAAAAAAAAGGTATGGACAATGTTTGTTAAAGAAATGCCATCCAAAGACCAAAATAAAAAGGTGTTCAAAATTTGTATTATGATTTCCTGGTCATTGTCCCTGCCTGTCACTTGAGGGAAATGCAGGAGTTAGTGACTATAGATCAGAGGAACCAAGTGTACAAAGGAATCATCCAATAGTTACTTACATTTTCCTAGACAAGTTGGGGTGGTGATAAGGAAAAGGACACAGCTTCAACAGGAAACCCCCTCACTCTTCCTCTTTAGCCAATTAGCCACAATGGCTAATAGCAAAATACCTGTATACTGAAACACAAATAAGGCCAGTTCATATAATGTCACCCACTGCTCTAAGATAGTCATGTGTTGATTTGAGTCAATGTGAAATGTCAATCCAACATGCTGAAAAACCTCAGGAGGTCTGAGGGAGGATTGGATTAGGACTTTTCTATTGTATTCCACTAGACACAGCGGTGTGTCTCAAAGTGCTTCCATATTATTAATTTTGGCAAAATAACACTGTATTCAAACTGCTTGAAAGTAAGCTTGAACAATACCTCTTTAAGGTCTGGACTTTTAAGTCCTGCCCCCCATATAGGGCACCGCATCCGTTAGAGTGGGGCTTCAAGACTTCACTTTTATTTCCCCCAGAAAAATACAGTGAAAGAGAACAAATGAAATAAAATGCATAATTTAACCTTCATACCCTGGTTATTTTTTGCTAGTTTGCTCTCTGGTGAAGCTGCTAGCCTTCAAGGCTTATAAATGGGCAAATTAATCCAGCATCAGAAATGCTCCCAGCTGCAGCAGCAGTTCAATGTATCTCTCCCTGCTTGCCCCCCTTTCAATCTAAGTGCCTTGCACCTCAGCACGGTGGCTTATTTTAGATCCTTCATCCTGTCTCTCACTGTTACATGTCTGAGCTGGGTGACTTGCCCTTGGATGGATGCTTGCCATTCTCCGTTGATGAGAGGGGAATCCAAGGACCTTGCTGAGACAGGACTGGATGCCTGACCCAGATAAAATACAATAAATTCTACTCTGAATCTCCTGAAGAATCTGTCATGTCCCTTCAGTCTGCCTTTCATCCGGCTGTTTGCTATGGGCCACATGACCCGCAGGGTGCCTTGTGATCCATCACTGTCACTCACATTGCAGTTTATTAGTCCCCAGGGAGGTAAAACTCATTTCTTTTAAAACCAGCCATAATTTGACAAAGGCCTGGCTCTTTTTCGGTTGTCTGCTGACTGTTCCTCTTGTCTGATTTCACCTTTAGTTCTTCCCTGTGGTGGATGCTCTCATGGGTCAGGGGGAGGGGGGACCCTACTTGGCAATGTGTGCTTCCCAGCCTCCCAAGGCTTGGCCCCCCAGGCATGCAGGATGTGCCATCTCATTCTGGAGTCTGTTGGTCTTTGCCTCTTCTCCCCCACATGGATAATAACTCTGCTACAGGGGACACCAGTAGACCTGGTCCTGGCCTGTCCGTGTGGTGCAAGCCTTTCATTCTGGTGTCCCAGTTCTCCATTGCACTGTGTAACTTGCTTCATGTGTCAATCTGTCTCCAAATATCCATCAGCTTCTTTCCTGTCCAGTATCCTCTTTCTTGCTCATATAAACACAGGGAGAAGTTAACTTGTATGAAAGGCTGCATCTGCCCATGGAGACACTGCAACATTTCCAGTCTTCAGACTGTTCACCTGTTGAGATAGAAAGAATCATGCCCTGCCTAACAGAAGTGTGCTCTCATCTTGAAACACAGAGTGAATTTGTCACATCCTACCTAAGGAATGCTTGTTCAGTTGGACACAGTGACCTTATAGGTCCTTTCCAACCTATATGATTCTATGATTTTTCTGGAAGATGGTGTGCTTCAGCATGGAGAGCTGCAAAGATCAGGTTATGTGTCATCATCTGCCTTTTACAAAATCCCAAGAGAGAGACTATCTTAAAATTGAAATATTTTAGTCTGCTAGATCTGAGGAAGAGTTGTAAATAAAGAACATTTACAGGTAAAAAATGCAGTGGATAAGTTCAGTGACTAACATACAGTATCATCTGGCTTCAAATACCTGAGTCAGAGAGAAATTTCAAAATAATATATGAAGATGGGTGCTTTGGAAATTGAATTGTGCAGCTTGAATTGACTCTATTTCTTCTTTAATTTTTTTCCCCACCCCCAAAATGAGGAGACACCTCTGTAAGGTTTCACCTAGGCATGCAAAACCATCAGTCCCCTTTGGGAATTTCTTCCAGGTCTTGTAGCATAGCTTCAGACTTGTTAAAATCTAATTTGAAAAAATCAAAACAAGCCCAACTGAATTTGAGTGATTCTAGTTCTTGTTGGTACCTGTGTTGGTGACTATGTGTTCTGTGTGTTATGTTTTTAGGTACTCCTTTGTCGTAGCTATGGGATACCTCACATTGTGCCACATAAGCCGAATATACATATTTCATTATGGTATTCTCACTACAGATTTTTCCGGGTGAGTGAATCTGCAAACGGGTTCCCGTGTCAATCAGTATTAGTCGATTGCAGTAAGTTGTAAGAATAATTCTTATGTTATCTGTGGAGGACCTGCAATCTTTTTTCCCTTAAGCTTTTTCTGAGGCTTTTGTTGTGGTCTTTGGGTTTTGGGGGGTTTTTTTTGTTTGTTTTTAAAGAAGGAACAAGCACTGTATGATTTTTGCACTGACTCATTGTTTCTACTATTTTCTGCTAGAAACTGTGTAGTTAGGAAGGTAGAGCTTAGTTAGCTAGGTTTCCCTGCAGAGCAGCCTGCGAGGACAAGTTGTGCAGTCTCTTACTGGGGCTGTAGGAGTGCTTACATGGCTGGTGCTCTGCTCCCTGGTGCTCTGCCCTGAGAGGTGGGGTGGGCTGCTCTCCTTTCAGCTTGCTAGGCACAGCTGTCAGCTCTGTGTCTCCTTTGCCCCATTCTGGTTTATCTTGAAGCCCCAGCTTCAAGGGAAGGTGTTTCGCAGCCCAGGCACTCCAGCGGGTGTGAGAGCAGGACTTGGGCAGGGGTGAGTTGCTAGGGAAGCTGGGTGAGTAACCCAGGCAGAGAGACAAGAGATCAGCTTGGGTTGTTGGCACTGGTTCTCTCATGGGGCCAGCTTGTGGCTGCTGCTTAAATAGCACAATATTTTGTATGCCATGAATTCTGTGCAACAGTGGTTTTCGTATATACTGTAGTCTCTGATTTCATTCAGAGAAGGATCCTCTTCTACATCAGTAGAAGATGCTTGGCAAAGACAGAGACAGCTAACCCTATGTGTTTTGTTTGTGAGAGGAAGGTATTCTTTCGCATGATTTAAAAACAGCATACTAGTCTGTATTCCATTTCTTTAATTGAATGTATGAATACAGAGTATTTAGTAACATCCCATGAAAAATTTCTGTAAACTCACACAGTATGTTGTACATGACTCTTCCAAGTCTGTCATCTTACAAGCACAGAGTAGGAGATTGAAGGTTTTTGCTGTCTTTGTGCACGTGTCTCTTTCTTTGAGGTGGTGGGTTTAAGCATTTAATTAAATTGTAGGTGGTGGAGGGGAAGTTTCTCTCAAACTCCTGAGGTTTTTTTATTAAGGAGACTGTAGTATTGCGAACTTATATATTTAAAGAAATTTAGTTCTGTAATTTTTTCTGCAGTTCTTTTAATACACAAAAGCGTGTCCTCCAAGAGCATGACATGCCAAGAAGCCTATAAATGGGATTGCAATGCTATAGCTCTCTCTGTATGTAAGAGACAGAGAAATGTGAGAGATCGTGCTTTTCTGAATAGTGTGTTCAGAAATGCACTGTGAGACATATTAGCTCTCTCTCTCTCTGAATACAAACTGCACCTTCATGTTATATTTTAAAAGCTAAGAATAAATGAAAATACTGTAGTGGTATCAATAAAAACTTGCAATCCGAAGTGTTGAAACCCAGATCAGCCTCACAGATCTGTCTTAAAACCTGTTCTCCTCAGCTGTAAATATGTGTCCATTGAAACTTTGTGCACATACCTGAACAGATGTGATGACCCAGTGAGACAAAATATATGCTCTGGACACAGTTTTATCATGTGTGAGCAGCAACTGAATCTTCTCTTGCTCGTTCTCCCATATTTGATCGTTCCTCATCTGTTGCATGTGGTAACAGGGAAGCATTAGGACAAGGACCTGGCTGGGAGGATGTCATTAAAGTTCTCTCTCAGGGTTTCAGAAATGAGTGAGACAGAGCCATGGAGCTATGCCCATCTCCCTCCAGTCTCTCACAGTTTTGTATGAACATGGCTGGGAATATACATTCAGAAGGCAGGACACTGGATTCAGGGGAGTCTTTAAGATGCGACAAAAAACCCATCGTCTGCTGACTTGTGTTTGAGGTTTCAGTATCCCATAAGTCTGGTGATATTTGGTTGTGAGGATGAAGTTTTAATCCACATCAAATAGGCACATAACCAGTTCTATTGCCATCAGCTTTCCAATGTCAGTTCCCTAAAGTGACGAGCCAGATGATGAATGAGTGTTTCCCAGCAGCAGTGCTTTGGGGTGTTTTTAGTAGTAATTGGTTGTGCTATTTGTTTGGAGCCCTCCCATTTTGAGAACAAAGCTTGTAAAATGCAGGCAGAGATGGCGAGAACAAGGTAATGTTTGAGTCATATCTTAAGCAAACTGGAAAATGAAGGATCAAGCTGTGACACATCACTTCCAGGTTACGAAATAAGGGACTTGTTATGTGCTAGTGACTAGTTAATTCTTAAGTCCTGCAAAGGTTAGGTTTGGTCACTGAGTCCCACAGTCAGAACTGTACTCAAGCTGCTTGCAGCTATTTCTTGATTTAAGAGTTTTTCATGTATTACATAATACTTAAGGAAAAACTCTTTTTTTTTTTAACTACTGCCAGATTTTAAAGAAAACCAGTTCAAGCTTGCTGCACTTCAATTTTAATTACTTTAAAAAATGTGTATATATTTAATCAAATTTCTTTCAGTTATATTATTTCTCAAATAAGTAGTGATATAATTTAGGAATTTTCTCTTTACTACTTCCTCAAAAACCTTATTCATTTTTGAACACTAATTGTACACTAACTGAATCCTGTACTTTCCCCTTAATTCAAATCAATCTTTGAGAGAAACATGCATGTTTTATTTTGCTTGGTTTGCCATGACATTTGTACATTGTACCTGGAAAAACTAAATTCTAACTCTTTCTCTCTCTTATTTCTTCTTTATGCTAAGAGGATTATGCTGGTAAGTTGCCTGTGTATACAACTTTATGAAAACAGTAATATTATCATACAGTTTGTGTTCTTTCCCTTGTATCATGGGCTCAGATTGACTGTAGTAATACAATAGCTTTAAGGAAAATGAGTTTAAAATAAGCAATCTTGATTCTGATTTTCGGAAACTAGTAATAGATAGGGTTTCAATCTAGCAAGCTTCATGATCAAATATCAGATGCATATGATCATCCAGATGAAATTCAGAATATATGGAACTTGTGTCTGTTTTAATCCTTTGCTTGATTAAGGCCATGGAGCTTTTTAATTTCCTCTTTGAATTCTTGCAGTGTCTGAGCAAAATTTCCTAATATTGCAGGTTACTCAGTGAAATGTCAGAGAATAATTGTGCACATGTTAGTTTCTTTTATATATGAGTAGTGGCTGAGAGAGCTGGGGTTGTTTAGCATCGAGAACAGGAGGAGTCTTATCTCTCTTTATAGCTGCTTGAAAGGAGGTTGTAGTAAGGGTGGGGTAAGTCACTTCTCCATTATAATATGTGACAGGACAAGAGGAAATGGCCTCAGGTTATGCTAGGGGAGGTTTAGATTGGATATTAGGAAAAGTTTCTTAATGCAAAGTGTTTTCAAGCATTGGAACAGGCTGCCCAGGGAAGTGGTGGAATCATCATCCCTGGAAGTGTTCAAAAAACATGTAGTTATGGCACCTGGGGACATGGTTTAGTGGTGAAGATGGCAGTGCTGGGTTAACAGTTGGACTCAATGATCCTAGAGGTCTCTTCCAATCTTAATGATTCTTGTGATTCTTGCTGCCATTCCTTACAGGAGAGAAACTCGATTTGTGAAAATCACCACACACACTGGCATAGCTTTCAATCTTCTGTTGGTCTTAGAGACCATAGCTGAATTATCTGGGAGACTTGAAGAGTTTTCCTCCCCACATGTGTCAAATTTGTAGCTCTTACATGAGTGCTTTGGTGGACATCACTCTGCAGACACCTTTGTGTTTGCCCTATCCCAAATGCAGAGCAGCAGCAGCAGCATTCTCAACAAATCACCTAGAAAGCGATGATCGTTGAGAGAGCCCTTTCAAAAAGCCATATATATAAGCAGATGCTTCAGTAACAAGTGTCACTTCAGGTAGTGAATTTTTGCTGGGTGGTGAGTGCTTTGTTGCTGTTTTTTCCCTCTCTCAGTGGCTTTTAGTATCAACCACAAAAGGAAAGAATAAAAGTACAGCAGCTGTTTTTCACAAAGGAAGTACATTTGCTGATGAAAGCAAAGATAGATGTACTTTATTACCATGTTAAAACATGGAGCAGAAATGCTGTCTGGTCCTACAAGTTCAGTTGGTTATTTTTATTTTCTTGTCTTCTAAATGTATGACATGAAATACATTGCTGCAGTGTCTGCTCCAGCAGCCCTGGGTAACCTTGGTGTGCAGCTGTTCTCCAGAGGCAGTGCAGCAGCGCAGGTGCAGGGTGAGTAAGGGGAGGTCAGTCTGTTTTCCATGCATGTTTGCTGCTTTGACTGGGTGCTTGTCCACTTGAAACAGCCCTGAGACCATTTACCATTGGATACACAGGAGCCCTGCAAGAACTGCAGTGTGGGAACTAGTCAAAATTCAAGCAGGCAATCACTACTGGAGAGCTCCACGCATCTAGTACATCCCAGGACACTTCTCCAGAAGTAAACACTCTTTTAAGTGAAATGCTTCTACCACGAAGGCTCAAGAAATACTGCTTGGGAGCTTTCACACACACACAAAAAAGGGCAACACATCACATAAAGGAAATTGCAAGTTGCTTTGGAGGTGCAAGCGTGTTTAGTGAAGTGTTTTTCCTCTGATGTACTTCAGTACTTCTTCCTCTTACTGTCAAAAGCAAAAGTAAGAACCCACTGCCAGCTTGGTCATCCCCTTGTCAGCATGATTGCTGTCACAGCAGGGTGTGACTGTGTGAGCTTCTTGTCATGGCTTCAGTGCTGCAGAGGTAACCCTGAAATAAATGTTCACTGTTTTGGAGTCTTGTCTGCTATGAGCCTTTTGACTCCACCTCCTCTTTTAGTGAAATCAGGTCAGTGGAAACTATTTCTAGCAAGCGTTTGCCAGACTCCTCCACAGGATTACCTAAGGTCAAGCAGACTGTGCTTGGAAAACGTCTTTTCTCTTGTAAGCATTGGAGCTTGCTCAGTGCAGAAGCCAGCCTGTGATGCAGTAAGGATCCCCACAGCAGTCTACAAACTAAACATCTTCACTTCCACTAGCCTGTGCTTCTGGCAAATTTATTGCATTGGAGCAAGCTGTATGTAAAAATTATATTGACTGATATGTTTTCATTTGGAAGGTTATTTAGGGGAGTAAACCTGTCCATTGAGCATTCTCTGTAAACTGTTGCATCACAGTCTTGTGTTATTTTTCAAGGCATCTAATGTGAGGTAAACAAAAACCCAAAGCTGTCTTTATCTTATGTTAGATGCCTTGAAAAATAAAATTGTCCCTGGGTCAATTTCTTGATTTTTTTTTTTTTTTAATTAAAAGTTGGCCACTATGGTTTGAGTGTAGGAGGTACAGTGCAGCTACAGCCTATGATTGAACTCATAGCCAATATATAAAACATGGGAAGGGAGGGGAAATCACACCACACATAAATCAGATTCTGTGTTTCTGTGGTAGTTTGTAACTGTAGCGCTTAATAAGACAGGTGGAGAGGATGTGGAATCACCACTGGGCACGTGGTTGCAAAGCAACTGGTAGGTGTTCAAATATGGTGGATTGCAAGTTGTTTAGGCTTCTAAATGTGTTTTATTTCAAATGCTTCCTTCCTAGGGATAAGTCTTTGTGGTTCATCTGTACATGCAAGTGTACTAGGTAGATTTTCTTTTTAAATTAAACCTAATTGCGCCCCTCCAATAAGCTGTGCATCGCAAAATTTGGGAGTAAGAAAAGGGATTGGAAGTTTTATAGTTTTGTTAACTTCCTTTCTTGTTTTTAGCACTATTAACTTTTTCCAGTAGAGTCTAAGGGTTAAAATAGTATCATGTTGGAAACAGTTGTCTAAATGTGATATTGTGCTGTATTTGATGTTTTAACTTACTCAATGTTTTATTGCTGTTTAAAGTTAGAGCTTGACTGAAAGGCTGAATAGAAATGACAATTCAATTCTCTGGTATTTCAAAGTTTTAATAATCAAAACTCACATGTTTAGGAATTTATGATTCTTCACCCCCACCCCCACTGCACCCCTACCCTTAAGGAAGAATTCCAGTACTGTCATTATTTTGTTGGGCTCTGCTTTTTCCTGTAGCAAAGACATGGGCCCCCTGAGATAGAGTCAGTGGGGAATGGTAGGCAGGAGGAGAGGAGGGAGGAAGATGCTCCTTGTTCACCTGAAACCTTGCTTACCCTTTGTGTGAAGTGTTGATTGATACCTGACTCTGATCTCGTGAAAGATTTAGTGTGTGTCATCCCATTGCCACTGTACGGCAGGTTTCCACCTTTCTGAATAAGGTAGAGAAAAGATCACGGAATCAATTAGGTTGGAAAAGACCTGAGATCATCAAGTCCATGTCTGAGATCACCACCATATCAACTAGACCATGGCACTGAGTGCCACATCCAGTCTTTTCTTAAACACTTGCAGGGACAGTGACTCCACCACCTCCCTGGGAAGTTCATTCCAATGTCTAATCACCCTTTCTGTGAAAAATTTCCTTGGATGTCTAACCTAAGCCTCCCCTGGTGCAGCTTAAGACAGTGTCCTCTGCTCCTGACATTTATTACCTGGAAGAAGAGACTGACCCCCACCTGGTTACAGCCTCCTTTCAGGCAGTTGTAGAGAGCAATAAGGTCCCCCCGGAACCTCTTTTCTCCAGGCTAAACACCTCCGGCTCCCTCAGTCACTCATCATTGGACTTGTACTTCAGACTCTTCCCCAGCTCCATTGCCCTTCTTTGGAATCACTCCAGCACCTCAGTGTCCCCTGAATTGAGGGGCCAAGAACTAAGCACAGACTTGAGGTGCAGCCTCACCAGTGCTGAGTACAGAGGGACAATCGCTTCCCTGGTCCTGCTGGCCACACTATTGCTGATCCAGGCCAGGATGCCATTGGCCTTCACTGGCTCATGTTCAGCCACTGTTGATCAGTACACCCAGATCCTTTACTGCTGGGCCACTTTCCAGCCACTCTGGGCAATATGCATAATGTGTAACATGACGATGTCAGAAGGGAGAACAGGAAGTATCTAGTGGACTTTGTGGCTCTCCTTCCCACTCACCTTGTCAGAAGCATCACTCTTGTTCTCCCTTGTCTCCTCTGGAGCTGGGATTTGAGGGAGACAGACTGTCCATCTTTTCTGATTAAAGTCTAGGAAAGGCTGACTTGTTCTGTTGGCTTACAATGCGCCATCAATGAGGCAATGAATTCCTAATATAGATGAGGAGAACCTCTCTCCTCTGTGTTTATATGTTGTATGACTTCAGTGCAGGCTTTACTCCTGCTGCCCTCAGATTATTTACATTTTGGTTCTCTCTGGTTTGCCATGGGGGCCTTGTCTAAGACAAGTCTCTAAATTTAGACACTTAAAGTCATATGGTTTTGGCTCAGAGCCTGAGGTTTAAAGTTACCCACTTCAACGTTGGCATGAAGTGCTTGCCATAAGAAACACATGCAACACATTGAAACAATTTGAAACAAGTGTTAATGTTCCCCCATAAGGCTAAAAGGTCGAACACTGACAAAATAAAAATTTGTGTTTATTGCAGTAGAACTGCTTGGTTCACTGACAGCCTCTGTCTCTCTTAAGGATAAAAAAAATCTGCCTTTTCATATGCTTAAAGGATTAGGACTTATGCATCTTTGAAAGCAAATCTGAATTTTGTCTAGGAAAATCTACTTTGAGAAACAGGATGTTGAAGATAATGATGAAAACAGTTTATAAGTCACTTTTCTTGAAAGATTAATTGAATAAAATTTAGAATGACTGTTTGACAATATTGCTGCAAGGTGAAAAGTCACTGCTGAATTTGTCCATTCCTTAGCTGCTATCAATGGTCTAGGTGACCCAAGGAGAGCTGCTGTACAAACTCCTGTGTTACAATTTTATTTAAGTTCTGTGTATATTTAAGCCTACTCTGAATTTTACATGCAAACGTTTTTTACAGACATTTCAAGTAGGGACTTCTGAAATGATAAAAGCAGTTTCTGATTAAGTAATTGGCCGATATTGCATGTTCTGGTTTTGGGTAGAAAATGAAAATTACCCACACAGAATTACTTGTGGACTCTTGAAAAAGATCAACCATATTAAGTGTTAAAAAAAAAGACGACTTAGAATAACAGAATGTCTTTTGCCAGTATTTGTGTGTTTACCATGCTCAGCAATCAAATTATCTTGAAAATCTGTTTGATTTATATTAGCGGGATAATCAGGTTGTAAACAGTTTATCTTAGCCATTGGGTTTACATTTGGTTGTAACCAGTAGGTCGATTTAGTCAAGGATGATCTAGAATCTCTTGAAAATCTCTGTGGAACATAAGTATTTGACTGTTATTTTAGACAGAGAAATCACTGAATGTAGCTTCCGCTTTTTTATTTTCTTTAGCTTGAGAAATCTGTGGGACAAGCATAGTGCATGAACTGAAAAAAAAAAACCCTCAACTTTTTTCTTTAATTGTGTTGCAGAAAGTATATTACAGTAGTTAAAATGAACAGCTGTAATGTTTGGCGTAATCATCTCTGTCTCTTAAAAAAGTTCCATATACTGATGAAACTGTGTAAATAATTAAATAAATGTGTACAAACTTGAGTTTTAATTTCCAGGTTAAAGGCATCATTTGTGTTCAAACAGAACCCTCTATATGGTTAATGGTGTTAATTTATTCTCAGATTAAGAAACAACCCATTGTATTAATCCTCAATGAAGGCAGATCTCTTTTGTGGGACTGGTTTTACATACAATCATCACTACTAATGATTTTAAAATAGTGGTGTATCCTCATCACCCGTTCCTATCTTGTGACTATTGTGGTTGTGAGAGATCTGGGCACCCTGTGCTGGCGTCCCCAGTGGCAGAGAGATAGGGAGAAGCAGTGTGAGCAGGTGCTCATCCCTTGCTTTGCCTGACATGGGCCCTTCCAGATTGCAGATGTTCAGTGCCAGGTTTTGTGTTTAGGGCGCCACAGCTGATGGAGGAAGTGTTCAGTTGTCCCCATGGTTTTCCTCTTGTCTTTCCTCTTACATTCCTCTAAATACTCTTGGCTGTGTCCTTTACCCTTTTGGGAACCAGTTCCTGATGCCACCAAGCTGAGTTTTGTCTTTTTCCCTATTCCTTAGCTGCAGCAGATCACATTTGCCTTCAGTGCCAAGAAGCTCTGTAAAGCTGGATACGGGAAGTATAAGTGGCCCTACGGGGCACAGTGGCTATTTCTGTGCTGCATGTTTAGTTGGCACCAAAGCTGCTGGGTGGCTGTAAGCCTGGCTCAGGTACAGCCAGCTCCTGTTTTCAGAGGCTCCAGATCCCACATGCCCATACACTCCCAATTGGATGGTGTGTCTTGTACAGGCTGTTCACAACGCAGATGCACGGCCAAGAAACAAGGGGGAAACTGCTGTGCTGACAGCTATTCTGGTATTTGCACACAGTCCTAATTGATAGAGCTATTCATGTGGGGAAATAAGCATCTGTATCTGCAGAGTCAACATTTTTTTAGGGCACTGAGGAGACAGACAATAGGAGAGTACCAGTAAGAAGAGCCAGAGTTGGGTTACAGCAGCACTGCTGTAGTCTAGTATTGCATTGTATGGGGCTTCAGTTTGGTTTTTGCCTGAAAGGAAGCTCAGTGGGCTGCAGAAGCTGGTATTTCCTAGTGGTGTGATTTCTTCTGAACTACAATTTTCACTGCTGCACGATAGGGAGACATAAAATAAGGCTTTGTGTGCACTTTGCAATTAAAAATTCCAGTGCAAGTTACTGTGGGGTTGTTTTGAACCCAGGCAATTGTCTTATGCCTGAGTGCCTCCTTCAGCTTTAATTGGATGTTTTCCACTTGTTGCTAATGCAGTTATGCCTTTTAAAGGCATAAAGACATTCAGTGAGAAAGTTGGGAATAATTTGTATTACAAGACATGTAACTGTTGTTTCTGTCTTTGTTATAGTCCACTGATGATAATTACACAGAAGATCACAACACTTGCATGCCAGCTA
The DNA here is from genome assembly GCA_013397795.1 of Orthonyx spaldingii. Classification (NCBI taxonomy): domain Eukaryota; kingdom Metazoa; phylum Chordata; class Aves; order Passeriformes; family Orthonychidae; genus Orthonyx; species Orthonyx spaldingii. The sequence goes on along the minus strand of VZTJ01004174.1, from coordinate 37,589 downwards.
CATGATGGTAAGAAAAGGAATCTCTTCCCACGTCCTGAAAACAGCCTTTTTATTCCAGTGCATTCTATGGTTGATTTATGGAGTGAATGAATGTAATTCAGCGAGTTGTTCTAAATGAAGAAGAAAAACACTTTGTGGAGGAAAATGAGAAACTTAAAGTTTTGATCAGTTTTTAGGATCAAATTGTCTTTGCAATATCAAAGACAACTGTTTTCCCCTTTGGGTATTCTACTTCCTCGGGGCCCAATTTGGATTTTAGCTAGTACCGGTATCTCCTCTTTAGATACTACAGTGCATCTCCATTAAGCTCTCTGAAACTGTTACTGATTCTCAAAAGTCAAGAGTTGTGTTTGATACATAGGTTCAGTCATTATTGTTAATTTAGCAAAAAATATGCTAGCACTGATATATTCAGTGGTAATATACTCCATGAGTTGTGAGAGATAGAATTCAGTAGCTTTTCCCCAGCGCAGAGAGAAGCAGAGTTGCAAGCAAAATAACATTGTCTTCAGTCTTGTGCTGTGTTGTGACAAAGAGCACTATTATTTCCCAGGAAAACGCCTGTGTCTAGTACAGTGCAAAGGCTAGAAATGTCAGTTGTCATCAGTAGCATTATTGCTTGTGCCTACTGATGTTGCAGTGCGAATTTCTGATGGTCTGAGGCCCATTGCCTTACAAGCTGTGGGTAACTGAATAAGTGGCTTGCTACAGAGTTGTTGTGAGCAAGGATTTAGGTGATGGCCACACGGGGGTCTGGCATTGTTTGCAAGCCAGGTTTGCACAAGTGAATCTAATGCTTTTAACTGGCTATAATAGGTACAGCTGGAAGCTTGGCTGATTGGCCTTGTTGGCATTCACGTTGCTGAGGCTTCTGTGCTTCTGTTAAGTCAGCTCAGGTATTGCTGCAATGCCACAGCAGTGTCAGCAGTGTGCAGCCTAGGTACACACCTAGGATGTTGAAGGTAAACAAACAGAAAGGAAAAAGACAACAGCAGAGGCAGGAGCGTTTTAAACAGACCAGAAATCCTACAGATTGATGATGGTGGAAAAGGCTCATTACATTGTGAACATCCATATATGGAGCAGTTGATCAAACGAAGGCAGCTTGCAGTTCAAGCATCAGTGACAAATTTCTATTTGTAAAAATGTAACGTGACAAATTTCTATTTGTAAAAATTTAGCGCAGCTGTCTGTAAATGGAAACAGACAAACAAAATATCCAGTCCTGTAAGTAATTAAGTGCTTAATTGTTTCTCTGAAACTCAGGCCCTCCCAGTATTTGCAAACTGAAGCAGTGAAGAGAGAATGGAAATGAGCAGCTTATCAGCAGTTGTAGGATGTTGGTCCTGTGTGTGTATTGGTAATTATGGCCAGTATGTTTAGACCAGTGGTGTCAATTGGTGACAAGCCCCTGATCTTTCTGGGCTGTGCACATGCATGCTCTGCATCAAGTGCTGTGACTCATCCTGTGTTGTTCTGCTGAAGCCAGTGGGATTCCCTGCAGTATGTGCAGCTGAAGCTTTAGAGTGAATGTTTTGAGGTATGTGCTGTAAGCAACATCTGTTTACCACTGGTTATCACACAAGATTTTTCCATCGTTTTCCTGGGACATTGAGTCTGTGCGCTACCTCTGGCCCCAAAGGTCTTATGCACTCAACAGGAGGTCACCCTTCCAGTCTGGACTTTGTACAATTCCAGGTTATTACTGATGTGTATGTTTAGGCTTGCTCCAGCAGCAGGCAGCTGGGCTGCTCGTTCACACCAGTGGAGCTTCTGTTCCCTGAGTGCCTGTTTCCCTTCCCCTGCCCACTCCTCCTGCTGTGAAATGCTCCATTTCTCACCGAGGAGCCAGCGGGAGGCTTGTGCTTAAAAGGAGCCAGCGGCTTCTGGCAACAGAGGTTTTTCCAGCCCAGGACAGTTTGTCGAGGCTGTTGGGGGTCGCCGCCAGTTGGTGGCATTGCCACTTCCACTGTGTGTGTGGGAATGCTATGGCTGCTCTTCCTGATAGTGTAACCAGGTTGAGAAAGGGGGAGTGAGGTTAGGAAGTAGTTGAAGAGGTAGACTAGAACTTGACATAAAAGTTAGGGATTGAAATGTATTACTACAACCTGTGACAAAGAAATTTTGAAATTATGGCTTTAGAAATTTATTTGTGGGGTGCAAGCATAAGGCTTTGGGAATAGCTTTTACTGTTTGTCTTTTGGAAAGATCTAATGTGACTTTTCTTTGCAGGAATAGGACGACAAGCTGAGGAACTCACTGCTGAGCAAAATCGGCTTGCTGTAAAGTAAGGATGTAATTCTCTTAGTGATTTGTGTCTAGTTTCTTCCAAAGAAGTTGAGTGTTTAGGTTGTTTCTGTTTGTTGTTTTGTTTTGGTTTGGTTTTTTTTTTCCATTGCAATGTCAGGGACAACATAGTGGTCCAGCCATGAAAATGTTTACTGCTACTTTGCAGTCCATGATATGCCAAAAGTCCTGCCTGCTTTTTGTATTTGCTTGAGCAGTTTTGGTTTTGTAATGCTGCTGTCATCACCCTCCTTACACAAACATACCTTCTCCCCTGTATTCCTTATTTCTTCACTTCAGGACTTCTGGCTTTATCACCCTGTGCTGGTCAGTAAAGCACTGAAGTACTTGGCAATGTCTCATCGACTTAAATATATACTCCACATGCAGCTAAACAAGTCTTTGCTGAATTAACTGTTTTAAATTCAGGCTAAGACTATACTATTCGGACTTGTTGGCTGTTATCTTCATCTGATCTGTGATATATTATTTTTCCAAGTGAATACTCCTCCCCTGTCAGCAATCCACTGCATAGGAAAAATCCATTTTGGTTCGACTCTGACACTTCAAGTGCTGCTTTTCTTTGCCATCATTTTTGAATGCTGGATTTTATTTTTTTTTTCCTCCCTCCATAATATTAATATTCCTAGTTCTTCACGTTATGTAACTAGTCTTCTCATTTTTCAGATGGAGAGAGCATGTTGATCATCTCTTTGAGCACCTTTTTTTTTCTAGTTTCTCTCTCAATACAAGTGCAACATGGAGTTGAATTAGTTGTTTGGGGTTTTTTAAATGAAAAATTAGTGTTACAGAATTATTCTTAGAACCATAACTACTCTTCATCATGACATGTTTGTTTAAGGCCAAGGAAATTATTTCCTTCATTTTCAAAGCAGAAGATTCAGCCATCAGAAAATCTGCCTATGAACTTTGAAAAGAAAGGGAGTAATTTCTTGAAAAGCAAAAGTCTTGTAGGTAGCCTTGTATAACTTTGCTGTGACCCCGTAGCGTCTATTTTTAAAGCTCACAGCATAATTTTTAACTGCTTTTGGCCCTTAATTCTAGTCAAATTCTCACCAAACAGGCTTGGGTGTTTTTCTTGTACAGCAGATGAGTTCGTAATAGAAAAACAGATGCCAATAGCTTAAGTGTCAGTGGCAGACAAGTCATAACTGAAGAGTTTTAAATCCCCTTTGGTAATACAGCCTTTTGTCTTCCCTCCTGTTCTTGGTCTGTTTTTGTTTCTCGCTCATCCTCTGTACATTCCTTCGTGCATTGCTCATGTCTCCCCACCCAACCATGTGCAGAATCCGAGTTGAAACTAATGACTTTATTTTTATTCTTACTGTACAGCTAGGAAGCGCAAATCATGGACCTGATTTTGCAGGACAGAAAGATGACCCTTACCCCAAATTGTTTGCTGCATCTTTCTGTGAAATGCTTTCACCAGAGAACATACCATTCAGGCACTAACATCTACAATAACCAGTAGGGTGAATGCAGAAAATCCTTGCTAATCTAACTGTTTATTCAAACTAATTCCACTTCAGAATAGAAGTAGGCAACAGAAAATGTTTAACTGTTGCTTAGTTTTTCTGCTAGAAATTTGTTTTAGTCTTGAAGAATTTTAAGTGTGTTTTGGTTTATACGTGTCCGTTTGTGTCTTGGGCAGGAGAGCCCTCAAACACTGTGCCCAAGTTTGTGTTCTCATCTCAGGGCTCCGTGTTTACTTGAATGGTGACAATTAGGGCATTTGTAGAGAGCACTCAGTAATGCAGTGCAGAACACAGTGCACAGTTTGGGTGCTGGCATTTTCTGCCACATAAAAATCCCGAGGCTAACAATGTACAAATTACTGTAGTGGTGAGAGGCCTTTGCACCTTCCTTTTTCCATCCTACTGATCTGTGGCAAGGACAGTGGATCTTCTTCGTTTTACATCAAATGTACAACCCCAGAAGGAACTGGTGGGATACGCACTTGCAAAATAGAAAAAAATTTAATATGACAGACTTTCTTTGACTTTCATCTTCAGACATCTTTCAGTTCATGTGTTTTTTCCCCCCCTTAGTTCCTTTTCCTGTTCATGATGCAATACAGGCAATTACTTCCTTTATTTGAACAGTATGAAGGAGTGCTTTTTCATTCTCTTCCTGTATGTCTCATGTGACACTTCCCGTTTTTCAAAAGGCTGGGCTGAAAGTTGGGTGAGAGCTCCTCCCAGGACTGAGAGCCCTAGTTTTAGAGACTCCCTGCCCTGTGGTTTGTGTAGCAAGGCAGTGTGGTCCCTGACATCCTGGAAAGATGTCCAAAACCAATTACAGTCTTCTCACTCCTGGTACTGCTGATGTGTCCAAAATGCACAGATTTATTACTGGTTTTAGCAGAAATGTTTCTAAGATTACAACTTTTCAAATAATTTGCATTAGTTCACCTGCAGCTTAAGCACTTCCCTGTTACCTTTGTTCTGACTGCCATCTACCAGACATCACCAGAATATGACAGGCTGTGTTTCATCTTCCCCAGAAGAGATCTAGAGAGCTTTCAGCTGAGGGGAAAGGAGTAGGAGAGAAGTGGGGACTGAGGCAGATGGTGCAACAAAAAACACTGGTGAAAGTCTTTGCTGTGTTTTACCTTGTTTTGGTTTTTTTGTTTGTTCTGTTGTGTGTGGCTGATTTTTCACAGGTCAAGACCTTCTTTACTGGAGTATTTAAGTTATCTCCTCAATTTTATGAGCATCATAGCAGGGCCTTGCAGCAATTACAAGGATTATATCGCCTTCATTGAAGGGAGGCATGTGCACATGAAACTATTAGAAGTGAACTGGAAGCAGAAGGGTTATGACAGACTTCCTGATCCTTCTCCAACTGTAAGTTTTTAAAATGACAAAGATTGATTGCAGAGGGCACGAAAGCACACCTTCGTACATGATTCTCATAATTAAAAGCCAAGAAGAAAAACCAGTTTTGGGTTATCTTGCCAGTAAAGGTTACAGTGAGTTTTTTCTGTGAGTGGCTGCTGTTTTTATCACAAGGTCAGGGGTGAAGGGGCTAGTGAATTCCCCAAATGGGTTTGGCATGCAAAATGGGTCAGTTGTTAATGGGTGTCCTTTGTGCAGCGATGGGAATGCTTTGCAGGTTCTGACAATGACAAGTTGCAGTTCAGCTCCAGACAGAAGAGGAAATATCAGGAAAAACCGAAAAAGCCCAATATCCCCCGTAGTGCAGGAGATGTTAGAAGTACATGGATCATAGCTAATCAGAAACTGTAGGCTGTCCAGGTGATTTGCAAGAGTATCTCACACACTTTAAGATGACACAAGAGGTAATTTTTTCACATACTTTTAACACTAATTTTGCTTTATATTTTTTAAATATTACTTAAAACCTTCTTAGAAACTGGCCTTCATGTAAAGCAGAATAGCATAGCGTGAGATCCAGATTTCTCTCTCTTAAGGGGACACTGAATGTGTAGCTTTGTGAATGTGTGCAGAATGTCTCCTCTGAAGTTGAGCATGTGCTTATGTATAATGATTCCTGTTGCACACAGTTGTCTTTCTACTGACTCTAGGGGTGTTACTTCTGATTTACATTAGTTCTGATTGAGGTCAGAATAAGGCCTATATTGTGGAGGCTGCAAGTCAGGAGAGAGTATTAAAATCTGCATAAAAAACAATTTCATATTACTTTATTTCAGAATATGAAGAATATATAAAAAGAGATGAAAAAATCAAAAAAGACCAAAAAATATGCTGTTGTTTTAATAGTATATTGCATTTTTATTAGCCTTTCAAGAAGATGAGTCAATTTTTACATGGCATCCAAGTGCCAGATTACTTTTTAATTATGACTGTATCAAGAAGGGTTTACTCATGTTGTGTATTTGCAAACAAGTTTTGAAGTACTGCCATGATTCTCAATAATGGTGTACAGGAAGCTAGGGAGCTGGAATAGAAAACGCTGTGGCAGAGCACATACACTGTACCGTGGGTACAAGTGTGCTGTATATGCTCTTTGGACATATACATACATGAACACATATGCTCTTTGGACAAGTGATTTTTAGCAAGACCTCTGAGTGGTAGCTGGGTAGTAAGACCTATTGTTGCATCAGTGCTTTTGGCTTCCAGGAGGAACCCAGTCTTTAGTTCCAGGAAACAACAGTACATATAGAGAGGATTTCTGCTTTCCACTGTAGGGCTTGGTTTGTTTGTTTCCTTTCTCATTTTCGAATCTCTGCACACTGATGTGGAGTCTGCCATGAAGTTCATCACTGATTTTGACTTGTGATTGTCCTACCTATCTATAGGTAGTTCAGTAAACCAAATTAAGCTAAAGCTGTGACTCTGGGCTTTTCTTGGTCACCTCTTCTAAATTAATTAGTATCAACTTTGTCAGTGCTAAATTTAATGGTTCTTGAAGCCTGTGTTTTTGTATGTCATGAGCACTGCCTTGTTCTTCCCCTTAAGCAAATGTTTCTAATGAATGTTTCATTGTTTGCTTTTTAGGGAGCAGTGATGTACAAACTGTGTATCACACTAGTATCTCTCATTTTATTCTTGACACTTACCAAGAACTTTCCTATGGCATATATTATTGATAATGAATTTCTTGATAAAACTCCCTTCTTGTCAAGACTTGGTTACCTGTATGTCGTAACACAGGCAGCAAAACCAAAGTACTATTTTGCATGGACGTTGGGTAAGTCTGGCTACAACATGTACTTCTGTGTGTAGCAAATAAGTTCCTAAATGGGGGAGGGGGTCTGAAACCCAGGGTGGGGGGGGAAATAAAATTGTCTCTAGACTTGTAGTTCACGTGAGAGATGTGTTCCTTAGGCAGTGGACCCTGTGTTTTTGGGGGCCTGATGCTAGGCTTTGCCTCTAAAGCCCTGTGGGGTCCTGTATACACCTTGGCTTTGAGTGGTCCAGAGAAGAGGTTGGAGAACCATGGGGGGCAAAGGAAGTGTTGGAAAGGACCAAAATCACTGCAAGGAAAAGGGAGAGGAGAAGTAAGAGAGCTCACTAAAGAGAGAAGCAAACTTTTTTAGCAGCCAGCTAGACTGGTGGTCAAAATAATCTTACTGCATTTCATCTTCTTCTTGTACAAGTCAACTTTCACATCTGTGTGTGAAGAGTCAAATCCTTTAGGCCAGGCTGAAAATATCGTGGATTTTTTTTCGCTGGTACTACAAGACATTGTGTGTAGGGGAGATCCTGGATGTCCAGCAAGCAATGCATGTACCTGAAGCTGAGCAGGGTGTCACTGAGATCCTGGGGATGGAAATAGCCAGGGAGATTCATTGCGAGGCTGTGATTAAACTGCTGGAAATAAAACTGTCAGATCCAGGGAAGGCAGCCAGCACTGGAATGTGTGGGATGGAAAAGGCTTTGAGATAAAGAATGGCTTGCTCAGAAACTTATTTTTGTGGGATCCAATGTTAATTTGTTGCCACCATTTTTTCTGGTGTTATAGTTAACTGGAAGTCCATTATTAAAGAGATAAACAGAACTTGCATTTGTGACAAGACCAAGCTGTAGAGGCTGTAGAAATGTCGTACAAATGAGGCAGTTTGGGAAAAGTATGCATTGCATAGTGGAGGGTGAGGCCTCCTCTATTCACATCCCAAACTCAGGCAGCAGAACAGCAGACACTTTATCCTTTCCCAGTTTTGCTGCCGGTGGCATGGCCCAGGGCATTACAAAAGCCCTGCTGAAACGGGCCGATAAATGCTTCCTGTCCTCAGGACAGCACAGGCACGCTATTGTGTGGAAGCTGCGCCGATTCCTCCAGATCCATGGAAAGAAAATTCGGCTGCTCGCTGCATTAGCGATAGTCCTGGGAACAGGGCTGCAAACCTAACTCCGAGCTGTCAGTGAAACCACTTTGGGTCCGAGTGCCTCCATCCAAGGAGCTGTGAAAGAGGTACACAGCCAAAGCTGTTCAAGTCTGCAGGGAAATGAACCTCTGGGGAGCTTGTGGAGATTTGGGTTTTGTGAGCAGTTTGAAGGTGCACAGTTGGGATCTTTCTGTGCTTCACACCTTGCTCTGCAGACAGCAGACTGGGAAGCAAAAGGCCAAGGGGTCAGCTATATAATTATTGCTCATCCCATGATTCCCAGTTTCTAGATTTTGGCAAAGAAACACTAGGTAGTTTGTCCCTGCAACCCTTGGAGCAAGGAGGAGCTGCTCTGGGGTGATGGTTATGTGCAGCAGCAGGAGTCCCCTGCTCTGGGGTGATGGTTATGTGCAGCTCCAGTCTCTAATACTGGGCAGGATCCTGTGGGCCTACTTCGGGCAGGGTTGTCATTTATTGGTTGGGAGTTTTTTAAACAGGGAGCGAATTTAAAACATGGAGAGCTTCCTTTCCACCAGTAGAATCTATCTCATTTAGGAAAATGGAAAACAAAACAGAAAGTTTCAGGTTAGAGAAGGTTGCTTGTTTATTTATTTGTTGTTAGTCTTGTTGCTTATAATTAGGTTCTCTCTCTAGTTTTGTGTACTAGGGCTTCTCCATAAGCTTGTGCCTGTACTCACAGCATTTACAAAGTAAAATCAGTTTTCATTCTTGGGGAAGAAATGCCAACCTTTTTAAAGCATAACCAGGCTTTTATTTGGTAAATTACCTAGAAGGAAAAGCCTTACCTGTATTTGCACTTCCCTTTTTCTTCCAATGATCCACAGTGTTGGCTGCAACTGGTAATCCAGAGACAATAATGAATCTTCCCTTGTGTTTTCTTAGTTCTCCAAGAAGGTATTTCTATCAGGGGCACATTGAAATCAGAATCTTGAGACTCAGGGATGAGGTGACTCCCAGGCACTCTGAGAGGGGAGGTAGTTGACAAGAGTGCATCAGTGTGTAATGGCTACTGTTATCCAAGCTTTTACTTGCTTTAAAGTAGCTAAATGTGTAACTGAAATTACCCAATATGTGGTTTGTAGAGATGGTTAGGCACTTTAGTGAGACACTCAGCAACAGGATTAGCAAAAGGCTTTGTCTGCAGGATTCTGAATGACAGTCTTAATTAACACAGCCGTGTTGGAACTCTTAATAGAAATGGTCAGCATGTCTTTGAGATACTACGGTTCTTTTGAATTCTGGTAAATGCCATGACATCCAGGTGCCCATTTGAGAAAAATGCTCATTCATTTTATGGCATCATCTATCTCAGATGGATAATAAAGGCCTAATAATAGGAGCAGTGATTTCTATTAATTGTTAATTTATTATTTCTTCTGCACAAGGAATAGCTAGTCTTTCCTCTTAAGGAAGTGACTCTTGTGTAGCCTTATAGCAATGCCCCTTTGCAAAGATAAAGTTTCTCCTAGAAAGAGAGGTTGCTAAATCCTACAAAGCTGGCTTGAATATTTGTTTAATGTCATACTGACTTGTAAGAAAACATGTGTCTTCTTCCAGCAGTCTGATTTTCACCTGTTTTGCTTTGACATTGCAGCAGATGCAGTCAACAATGCAGCTGGTTATGGATTCAGTGGAGTTGATGAGAGAGGCACTTTCCGCTGGGACCTGTTGTCCAATTTGAATATCTGGAACATTGAGGTGAGATAAAGGAGTGGCTGCATTGGCATAATTACACAGAAATGAGCATGATAATGGGTAGAGGCTTTACTGAAAGGAAAATAAATTTATGCCACCAGGCTGCTTCTCTTAAGCATGAAGAGGTTTAGTATTTTATCTGTTGGATAGATAAAAAGCATCTATCTCACAGGCTTCCTCACCCTCTGTATTCAGGTTATATTTCTAAATAATTCAGTGAGGGCTAATAAATAATTATATCAGATATTTAATAAATGAGCAGTCAATTACTGTAGATCATGGCTGAGCTCAGTGGGTCAGTAAATTGTTTGCAGCTATGATTCTTCACCATCTGTGGCGTATTCTGTTTATTTACTTCTAACAATCTTTCGCTTTTGTAGCCCAGTTGAGATGAGTGGTGGTAGTGAAAGCGACTGCCACAAGTCTCACGGACATGTGCAAGGGCTGAACTGCTTCTTGTATGTGGAGAAAAGCAAGGGTAGGAGACATAACAGGTACAAACCAAGGAACCTGAATGGGAACTGGCAGGGGCACACAGAGCTTAGATGGATGCTGATCTAGAGCACCATGCAGCAAGCCATACTGTTTCTCAAAACATCTGTCACTTCTTTCTTGTGATTGCAGTACATTTTTAAGATCCATTAGTCTTTTGGAAACTGTTCATATTTGTGTCTCTAATGCGAAAGATGGCCAATATAATTTGTTTGTCCTGAAGAATATTTTGTGAGTACCAGTGAGATGTGGAAATATTCATGTCTGAGACTGCTTTCTAAAGGCTTCTTTTTTAGAAATAGGAGGAGCTTCCCTCTGTAATTCTGTAGTTATGAATTTAAAAGTAATCACAGATGAAAATAAGTTGACTGCTTTATTGCTGAGCAATCTGTGACTAAGTGAATGTCCTGTAATAGCTCTTCTCAAAAATGAAAGAGCCCCTGTAATTCTTCATTGAAGATGCCAAAATTGGAAGTATCATTATACATTCCCTGTTTTTCAACATTCTTTCTCGTTTTCCTTTTTAACCATCATTAATCCTCAATGTACATCTCTCTGTGATGAGTATAGGATACACAGCCCAGAAATGCTTTACATTTCTTGATGACAGCAGCACCCTAGATACCACTCTGGGGTCTTGAATCTATATGTGATTCAGTTTTGGGGCAGGAGATGATTCTTACTTGGGCTGAGGCAACTTCTGTCTGAAGGAGGAGAGTAAAATGCAGGCAGTGCTCTTTAGTCAAGCCAAATGAAGGAAACAGGAGCCTTTGCTCCTCTCTACCCACTGAACTGTTGGCCTCTCAAAACTTACTTCCTTTGCGGGTCACATGGGCAACAGAGATCAGAAATTGTTTCCAAGAGCATAAAACACAGTGCTGTCTGATTTGATCATGTGTGCAATGAGAAAAAGAGAGGCTACAGAGACCATGACTTTGGGTAAGCCTTGAACCATCACTGTATGTGCCAACAGCAACGCTGGGAGTTGAAGTTTAAGTGTGATTGTACAGTGTGTACAAATACAGTCTAAATATTCAGCAGGTATAGCCACCTGCATGTGTAAAATTACCTCAGAGTTGGGAACTTGAGTGCTAAATGTGACTATCTGATCTGTAGTAAAGATAAGCACATGGAAGGAGTTGTGTGGGCATTAAAACATGACAGGGGCTAAGCTCACATGGGGGACATGAAAGCCTTGGCAGGGTGCTTGTTTTGACAGCCAGTGACTACTTCCTGTCTTGGTAATGTAATAGGGGAACTTAAAGGAGGCCAAAAGAGAGTGACAATATTAGTTGGAAGAGAAACTATTTTTCTTGGCTTCTCTTGGTGCAGTAATGCAATTAAAATGTGGCAGTGCTGCATTGGGAATTGCTAATCATTTTAACTCTTTAAATGCAGAGGATGAAATGTTAGCTTTAAGGATTCTGAGTGAAAGTGAAAGATACCTGCACATTCATCTTGGAAGCCTTTGCCCTTAATCCGTCTTTCAGTATGCACTTGCCTTCATCTGATATGGCAAAATAATGTGGTGCCACTAAATCATGTCCCCACTTGGCGAGGGTGTCCTTGGAGGTTTCTGCCAGCAGGCAAGGAACCAAGGTGGAGTTGGGAGGTGAGGTTGATCAGCAACAGGGGAGCTGATGCTGAACAACGGAGTCCAGCAGTCCCCTAAAACTGGGAGAACTCAGAGGAGGAGGTATGGGTGGTTCTCTTGGTATGCTGGAGTCAACTCTGGTTTCTCAAGCTTAGCAGTGGACTGAGAATTGGCTTCTAAATTTAGTCCTAATTTTTTTGCCCATGTTTTTCTGTCTTCCCTATTCCTTGTCCAAGTAATAATAATAATAATAATTTTTTTAAAATAACACGTTGTTTTAGTAGTACTGTAGGAAAGTCCAGATTGCATAATGGGTGGCAAGATATCTTTCAGAAATGAAGCTGTTTATGAACCGAAAGGAAGGCCAAGCATATAAAACAGGAAAGCTTCTCAGATTTCCCATTATTTGAAAAGCAACCAAACACTGTATTTAATTATATGAAACAAAGTGAGATTTTAGAGAAAGTGCCAAGTGTTAGCAGTGAGCCATCAGCCTAGTTAATGTCCCTCCCAAGTCATATTAGTATAATGATGGAGTGTGGCACAGTCTTCATAAAAGTTAGCTGCTAGAATTAATGTTTTCCATGTACCTCCTCACTAATTCAAAGTGCAAGTAATATTTTACAGGCCTTATTGCTAACATTTCATGTGAACTTCTTTCTTAGACTGCAACAAGTTTTAAAATGTACATTGAAAACTGGAACATTCAGACTGCTGCCTGGCTGAAACGGTAAGAGTAATGAAACAGTGATGTGCTTGTGAGATCCAAAAGCTCTGCATGGCCTGGAAAAATGCTAACTGGTGGCTCTCATAAATGTATAGCCTCTTGTTCTTTCTTTGTTTCCTGTGTCTGTAACAGTCATTGCAATACAAGGGTATTTGGTACTGTAAAGTTTTATTGCTGCAAGTGTAAAATGCTCCTATTTTATATATGAGCAGCAAAGTCATAAATGAACTGTTCAAATCTTCCACAATAGAAAATAATAGCATTTTGTTGTTTCCCTCCATGACCCTTCCTGTGCTGTTTTGCTTTGCTATGTTATGTTTCCTATGCAGAGGTGAGTCTTGCTGTGTCACTGGGATCCAGAAATTCAGCTAGAAATAAGATCAAAGCCTTCAGAGCCCCAGTGTAGTCTGTTTTGAAGTTACCCTACGATGCTTGCCAGGGAGTCCTTGTTTAGGATATGGGGAAGAGACCTATAGCACTGAGATGATCTGATTTTAACCTGTGACTGTTCAGGCACATATTTTGTAGACTGGACTGTGTCTCATTACTCATTTCACTTTCTGGTGTGATTAAAGCTCAGCATACAGTCAACATAGTATCTGAAATACAGGCAAATTTATTGTAGTTATTGTAACTATAATGATGTTAAATCTATACATCTTAAAAGTCAATGTCTACTATTTTTTCATTATTCAAATGATTCCTGACAAGAAATGCATTATCTTGACTCGTTTCTTTGGAACACAGCATTTTATCTAAACTTCATATAGCCAAATAGACTGGGTGTTGTTTTCTTGAACTGTTATCCTTGCATCTTGGGAGTAAAATTTTTGCTGCTAAAGTTAGCTAGAATCCCCTGTTTTGCAATAGTTTACGGCACTCCCTGTTGTTCCCAGCATCTGCCAGATAACTGTGCCTAAAAATATCTCTGTTCACTAGAGTGAAGGGTGCGGTCACATCTCTTTGTCTTTCAACTTGCTCTTGATCTGTCATCAGAGTTTGGAAGGGTAATGTATGATTCCAGATAGAGATGCAAAGGTGAACAAAGTCATGCCTGCCCTTTATTCCATTATTTATTTAAATGCTTTGAACACCAGAAATATTTGTATAGGCACTGTTTGGATACACATTTGCATATAAGCATGCTTCCTCATTCCATCGAAACCTCCATTTAAATGAAGGGAGAGTGCCTCATGCCCTAGTCTGTAACTGAGCCAAGATAAGATTGCTAAGAAAACAAAGTAAGACCTTCGAAGCAGAAGGATTTCAAGTGCAGTGACCATTGTTCAGCCTCTTCTGTTTTGTTTTCATTTTTGCAGTGTGTGCTATGACAGAGCTCCCTGGTACCCTACGGCTTTAACATTTATCCTGTCGGCCCTGTGGCATGGTATCTATCCTGGATATTATTTTACGTTTCTCACTGGAATCCTTATCACACTCGCAGCCAGAGCAGTATGTACCTTTCATTGTTCTCTTCTAAGGCCCGTGCTAGACACTATCCAGCTGCCAGCTGCACCCTCACATGGTCAAGCAGCTTGTCCCTACTGTGAGCCCTCTTTCATGCCTTTGCAGGCTTGATGTTCACTGAAACTATGTTCTGTATTGATGCTGATTGCAAAGTACCCAGCAGTTATAACCAGCACCAATTCTGGCCATGATGCACTGCTGTCCCTGGCTGTCAGAGGAAATGTTGCTTGAGGATATTCAGTTAAGAGTGCCACCAGCAATGTCAATGCAGTCAAATTAGCTTGGGATTCAAGGTCATGTTGGATTCCAGACTTCTGCTGGGTCATGTTGCCTGTATGCTGGCTTGTAATTAACTCTGGGCCCAGTCTTACACAAGAAGCTGCTGTGGGTTGAGCATTAGCCCAAACTTGAACAATTTATGTGGATGTAATTAATGTAGTGAATTTATCTCTGTGTTTATGGGCCTTATTTTGTGTTGAGGCACCAAAGACAGAACAGGGTCCATGTCTCACTGTTGTTAAATTTATCACTGCTGATCTTTCAGGCTGAATCAGTCACTTGTGCAGGGCTGGGAAGCACCACTGTTGTCTTTTGGAGTTTGACTATGGGTAGATAAATTACCAGGTCAATCTGAAAAGTGAATCAAGCTAGTGACCAGTATTAACCACTACCACTAGAGCAGGTTGCTGAACATGTGCTTTTCCTCTCATTTATGAGGATTTCACAGATGTGAAACTAGCTTAAAATCTCTAGGGAACAGCACGCACTTGTAGGTATAAGCACTTATTTGTTCGTTTAAAGTAAGTTTGTTTTACTGTTGATAGCCAGTAAGAAATGAAAGCCAGGAGGGAGGAAGATGACATCATAACAGCTTCCCTCACCAAAAATATTGTCAGACACCCAGAATGAGAGAGTCTGCTCCTGTGGTTATGACAGAGTAAGCTGGGGGCCACTTCTGTTTGCCACTGATTGGCTGTGAGACCTTGAATACGCGAGTCCCTACACGTCTGTATTTCTGGTCTCAGTGCTTTGTGACTGGTGTATAAACCTTCCTGTGATACTAATGCTGATGGTAAGTGGAGAGTCACGCACTGCAACGCATCTGTGCGACTTTGCCTAAGAAATGAATTTATATAACTTTCTGCTTACTTTTCCCTGACCTGCAGATAAGAAACAACTGCAGACATTACTTCCTCTCATCAGTGCCTCTTAAGATAGCCTACGACGTTGTTACCTGGGCGGTCACTCAGCTGGCTGTGTGCTACACTGTGGCACCCTTTGTTATGCTGGCTGTGGAGCCCACCATTAAGTTTTACAAGTAAGTCCTCTCTCCTTGACTGTTATTCTCCAGGGTGGCATAGACTTTTGTTAAATAATCCAAACCAAACTGAAAGGCAGTTAGCATTTCATCAAATTTGAAAGGAGTTCAGACAGGATGCTTGCTAAAGTACAAGGGGTGATTTTTGTACTCCTGTAATGTAATGAGATTATAGCAATGCCAAGGCAGAGCACTTTGGTTGTTCTTCTCATCCTGTGTCCTTAACGTGACATTTCATATACCCATTTTCAAAACAGTTGGGTCTCAATCATTAGCAGTAGCCAAGGCTGAAGAGGTTAAGAATAATGTGAGTTAGCAGTAGGAAGGAGGTGCTGAGCAAAGACCAGGCTTCCAGCTGCTGAATGCATATAATACTAGGTGTGATTGCTCAGCATGAGATATGGAGGGTTCCTGGCAGAGCATTGCTCCTTGAAATTAGTATGCTTTTCGTTATGGAAGTACTCACATACAAAGTGAGTACTTCCCCAGATTCCTTAAAAATAAGAAAACACTTGTGTTGCAGAGTATATTGAATGTACTCTGATAAAACCAAGTTGAAATAGAGAAATTGAGAAAAGTATTAGAAAAGGGAGACTGGACTACATTGTTTTACTTTTCTTTCATTGTATTGTCAATATGGTGTAACAGCTTTTGGTTCAGCAGAAAGACAATTCCCTCCTCCAACATAAAATACACAAAACTGGTAGTCAAGATATCTGCTATCTGTTTGGAGGAGGTTGAATTTTGACATTTTCTATTCCTGTTTCTTGAAACATTTGATTTCAACATGGAAAACTTACCATGTAAAAATTACTCCAAATCTTTCTTAGCTTCATTTCTTAATAATTTTGCCCTGATGACATTGAACGTAGTTCACATTTAAACTTAGAGACTAGTAAGCAAGGAAATTTTATGCTTTTGGACTAGGGCATGAATTTTTGAAGCACTTCACACCACAAGCAGTGATCTTAAGCACCTTACAAGGATATTAAGAGCTATGGTAAGAAGCATAAATGAGACCACAGAAATGTGCATTGCTGTGTTTAACAGCTGGACCATACTGCTCCCAAACGTCATCTTCCCCAAGCTGCCAGAACCTCATCTATTTGGTTTAAGTATTTTTTATTTCTCTTCAACCTTGTGTATACTGAATTATTTGAAATAAAAATATTTGATGTTTAGAAACATACCAAATAGATATTTCTGAGCAGTTACCTTCAAAAATGAAAGCCTTCTGTAAACATCATTACCTGACCTTCTCCAGTTAAAAGCTGAATGTTTTGAAATATTTCAGATCTCAGCACTTTGATCGCATTTTTTATTTCTGTCGCTTTTTTTGAAACATGAAGGATATTTCTTCAGAAAGTGGCCTTGTACACTCTAACATTAAAAGAGAGATGAGCTGAATAAGTCTGGGGTTGAATTACATGGGTTAATCTGAGCTGTCAGACTTTGGATTCTAGGGTTTGTTGATGGTTTCCTTGCCTCATTATCATCCACAGCAGCATTTTGATCCATGCCAGCAGACACCATATTCCGAGACTGTGTGAAATTCAAGGATTTTTTGCTTTCTAGGTCAGGTTCATACATCCTGCATTCATCCCTTAGCACTAAATTCTGCATATTGGGGTTGCACAATTCATGTTATTCCCAACAACAATATAATATTCTCTTTCTGCTCTTGTTCCCAGGTCTGTGTATTTTCACATGCACATTCTAAGCATCCTGGTGTTGCTCCTGTTACCAATCAGACCTCAAACCCACTCTGTAAGAAGGGCTCAGAATCAGGCCATGCCGAACTCTATTAAAAACAAGGACAAATGATGCCTCCAAAGAAAACTGCCAGCATTGAGAAATCAAATTGTTGTATTTTAAACAAACAAATAAGAAGAAAAACGGGTTGCAGGAGGATCGAAGTACAAGACAAGTGGCATTTCTGTTGGCTATCTTAAAATGTTACTGGAGAGGGCAGAGAAGAGCCTGAATGACTGTATTTGAAATTGTTCCAGTTAATGGAGATTTTATAGGCGACATTTACAGGCTCATGGGGCATTTCATTTTTATAATAAATATTTTTATGAAGTGTTTTTATATATTTAAGCTTTTTCACAGAGAGGCATTTTTTCTCTTTTACAGAAATACACAACTATTAATCAACAAATAATCTTATGATTAGAGAGAAGGACAGAAAGCAGCTAGTAAAGAGTTAGACCAGCTGCCTGATAGCCTGGCACTGTGGGCAGCTGACAGGGGAAACTTTTCATCTCTTGGCTGTGGAGAGACATGGTGCAAGTAGAAGACTACAGGCATGGGGTTGCTCAAGGTGCTGGCGCTGACTTGTGTCCCAACAGGGGGAATGGGGAGCAGGGCTTTCCTCGACAATCCCCGGAGCAGGGACTGCAGCCTGAGCTGGGCAGCAAAGGTGCTTCACATCCTTCCGTGTGACACCTGCTGGTGATGACGGCAAGACAGGTCCCTTGGGAATCGGTTTCTGGGAGCGCTGATAACTGGCTAAGCCAAAATTTAAAGCCAAGTAAAAGAAGAAGAAAAGGCAGAATGGGGAACTCAAATCTAGAGTAAAAGAAGGGAAAAAGAGCCTGTGGTCTGTAGAGTTGTGCTTCTCTAATGACACAGCTGGTGCTCATTGGTACATCAGCCTTACTTTGTAGTCTTAGAGTGATGCAGCACTTCCTTTTTGATACCAAAATAAGTGAGGAGCCATGCAGGGTTAGTGTTTTAAAGCTTGCAGTTATGGGTTAAATCTGAAGAAGTTTTGTAGTGGATCAGACTGTTTTACTCAAAAACATCCCATCTTACAGAGGGGTTACATTCCAGCAGATAACACTAATAGGAAACCTGAACAGTAATTATCACAGTCATAATAAATCATTCTCTACAAAATATTGTGATGTGATATGATCACCACAAGAGTCAAGACTGAGTCTTTGTATGATCTTGACATCTGACTTAACTGTTGATACAAGCTTCCCTGCTTGTAAAGTCCTTGACTTACAGGGATGTTTTGAGGCTTAATTCCTAAGGGCTTGTTGTGCATTCAGATAACCTGCTGCAAAATGCTGTGTCAGGGTTTTTTTGGGTTTTTTTTCTTAAATTCACTTACCCCAGTAAAATACACTGGTGCCACACATCAAAACCAACTAAAACACTTTTAAAAAATGTTTTCCAGGAATGCTTTTATCAGGATTTTTTAGAAGCAGTCCCTTGTTAAAATATTGGTATTGCTTTATCAACATTTAACTAATGTGTGATTGAGCAAAGAACCTGCTGTTTGCTGCATTCTGATTTTTGTGTCAGATTAAAATTTTACAGAATCCTAATGTTTTGAGAAGAAACAAATCAGTGAAACCAACACAAGTTCCAAAAAAAGTGATTTTTTTTTTGTCTTCATGGGAAGTTTTTGTCCTATGACCACATCATGATTTAGAGCATAGTTCATGAAAGAGTTTATTTGCTAATTTATTTTATAGGGCAAGATGGGATTAAAAGATTGATCTGAATAAACAATTTGCTTTGTGTCACTGCCTGGCATTATTGATTACTAATGTCTAATGTGAATATGGGTGAGTGGGTGGGTGAAATCCCTCACGCTTGTGAGGGAAATGTTCAGGTCTGCTGGATTTTTCCATCTGCAGAATGGAAAGCAGCTGAGCTTTCCATCCTGCTCCTGCTGAAGCAGAGACAAGGTGACCCATGTCTGTGTTCATGGCAGCTTTGCCCTTAACTTGGCTGGTCTTTTTTTTGTCCTCATACGTGTGGCACCAGTCTCAGTTGCATCTTGGGCATCTAATTTTTCCCTTGCGGTCTGGCTGTGCCATCCCTGTTTCCTGTGGGAGGGAGCCAGCGTGCATCCCCAGAAAGGGATGGGAACTTGGGTGCTGCTGGCCCTGGAATCCTGTGGGCTGAAGCCAGCCTGTGATTGCCTCCCAGAAATGAAAGAATCAGTGTGAGCTCTGGCAGAGCCAGCAAAATTCACATCAGCTCTGGGCTTTAGCAAGACTGCGGAAGGCAAATGTTCCCAGGGGGTTGGCCTTAGCACCTGCTTTGGAAAACAAGTGCTCTCAAAGGGGGTTGTGGGTCTGTACCTGCTGCCTTGTGCCCTGAGATCTGCCTACACAGCTTGTGCCCTGTTCTGCAGTTCTTCCTGAGCTGTGTGTATGTTCAAGAGAGGCCAGGTATGATCAGTGGGGTTTCTCTTCTAGTGTTTCCCTGAGTGAAACTTGCTTATATCTAATGCCATTAACTTATGTTATGGTTTCAGCTCCTATAATGCGATGAATTAGGCTGGGCTAGAGAGCAAACTCTTACTCTCCTGTCATGTTGTCTCCTCAGCCTGAACCTCTCCCTGAAAACAGCCACCCTGGGAATCAAAGAGAACCGGTCATACGGATTTAATGTGATATGTTACATGAACCAAAATTGAAACTGGCTTTTTGAAACATTGCATTTGCAGGGGAGCTTGGTGGTTGAATTAGTCTTAAAGGTGGATGGAAAAGAAGAAAATTACCTAAAATCTTTGATGTACTGTGTTGCTGTGGACTTGTCAGCATACCTAGCCAAATGTGGCCATTCCGCAACTGAGTGGATTTCAACAGCTGTAAAATATGCCTTTGAAAAAAAAGGCTGTTAGCTTTGAGGTTACCTTGATCAATCTGTTGTATTGAGCCTTCCTCTCCTTTTCTTCTTCTCAGGGGGATGATATTTTGTTTTATAGAAAGACTGCAAACAGCCGCTACTATTAAAGGAGACTCATGCTAGTAATGTGCATCTGCTTTGCACAGGAGAGTGTAACTCAAAGAGCCAAAGTAGAGATTTAGGTTAGAAAAGGGTGATGTCAGGAACTTCAATTCTGGTAATTCTAATTCTAGTGTAATTTGAGAGTGCACTTCAGTGATTAAAATACGTGACAGTGATTACCAACATGTTATTAGTTTCTAATCCCTCTCTGGGTTCTTAGTGCTACAAAAAGCTCAAGAGCTTCTGGAGAGATTCTGAAGAGAGCAACAATCTTGATGGCTGGTAAGAGAGAAATACAGGACTATCAGACAGAAATGAGAAAGGTAGATTGTCCTGGATGGACAAAGCTTGATTTTAGATAAGAGAATATGAAAAAGACACCACCACCATCACCCCCTTGCATTGAAGGCAAATTCTAGCTGCTATTTTTCAGCATATTTTGATTTTTCTAAACTAGAAGTTGAGATGCACTTGGAAGAGAAAACTGAATGAAGAGTAAAACTTTATTTCAACTTATCTATGAGTCTGGTATTTAAAGAAGCAACAGCTCAGCAATTGCTTCAGTGAACTGAATGCACAATGTATGTTTTTACTGTCCTGTAAGCTGTACCCCGCCTTAAGCACATTACTGCATGTCCACTTGGAGCTTGCCAAGCAATGGAGGCAGCACAGAAGTGGGATACAAGGTGGGCAGATATTTTTTCTCCCTGTTTGGCTGCTCTGTTTTGTGTGCATACATTGACGCATAGCTGGGATTTTTGTATCACTTAAAATGAAGTAGGTGGGTGAGAAGGCTGTAGATTTTTACTCTATTGGTAGGTGTTTGCATAAAGCTGCACTTACCTCTCTACAAATGTAAAAGCAGGCTCAGCAAACCAGATCTAGGATCTTTTGTAGAAATACAGGTTGAAATCCTAACACCCAAGGAAGTTTAGGGGTAAAGTTCCTATCAGTGAGGTTAGTGACTCTTACATTTAAAGGACTTTATCTTCTTATCTGGGAACTGATGACTTTAGAAAAATTATCTACTGGCTGCAGTAGTAAATAAAAATTTGTCTTTAACATTTAAGAGTGGAATCTCTGTAGTCCACTTGCTGTGGACAGAGGAAGAGCATGTGTGTCTCCTCATCCTTGCCCAAGATGAAGTGGCATGCATGGTTGCATATGGAAATATCAGCTGTCCTTTGAGGTACCATTCTCTTTCCTTATGTCACTGAACTGATGTAGTCCAGCTCTCAGGGGCTGGAGGCGTTCCACAGCGATAGAGAATGGGAAGCCTTGCCTGGCATCTCAGCATGAGCGCGAATGCACAGCGTGCGCTTTAAAAACGTCCGCTTTTGTGCACCATCAGCCTGCTGCTCCCTTTCTTCCCGAAGATGACAGTAATGATATGCATGAAGGGTTTGGATTTGTGCTGGTGAGACGTGAAGTGGCAGCGCGTTTACTCAGATACATTTACCAGTGGTGCCCTCTGTGGGTGAGCACTAGGAAGAAGATTCTCCTCCTGTGCCAAGTGGGCGACACTGCAAAGGTGAAGGGTTTTGCAGCTGCACAGATGCCCAAACTGCCAGGCAGCCGGTGGGTTTCAGGTCTGTGGTAGCACAGGTGTGCTGCTTTGGGGCAGGAGAATGGGAGAAATTGGAGACCCCAGATAAATTGGGGAAAACCACTATTATTACAGGAGGAAATGCTGCTTTGTTCATAGAAGAAATGGTGTTTATATGCCTTAAGAACTTGAGGCATGCCTTCGTTCACCTGACTCAAATATGGTCTTTGGAAGGGGACCACAGGATGGCAGAAAATCAGTTCTGAGAAGTGCCTTGGGAGTGCCCTTGGGACCCAATTTATTGCCCATCCATAGAACAGCTCTGAAAGTGAGACCGCAGGCTAGCCTGGAGGCTGTTCTACTGGAGCATGGCTTCCTGTGCACCCTGATGAGGGGCTGTGCAGCTGGCCTCTGAAACCCTGGCATCAGTGGCAGGCAGCTGATCAGGAGCATGCCATGTTCACAGTCAGTTTTCCTTCTGTCAGATGCCAATACTGTGCCCACCAGTACTGGAAAAAGAGCGTGGAACACATTGAGGCCGAACCAGACATGGTGGGACAGGATGAAGAAAAATGCTACCACACCCTAGATATGCTATGCAACCCTTTCCTTGTCCAGGGATGGAAACTCCTCTTCATCAGAAACATCTGCAGATGGTGACATTGTCACTGCTCTGAGACAAATGGATTTCTCTTTGTTCATACTTATTTTTGCCTTGATGCCTTCTGTGTTAGTGCACTTTAGTTTTTCTGCCTTAATTTTTGTGTTTGAGAAAGATGGTGTTAGGTGGCCATTTTTTATCTGATCAGCCTGGCACATTACTAAGGGCATCCTCAAAAGGAGTAACAGGAGTATTAGAAGAGATAATGTGGACATGTTCAAATTGATTTACTTGTCTGTTACTCTGATGTGGTTTTTTTTTCCCCCAAGTACTCTTAAATGACACCTTCCAGTGTGGAGCAGATGGTGTGTTTTCCCTTGGAGGTGTCTTGGGAAGCAGCTTGGACAAAAAAAACCCAACCCCATTTTTGACACCCAGAGGCCACTCTGGCTGGCCCAGTGAGTGGCTACCCTGAACACTTCACAGTAGTGGGGAGTGCCATGTACTTCCTCCTTTTCTCCACTTTGGGAACATGTGTGTGATCCACAGCATGCGTGAGAGGGAATTCTTACAACTGCAGCCCTCAGCATGTAAACCAGGGTGCAGGGCCCCTTGGGTGTGTGAAATAAGGGGCAATCCTGAAACAAATAATTGCATAGGTGGGGATTGGAGAGAGGTTGTGACAAATGACTCTGAGCAGGCAGCTTGTGCCACAAGAAGGAGCAAAAGGCAAGTTTTCACAGTGCCAGCCTATGACTTCACATATCTGCTGCCAGGGATGGTGGCAAGGTTTGTCTGCTGTTTTGGAGGGCTCCATGTTGGACCCAGCATCCACAGGGCTGGACACAGCCCTCATGGGAATGATTGTCTGCCACAGCATAGCCAAAGGACATGGGTGACACTGAGGGAAGGACTGCAGCTGCATTAGCTGCTCTGCTTTCGAGGTATGTGTCCGTGCCTGATTGTCAGTCCTGGGTATTTTGGCTCCTGGCCTGGACTCTCCCTTGTTCCCCCCTACCCCAATAAAATCAAGAGATGCTCTTGAAATATGAAATGTCATCAAGAATCTTTAGTGTCTTTATATTCGCCTTCTGATCTTGGTGCCTTTGAAGCCTGCGCATCCAAGCTGTTCCCAGCTGCCAAGGCCAGAGCGGCATTTGGAAAATGCAGCTGTCAATAAAACCATTTCCACGCTGCGCCCAGTCCCCCGGTGTGTTTTGCAAATGATGTAAAGCCACGATGATGGGCACGGGAGCTCTCCTCTCTCCTTGCTGCCCAGCGTTTCAGCTGGCAGGAGTGGCAGTGGCAGAAGTGCCCAGAGGATGGGAAGTGGCATTATTGGCGGCTTTCAGAGAGCTGGCTTCTGTGGAGCGGATTTGTTTGCAGCCAGCGAGTGGTCCCAGTGGCACGAGATGGGCCTTCCTCAATTAGACTTCTTGACTGATGGCCAGTTTAATGAGCCTATGTACAGAGGGTCATTCAACATGGCAATTATACCTATAAATCTATTTGCAGCAGGGCTCGAATAACCTTTTGCGCACAGTTCTCCATAAAATGACTGTCTGATTAATTAACATTAATTTATCCACTGTGTGTAACCAGATGCAGTCTGTATGAAAGCCTCTGCTCTGATGTGCAGGGCGCCGTGTGAACTGGGAGGATTTGGGGATGGGAATGGCTCTGATGTTGTTTAAAGACTCTCTTTTAGATTTTTTTTCCCCCCCTCTTTCTTCCTCTCTCCCTCTCTCTCTGGTCCCAGTTGATTAACATTCCAGGGCAGCATCATATAACAGGGGGCAAAATTCAATTAATTGAATATGAAATATTTATAACCCTACTCTATGTGTCTATCAGAGAAGGGTCCTTAATAGATCTTCTCATTAGCATGGACTGGTGACTCACTTCTCTGCTTTCACAGTCATTTGGAATTAAAATCCAATTAATCTAATGTCCCTGTGAATATTATTAAACTATTTGAAAAACTGCATAGAAGAGATATGAGGCAGGGGGTGAGGGGCTAAGAGAAGAAGAGGGAATATGTCTTGAGCTCATGAAGATTCATTTCTTTTCTGCTAAACACGTAGTCTGGAAAGACTAATTCCCTGTTTTCTGGAAAGTGGATAGCTAATTCTTAATATCAAAAGCCTGAGAATAGAAAAATAGCTCGCTTTCTACAAGCAGAACTGTGTCGTCTTTGAACAGGCAAAAATATATCCTTACATCCTCCTGCCTTTCAGGTTGCTCCACTTCTTGGGTGCCTGAAGCAATGGACAGATTTACACAAGGTGTTTAGACACCATGAGATAATTCTGGAGCTTGTGCGCAGCTCTTCAGCAGTGCTCAGCTATGGGGCTGGCTCTGTGGCCAGAGACCCCAGTTGCCTGCCCTGAGGACCGGGAGGGCACTGTGTGCCCTTCCTGACCCTTGGAGAGGATTTTCCTTCCTGTGGGAAGGGGAGTGTGGGGAGAGGCAGGGTGACACCATTCCATCACGGAGTGAAAACAGTCAGGGCATGTAGACCCCTGGGCTGGGAGGCGCTCCTGGACTGCCTCGTATGGATGTAGCCTAGAGGACTATTTAATTGTTAAATATCTCTCTCTCTTCAGTGGATAGGGCATTGACCTGAAACTCAGTGAGGAGGGATGTTAACTGTGAATTTCACATGCGAACCTTGAACAGGAGGCAAGTTTCTAAATTGAATATTCCCCTAATGGGAATGTCTTGAGGACAAAATCCTTTAATGGCTCAAACGAATTCAGAGACTGCCGCAAGAAAGTGTAAGTCAAGAGATAAATATTTCTGAGCTGGAAGAATATTCTGGATATACAGATAAAAAATGTTCCTCCTCTGTTTTAAAAACAACAAAACAAAGGATCTAGCCAAAAAGTTTGTTCTGGTTTTGTTTGCTTGCTTTGGTTTAAGGGAAAGTGGCCTATTCCTTTGAGCATTACCCCCTTCTTTTTTTTTTTTTTTGCCCTCTGTTAGAAGCTTAGTCCAAACATTATCACAGAACATAAATACAAATTAGGATACAACTACTATACATCTGATTGTCTTTATGAAGCCTTATAAAGCCAGACTGTAGAGACACCAAACATACTTCCCCTGTCACAGAGATACAAACCATGCAAATCTCATCTGCTCTGGACTTAAGGCAGCAAAAAAGTAATAGGTGCATATATGTGTTTTTACTTTACTGAGGGAAATTTATGCCTAATGTACCCCTTTGCCCATTGTTGTAAACCTAAAGGTCACCTAGGTATGTTTAAATTTCTTAATTTACTAGTAGTGAAAATCTCACGAGCAGTTTGATTTGGTGCTCATTTGCACTGAGGAGCTGAAGACAAACCTGGCAGAAACATATTCCCATCCTCAGTAAATCTGAGCAAGATGCCTCTTAATTCAAGCCACAGTTTTTCAGAGAGCAAAAGAACTGAAATCTTAACTCTCCTCGCTCTGGAGAAACTATAGCACCTGAAATGTAGTACCACCTCACAGGACAACCCCCAAATGCCCTGAGAGTGCACTGTTGGTCTGCTGAAAGCTGGTGCTACTGCCAAAAGCTGCTGGTTTGCCTTGGTGGCATTACATACCTGTTTTTTATACCTGTCTTTCAATCTTTATTCATTTATTGCTGCTGACTTGCTATGATGGATATAGAGAAGTGACTGAATCTGAACTACAGGCTTAAAATGTTATTATCTAAGGCTCTAATTTGGTTCGTTTTTGATATTAGAAGAGATTGATTATGACAAAACTCTGGAGCACAATCAAATTAAGGGAAGAAACAAGTTTCTCTTTTCTGCAACTGTGCTTTTTCTGCAGCTGGTCACTGGATGTTGTCCCCAGTTTATTCTTAATGCCTCTTCCATCCTAGCCAGAGATAAACGTGGTAGCTTTTCTCCGTGATTTCCCTGTCCCTTTGTCTGTTGTTTATGGTCTCTGTCCTAGCTTAGGCTCCAAGCCCCAGTGGTCAGGGACAAATGGTGTTGATTGCCCCTTTCCCTGGGAGCTTTGCAGCAGGAAAATAGAGAGAAAGGCAACATAAAGTGCACTTGTTCTGTGCCGTGAAGATTGCACTCCCGCTTTGTGCTGGTATAAAATGACTGCTGCTGATGAAGGGCAGTGGAAAATCAAATCTCTGGGTCTTTTTTTCCAATCTTTTGTCACTCCCCTGCACACTTCAGGCGCTGTATTAATCATTATAATTTCTTCCACATTGCCACTTTGTCTGCGAGCTTCCTTTGAGCAGTGTTTCCTGTTTTGTGCTCTCTTCCAGCAGGCTCCAGCTTTTCTGGAAGTGGCTGCCTGAGCTCTTTCCCAGAGCGAGGGTATGCCAGCCAGTGCATCAATCCACTTTTGTTTTCATTATGCCAGCTTCCTGCAAAGTTTTCAAATTAATTTTACTGCCTTCCTCAATTTTAAGGCCTATAAAAAGAACTTGGTTCTGCTTACCTTGGTGAACTGGGACCTGTTCAGGAATCTGGAGAATGCTTTTGCCTTGGTGCTGGGGGTAGCTGTTTCCCCTGCCTGCATTCAGTGGGTTCCTGGCACCATCAGTCCGAAAACATCCGGACCCTTCCCCAGCATCTTCTGGGTCAGAGGATGGAGCTGTGCCTTGGATGTCACAGCCCTGCCCCACGCTGTGCTGGGTCAGGCAATCCCAGCAGAGCAGTCCCGAGCCTCACACTTGTGTCTCCATGCTCAACTGGTTCATTCCACAAATGCCCAGCTGATGCTGCTGAGTAGCGGTGAGGCTGAGGTGACAAGTGATTTGATTTTCCTATGTAAAGTTAAAAAAAGATTTAATAAAAGGTTAGGTCTGTGTCTGGACTGCAAGCTGAAAGGGTGCAGTTCATGGTGGATTTATTTACTTACATTAGCTTTAACCTACTTGGCTCTGTGGCAACACGGACTTTGGCATGGGCTCAGAGCTGGCAGAGGTGAGGGGGCTGAGGACACTCTTGTACCTGTGACATCTGCCTATGTTGCACATGAAGCCAGGGGTCTGTGACTTGTGGATGCTTGTGGGTCTATGGACAGCTCCAAGACCTCCATGAGGAAACGGCAAACCGGATGCTAACCTTACATTTGTGACTTAGACATCCTCACCACCAGTGGAAAAATGTTTAGTGGCCTACAGATCAGAAAAATAAAAGCTCCCCTGGGGCAGAATGCATGATTGCACTGAATAACCCCTATTCTGCTTTTCTCTTAGCTCTCTGCAAAGTATTTTTGAAACAGCTCCCCTTTCTGATGAAAGAAAGGATGTGTGTGTGGTAAAACAGTCTGGAAAACATTTTGTTTGCTTCCAAGGGGTTGGTAAGTCTGTGATTCCCTCTCCCTTTCTAAGACCTGTGTCTAAGGTTTAGGGGGTCAAAGCAGACTGCAGAGAAATAACTATCCTGTGCTCCTGGGGTCACAGGTCTATGGCAGTGGAGAGTAGTTGAGAGCTGCAATAGATCACAGTGGAGCCAAACAAGATGAAGCCACTTTGCACCAGTGGGAGGTCACAGAAGCAGCATAACTGAGGCTGGGGGAACCTCTGGAGGTCAGGTTGTCCAGGACCCCTTGCTGCTGCATGGGGCTGACACAGGGACAGGTGTGGGGGGAAAGGGCAAAATATTGGTGAATAGGTCCCACAGCTGTCTTTCTGTGTCTAGTTCTCTCTTGTTCTCATCAGTAAGAGACCCTGCCACTGAAGTCAGCGGAGCGGCACTGCCAGAGTGTTGTGTGGAAGAGACCAGAGGAGAGACTCCTGCCTTCCCCCTACTCTCAAGAACCTTTTGGGCATTTTAAATAACAAGAAGGGAAGAAACTTCCAAAAACTTTCTGTTCACAACAAAGAAAGCAAAAAAGCTGCCAGTTTTTCAATTGGCTGAAGCCTCATGGTCTCGACTCAGACATTACCTGGTTTCCCTAGTCAGATGGTGATAGGAGCTTCTCTGCCTGTGCCCACCTGGTGCTCCAGATAAGGCTGAGACCTGTGTGGCTGAGAGACAGCCTACTTATTGTGCTTTTTGCCTTCCCAACATCAGGTTGCAAATGAAAATACCTTTCCAGCCCTGGTATTATTGCCTGTGTGGATGGCACCTTTAGTGTGTGCTATTCATTGCTGTAATAGCTGCACCTGTGTATAGCCTGTGCGCTGGCGCTGCGGCAGCTGCGGGCCCTAATTGCAAAACATTATTTTCTGCTTCCTGTTGGTGTTGCCATGAAGGTCCATTTATAATGACTGCAGGCCTCTCTCTTTCAGCAGGACTCCCTGTTACACCTATTCCTCTATGCTGGAGTTCTTCAAAGAGCGCTGTCTCACATGGGCTTGTGCCTGGCAGCCTCCACATGTGTGTCCAGTGGCGTCTGGAGCAGACAGGATGCTTGCTGTGGGAGCTGGTGCTGTGTGGTCAGCTGAGGGGCCAGGCTGAGCCCCTCATCACCACCACTCTGGGCAGTGGGCTTTTATGTGGGTTAGCAGAGGCTCTGAGATGATTAATTCATTTGTTCCTGGAATATTCTGCCCCTGGGTGCCTGCGTTACTGTGAATCAATTTAGTACTTTCAGGCCTGGATTAATGCAAGTGCCGATGGAGCATGCACAGGAGGAAGGAGGGGGGTGGAGTGAGGGAAGCGGGGGGATACCCAGGACACAGCTAGCAACTCTTAAAAATGAAAAATACGGAGATAGAGTGTTCTAAGAACAAAATTTGTTCATTTGTTTTTCAGTCCTCTCCACTATCATGCTAAATTCAGTTCACTGAGAGGCAACGAGCTAGTCAGTGTTTCAGGTTGTGCCTTATAAATCAAGGCTGTAGTAAGGAATTTGAAATGTATATTGAGGCTGGCTGTTCTCTTACCTCCTGCTGTAATGAATTCATGTCTGCAGACAACAGACACAATTATTATGGAAATTGCACACACACACACAAACACTCAGAGGAAAATGGTTTTTTTTTTAGAGCTCTTGCTTTAGTGCTCCTAGTCCAGGCCTCCTGTGCCTGACTGGGCTGTCACAGTTGGTGGCAGGATTTTGTCCACCTTGTCAGGCAGCCGCTGGAGGACATCACCCATGGACTGCCTTGAGCAGTGGGCTATGCATCCAAGAACACCACTGCTCCCAGCCTGCTGCCCTAAGACAGATGCACCAAAGCTGTGTGTACATATTTAGGCTGAAGAATGGCTCAGCAGTGCAGCGGGAAGTGGGGCAAATGATCACACATCCATCCACCGGTCGCTCTGAGGAAGCTGACTGTAATTAAATTAAGTAAATAAACCCAAATCCTGCTAATGTTCAAGCGTGATATTGTGGCGAAGAGAATCAAACAGTCAGTGAATAGGACTGAAGCAATGAAAAGTTGACCCTTCCTGGACTCCTTTGAAAGCTGGAGAGTGACTTTGAAAGCTGGAAAGGGACTTTTTACAAGAGCATGCAGTGATAGGACAAGGGGCAATGGCTTTAAACAAGCAAAGTAGGTTTAGATTAGCTGTTGTGAAGAAATTCCTGACTGCGAGAGTGGTGATGCACAGGCACAGGTTGCCCAGAGAAGCTGTGGGTGCCCCATCCCTGGCGGTGTCCAAGGCCAGGTCGGGTGCGCGGGGCGGGGGCCGGGCGGGGGCCGCAGTTCCCGCTGTTCCCGGCAGGGGGCACTGCTCCCCCAAGAATTCGGCAGCTCACGCTCCCAACCCAAACCCGGCGATTTCTTTGCACAGGCGGCTGCAAAACCAAAGGGAAACGAGGGCAGAGCGCTGGGATCCTTTCCCCTTTCTTTCCTGCTATTTTCACAGGGAAACGCAGAAGTATTTATCTCGCCGCTGTGTTTAAAATAAACCCTGAAGGTTTCCTTTCTGTGCTTTAAAGTAAAAGCGAGCAGACCTTCAGCTCACTAACAGGTTAGGTATGAGAAAGTATTTTTAGTATTGCCAACCACTAAGGCTGCTATATTTTGTCAAAGGGTACCAATGGCTAAAATCCTGCAGCTTGAACATAAATATAGTTCTCCTTCACCTGAGGCAAATGTGTTTCTTTCTCCTTCAGCTCCAAAGACAAGTTATGCAGCTTTTTGTAAAACCTCAGGTTGTGTTTTGTTTGTTTTTTCCTTCCTTTTGCATGTGTTCTTTTCCATATTTTATTTCAAAGAATCACAGAATTTTTAGGGTTGGAAGGGACCTTAAAGATCATCTCATTTCAACCCCCCGGCCGTGGACAGAGACACCTTCAGCTAGACCAGGCTGCTCAGAGCCCCATCCAACCTGGCTTTGAGCACTTCCAGGGATGGGGCATCCACCTGTTCCTGTACCTCACCACGCTCTGAGAAAACAAAATTTCTTCCTAACATTTGACCTAAATCTCTCCTCATTTAATTTAAAAATGTTTTCCCTTTTTCTTCTCACTCTCTGCCCTTTATTTCCACACTATGATGGACTCTTCCTCTCTTACTTTGTGTTACTGCCCCATTGTGTTAGTTGTTCTTAAAACACTCCATCTCTGTATTTTTCATTTTTAAGAGTTGCTAGCTGTGTCGTGGGTATCCCCCTGCTTCCCCCACTCCAACTCCCTCCCTTCTCCCCAAAGATTAAGGCAAGGGCAGGAGTACAGTGGAGGCATTTCAATAATGAAGGGGAAAAAAATAAGCCTCACAAGAAAATTTGTCTAGATAATGATATGAGTGCTGCAAACAAATCCTCCTTGAATGCCACAGCTTCATGAGAGTCTCTGTAGTAAATGGTAGAAAACATCACTGTATTGAAGGAATTTTTTTAGAGTAGTTTACATGGGAGTTTTCTCAATTCAAACTTCTTTTGGGCTGCATGCATACATGAAGGCTGTTCTGGAAGTGCAACTGAGGTACAGAAGGGGTTGGATGGTGGCATGGTGTGAAGGGTTCGTTGTAATGTTATTTGTGTTCCATGGCTGCCTGTATTTCTGACCTGAAAATGCTAGTGAGGAGCATTTGCAAATGTTTGCTTTTCTATCAGGTCCTTTGAAAGTGGCACCCAAAGTCCTTTCTAGACATTTCCCTGAGGAGGCCAAACATCTGTGAGGGATGAGGCTGAGAGGTCATGGCCATCTAACCTCTATGTAGTGCATGCTTTTCCATCTCCTGGGAGTTCAGCTAATGTGGCAGCAGCAGAGCCGGGAGTCCCAGGAAGGAAGGGGAAACCCTTTGTACACAAAGCCAGCACAGCAGCAGGGACAGCTTCCCTCACATGCGCTGCTCCCCTCTGGAGGCACCTCACACCTGCATGGAGGATTTCCATTTGGTCCATCCCTTGGGATGTTTGGACACAGTTTTGAGCCTGCCAGAGCTGGTGTTAGCTGAAGTTACCTGTTCCAAACATGAGACCAAGGCCATGAATTGCTTCCAAAGAGGCTGAGTGACCATTGCTGTTTGTAAGTAGC
Organism: Orthonyx spaldingii; assembly: GCA_013397795.1. Lineage (NCBI taxonomy): Eukaryota > Metazoa > Chordata > Aves > Passeriformes > Orthonychidae > Orthonyx > Orthonyx spaldingii. The sequence goes on along the minus strand of VZTJ01004174.1, from coordinate 5,855 downwards.
TTGCCAGGCTGGAACTGCAGCACAGTGCACTGAGGCAATGAATGGTAGGTTCCCACATAGTCTTGTTCATCCCTGTGCTCCTTGGCTTTTTCCTGGCTTGCCTGCTCTGGAAGAAAACATTTTGCAAAACAACAGGACAATGCTGACAAATCTTTCCTGTGGTGGGGAACAGCTTCATGTGGATTTCAGAAGCCATACTGAGCCTTGAATGTTCTCATCTTGCTGCTCACCTTTTTCTGTGTGCTGGGTAATTCAGTTAGGGGGAAGCAGAAAGAAAGAATCCTACATCCCTATTTTTAAAAAATTTAATTCCTTATTAAGAAATTAATTGCAAGGCAGAGCAAAGCAATGGGTGTAAGCTGGCTTTACCAGTGAGTTGTGTGACTGCAGCTTTTTTGTGCATTTATTTCTGAGAGGAAATCCTAAAAGGTGGATGAGGTGTACAGGATTGGATCATGATACAGCAGTATCATGTATTCTTACCTCTACTTCTCTGGCTAAAACCAGCTGAGGGCTGCATGGATGGCTGTTACCAACTGTCAGTTGTGAAATGATTTGATGGTTTTGAGTTGTGTTTCTATGGGAAGAGTTTCTATTTAACAAGAAAACACCAATGAAACAGGCGCTTTTGCTAATCGTTAGAGAGGCCAGAGATTGAATAGATGATGGAAACTGAATTTCTTTCTCATCTTGCTCTTGTCAACACTGCGTGAAAAATAGAGCAGGCCTCAACTTGGGAAAACAGCTTCATCAAATTTTGAACTTCTAAAGTTATTTTCATTGTGCAGGGACTTTTTTTTATTTCTTGTGAAATAGGCCATAGTATCCTTTAATAAAATTTGTTAGCAGGATAACTCTTGAGATATTTAATTTACTGAAAGCAGTCTTTTTTTCAGAGAGCAAAACCACTCAGCAGTAACTTTGGTGCTAATTTTGTTAAGATGATGGCAAATTTTTGCCAAAAGGAGGGAAAATCCTGAAAAATGTAATTTTTTTTCAACTCAAATGTATTCAATGTGAAATTCTGCATTGTTCCTGGGTGAAAAATATGTCTTACCCATTATGCATTGATCATTCAAAGCCAGGTTTGGTGGTTTTAAAATTTGTAATAATTAGTAGCAACACTGGAAATCAGATCTTTAGCTGAGGTTCATTTCAGCTCCCTGCAGTTGCCTGTCTTTGAATATTTTTACGGATTTTGAAGTGTTTACACCTCTTTTTCTCTCTATTTTTTTTTTCATTAGATCCACACCAGTAGACTTGAGGGAGAATTAGGATCCTGTTGTGAGCAGTGTTGCACAAGAGTGTAGCAAGAGCCAGTTGCTGCCCCAAAGAGTTTTATAAACAGCGCAATGAAGGCAGATGACATTTTGAGAGTGGAAGCAGGCAAATGGAGACAGAGGAACATGTCCAAGGTCGAGGCTGGGATGAAATCCAGAGTTCCAGTGTCCTTGTCCAGGGCCTGAGTCATGACTGGCTCAGGCTTTTCCACCCTGACCCCTTCTTCACTATTTTGAAGTTGGGTGCACTTTTCCACCAGCCTTCTCTCCTGCTTGGCAACATCTTCTGGGGAGCCACGTCCTTTGTGGTCAGACCTGAGAGGAGAGGTCAGATGTCAGGAGAGATGGCTCAGCTGAACTCTGAGCTCCGAGCCTATGGCCAGCAGTTGCTGGAGCCATGTGCTTTGAGGGGATAGAGGAGAATCCCACAGCAGGCGGTTATGAAATGGCTCACCCCTAGGGAAGTTTCCTTTGAACTGCTGTCAATTAAAGGATGACATATGGCCTCGAGCACCAGTTGATTTTTTTTTTTTCTTAATATTTACTATTTAAATTCTAGACGTTCTTGTTATCCAGACTTGTTTGTGCTTGGTCTGCTTAATTTAAGCTAAAGCAGCTCCTCAGGGCAGAGTTCTGGTGTTCTTATGTTTGTTAATTGCCATGTCCCCCCTAAAATCATGCAGATTGTATTAAATAAAATACCACTGCTGAGTCCTTCTGGTTTTAGACAGTCATTCTCAATCTTTTCTTCTCTTTTTGGTGTTGGTTAGGCATATTCCTTGTGTTGAAATCATCTTTGTTCCTGATTTGAGAACAAAAGAAAATTATATTTAAATGAAACAAATCTCATCCAAGGAAATGAGGACCATATCTGGGACATCTGTATCTCTGTTTCTGTGACCTTTTTTGTTTGGGCACCTGGTTCACCAAAAATTCCTCAGCAGTGAAATTCAGTATCAAGAGTCAGACCTTCAGGCAGGATAAATCTGGCTGCTTCCTCGAAGGAGAGGGGAATTGAGGGCATGGCACCTTTGAAGCTGCTCCAGGGGCACCTGCCAGACAAGACTCATTTTGGGATGGCTTGTGGGGTGGAATGAGTTCCTTAGAAAAGAGCTTCGGGGAAGCTGCAGCCATCCTCGTGCCCGTGCTGGGCGCAACAGCCAGACTGGCTGAAACCAGTGCATGGTGGGAGAGGTGGATAACTCAGCTCCTCCTAGATGAGGCAAAGAAGATGTACCTCTTATAGGGTCTTTTCAAAGCTGTAGTTTTGGATGACTTGGATACTACCTACCCTGGAGCTTGCATGTGCTAAGGAGGTGTGTCTGCTGAAAGGGAAATCAGCTGCCACCTCTTTTGGAAAAAGAAGGATTACCATGTCACCTGTGACACTTGTGGACCTGATATAAGGTATACTTAGCTTATGAAGGGCTTGGCACCTTTATCATAACCCTTTGGATCATACATCTCCACCATAATATTGTGAATGGCTTCTCCCTGGAGCGTAACAAAGAAAAACATTTTTTTTCAGGGCAAAATGAGTTTGTTTGATATAGTAGCTTGAGTTTACATTTCACTGTGCTTGTCTAAATGTCGCTAACCCAACTGTGAAGCAATTGAGGAAACCACATTGCAGCTACACAAATGTTGTGATGTAAAAAGCCAAACCTGCCACCCAAATCCAACTCTCCCTTGTCCAGCCTGAGGAAAATGAAGATAAACAAAATCTCATGTGAATTCCGGTCCAACCCTGGTCTGCAGGTCCAGCTTAGATCGAAGATGACTCATTTGCTGTGACATGATGGTGAAAATGAGCATCTGGATTGGGTTTCAAGCATGCAAAAAGCCACACTGTGCATGCTGCAGTCCTGCATGCTGAAGTGGGATCAAACACTGATTGTTTTAACAAATGGATTGCTAGAGCTCTTATCTATCTTTCTGCATCTCTTTCCCTCTCCTACAGAGCCACAGACCAAGCTGGGAGAGGTCAGGCAGAGGACCTCCTACCCCAATGCATGCTAGCCTGCATCCTCAGAGAGAAGCAAGCATGCTGCCTGCCTGCTTGGGAGCAGTGCTCAGATGCAAGCCTTCACCACAGATGGCTGAGACTGAGTTTTCAGTTCACTGGGTCTGTTATTTCTACCCTGTTTGAACCAGAAATATGTTTGTTTAAATATTTTCTCTGAAATTTCACTTTTGGAAATTTGCCTTGTAGCATTTCAGAAGTAGATCACTTGGTCATTTATTTAATTTATAAGCCAATTATTACAATTTTATGGTGTTACTTGATGTCAGTTATCAGAACTATCCTGGTAAAAAATACAAATAGTACAACCCCCAAAATAAACCACCTAAAACATTTTGACATTAGATTCTCAAATATCATCTCAAAACTCAAAAATCTGACCTCAAAATGCCAACATGTTCTGGATTGAAAGCACCTAACTTCATTCCAGTATCTTTTTAATGAGACTTTTATCAAGATCATTGCTAAAAAGATTAAATTGGGTAAAAGCTTCAGTTTTGCTTTAGAATTTCACTCTTAAATTCTGTTGCCACTGCCCTGCACGTGCAGCAGAAACATTTATGTAAGGTAAATGTTTCCATTGATTCTGGATGAGAGGCTTTTGCCTCGGTCTTAGAGAAATGTTAAATGAAACATCCTGTTAAGAGTTTGATTTAATGCCACCGTGAATTTATCTTAATGTATCTTTATTTTCTCAGACCTATCTGGGCTCCAGCTCTTTTCATTAGGGGTAAATACTCAGAAACTAAGTCACTGCCTACTTACATGTCATACCTGATTGAGCCAAGCCAAGAGGGATTTATGGTGTCAATATTCAATATGATATGAAATATTAACATGTGAATACGGTGATGGAGAGTACCAAGAGAAAGCTTCTGGCGTATCACCATGTAGCTTTCATCACTCCTTCTGAGAGGAAAGAGCTGAAGGAGAGATCAGAAGAAGACAAGGTTAGGAGATAGGGCAGCAAGGCTCTAGGTTTAGTGTCGGATGTGGCAAATCTTGAGATCATTTTAATTTCTGATGGTGGTGAGTTCCACACCACATAAATCACGAGTCTGTGGGAGAGAGGCCATGCGCTGCTGTCAGGAGGAGATGGATGGCTGGTGGGAGAGGTGGGCTCCCAGGTGAGCCTGGCGGGGCCGCGCAGCCGCAGCAGGCAGATGGAGCCCCTCCCCGGCTGCACCAGGAGTCTGCATCCCACTACCCACTAGCAGGATGGGGGCGGAGGTTTGTTCCCAGGGACCTGCTTTGCTGAGTAGATGTGCTGCTCTGTTTCACACCACTGCATAGCTGCTTCTTTCTTTCTTTCTTTCTTT
>VZTJ01004173.1:64259-132202 GCA_013397795.1 Orthonyx spaldingii | reverse complement strand
CCAAACCTCCCCCCCTCCCCGCTCTGGGGGGGGGAAAAGAGCAAAAGCCCAGTCTTACTAAAAAGAAAAGCACAAAACTTGCTTCTCTGGCAGCAACAAAACAAAAAAAAAGAGTTTTTTCTCAAGTGTATCTCTGTTAAATATAGTTTTTTCCCTAAAAGCGGAACAACTTTTAATTAGATTATATACCCAACAATACTCAAAATTAACTGGTCACTGGCTCTGTTTCCCAAGAAGTAAAGTGCACTGCTTCCTGCACCATAAGTTACTTGCAAAACTGACCCTTCCTAGGTAAACCCACGACACTATGTACTAATAATAATAATGATAATAACAACAATATCCCCAAAGAAGAAGCCAAATAGAGAGGCAGATGGAATTTTGAAGAGAGTTGATTAACCCTGAAACAAGTAAGTGCTGTTTTTGTCTTCACCCAAACACAGCTTTCTTTAATTTCAATTATTTATATAACATATAGCTATAAGAGACACCAATAATCTACACTAAGTGATGTTTTTTCCTTACCTTGAGGGCCATGCCTTTTGAGTTTAAATTCTTTACTTTCTTCAATTTGTCTTCTTTTCGTAATTCTTTCACTCTTTCTCAGAAATTTAATTGTAAATACAGTAAGTGCCTCTATCTCTTCTACTGTACAAACTGAAACGTTACATCTCATTGTATCTCTTACATAGTCATGATGTTTTTAGCAATCTGACATCATTATTTTCACCAAACACATAATGTCTACCAGAGCTTTAGCTTTCTTCAGAAACTGCAAGTAATGCACATATCTCAAGTCGACAGATTTGATAACAAAGTCCATTGTCCAAAACACTTAGTCAGTATGTTTGTGTTCTTGTGTAACTTCTGAAGATACCTGCTACTGCAGCCATTATTTTGAATTCCATTCTGTTTTGAACCAGTATGAGGATTAAAAAAAAAAAACCCAGAAGACATATGAATCTAACTAATTTCTCAACATTTGTGAATGGCCAGAACAGGCAAAATGTCACAGTGAGGAAGATAAGAGCTGATGAAGATCCATTATGATCCAAATATAAAGCTCAGTGTTTTTCTCCAGAAGAAAACCCACATATTCAGACAGAGCATACATTATTGATTGTAGAAAGACAACATAATCAACTCAGTTTGTGAACTTAATGATTTAATTTATTCGCTGCATCTCCACAAGGAAAAGAGGAAAAAAGTTTCCAGGAGAAGGAAAAGTTCAGTTTTATCATCTTTGAACTATCAGCAGAAATGTCAGAAAGACAAGACACTAGGTTTGATGAAAGTATAGACATAGATCTGTGAAGTCATTAGAATAAGTGACTGCTTAAGTATCTAGATTTTTAAAGTCCATTTCTCATCCTTTTATTCTAGAATTCATTTGTATAAAATGATTCAATAGATCATCATTATTAATTTATCTTCACAACCCATTCCTTCACAGAGCTTGGTTTGTTCAAATTCTTGTGTGTGATTTTCAATCCCTTTTTTGAAGGTGGGCTGACACATCTTCCTGACCCAAGTAATTCTTATGTGTCATTCTTTGTCATTCTCTCACCTAACTGATTTTTTTTGCTTTATTTTCATATTCTGTATCATTTAGCCTCACCTTCATTTTCAGGTTTTTTTTAATAATACAGTTTAAAACAAGAATCAATTCCCTAAACATCAATGTCAGAACCAGTTTTTTATTCAGGTTTAAAGCTGACCTATAAAAACCTTGCACTCCTCTGGACCACACGATGGAATCCAGATAGGTCACTCAAGGCATCTCAGGAAAGATTAGTCAGCTGAACAATTCTTTTTACTTTTTACACCTCATCTTTGTTTCATTTACCCTTCAAAGCCCATTTCAGTTACTGCATCTACTTCCAGTCCATAAAGTAATAGCATTAGTATTCTGGTTTAATACCATAATAAAATATCTCTAGTTGGAAAGGACCCTTAAGGCTCCTAAACCAAAAATCAATCATGTGATTAAGCACATGATCCAGATGCTCCTTACCACTTCCCTGGGAAGCCTGTTGGAGTTACTTACCACCTTTCTGCTGAAGAACCTTTTTCTAATATCCAGTCTGAACGTCCCCTAACTCAGCTTCATTCCATTTCCTTGAGTCCTGTCACTGGCCACCAGGGAGATGAGATCAGCATCTCCCCCTCTGCTGCTGCTGCTCCCCTCCAGGAAGCTGTAGACTGTGATGAGGTCATGCCTCAGCCTTCTTTTCTATAGGATGAACAAGCCAAGTGACCTCAGCTGCTCTCCTTGTACATTTTTCCTTCAAAACCTTTCACCACCTTGGATGCCCTCCTCTGGACACACTCCAACAGTGTGATGTCCTTATATTGTGGATCCCAAAACTGCACACAATACTCAAGGTGAGGCTGTACAAGCACAGAGCAGAGAGGGGCAATCACCCCTGGATGGGCTGGTGATGTTGCGCCTGGTTCATCCCAGGGTATGGTTGGCCCTTTGCGGCCAGGGCACTGCTGACTCATATTCAACTTGCCAGCAACCCAAGCTCCCATATCAAGATTATCAATCAAGGTTAATATTAAAAGCTTATCTAAATTGCCTTTCCCTCTGATAGCAGCAATTTTTGCTGTTGTTGTTGTTCTGTCTCAACCATATTACTTGAATGAATTGTTTTTAAACTCATGGACAGTGAGTTGTGTTAAACAAGACAGTTCAGATGCAGTGTTTGATGTAGGAAGTTCCTCAAACCTTACAGATATCTGGGAATAACATAGGGCTGCTGTACTGCTTTTACTCTGTGTTTTCCACCTGCATCTGTTACTGAGTAATGCCAGAAAACAAGTCAAGTCTTCAGATTATATAATGTACATTTTTCTTCTTTCAGTCCCTGCTTCTAGACTTTCCTTCCTTCTCTGCCTGGTTCTCTTTTCTTTTCTGCCTGGTTCTTAATTCTTCCATCTTGCCTTTCAGTGAAACTTTGTCCATTAACTTTTCCTCATTTTACTAATACTATTTTTTTTAACTTCGTCTCTCTATAGTAACACTCAAAATGCATTAAAAAGGCTGGTACCACTCCTTAGAGAAGTGAAATAGACAAAACTAATTCCATTTTGTTGAAGGCGTTTTATAAAGTGTATCTTCACTTTTCATTCAAATACTTGTAGAAAGAGTTGAATAACCTTACTAAAGTATTTCTTTGTTTTATATGTTATTGGTAATTTTACAATAGTTCTGTACTACCTGTTCTGCCATGGTAACAGAGTCCCCTCTGATCCTTATCCTGAGTATTGGAAAGTTAAAAAAAAAAAAGTCTATGTTTCTTTGATATTAAGAGAAAACAAAATAAAAACTTGGATTTCTCATCATACACTCAACTATACCTGACTATATTATAACAACAACAAAAGTACATTTCTTGGTTTCTCAGCAAGTGCAATGAAAGTCAGAATTGTAAGCTGAGGATGTATAGCTCCTTCTACATCTTTTTTGCATTTTCTGTTTTTATTGAATTTTCTGTTTTATTGAATCCAGTCTCTGCTATATGGGAGTGTTTTGTTTTAATTGGATAGGAGTAATTGGATAGGTACATTCTATCCTTACATCGCATTTGTTCTTTTTTTGTTTCCCTTCAGCATTGAGTTCCTGTATTGTTTTGTGCAGTATTACTAATCAAAATGTCCTACATTACATTCTAAGTTGACAGATGCCTCTGACATTTATACAGTGCTAGATCAAAGCTTTAATGAATGCTCCAGTGCAAACATTAAAGGTGTATCTATCATTTGCATTGACTTTAGCTCTTTTCTTTGCAGCATTTTTAAGTTTCTTCAGCAGCTGTAGAATATAGCATTTCAAGTACAGTATCTAAAACTAGTGCAATTCATGTAAGTTGCCTTCACTCAAAACAATCAAATCATTGATGGCAAACATATATTCTTAATTTTACGCTGACCCATGGGATTATTGCTTGATTAACAATTTTCATTTACCTTGGAAACAACTGGTATTCCAATCCTGTCACTACAGTTCTGAATAATATTTACTTCCGAGTATTTTTCTGCTTTAGATGACTTTTTCTATCTGCAGTCTGTATTTCTAGATACAACTGCATTTGGCTGATTGTAAACTGGATAGAAGGAAGTGTAAATTACAGTGGGTTGGTTTTATTCCTTTATTTGTTTTGTAGCAGCAATGTCCAGGTTCATCCTATTCCAGGAACTGTAAAGTTACATGTTTCTTGTCTGAAAAGGTTATATTCTGAAAGGCATGTACAGAAAATGAGAAAAATATATATAGCATGCTCCTCCAGAATGAGCGGAGAAACTACAAACTCCATGTTCATAATAAATTAGGGTGGATTGTTAATTGTGCAACAGCTTAAATGAAGGGAAGGGAAATTTTTATTTTAACATTCTTTCTCCTTTTAAGGTATTTACATTTTTATATTTAATTGTCATTTATACATATTACAGCAATATAACAAAAAGAAGAGGTTTACTAAGTTTTTGAAATTTATTTAAATGTCAGTTATTTTCCCCTCTGAAATGCCTACTAAAAAGTCTTCCTACTTTCTCAGTAACCCTTTTTCATTCATCGCTACAATACTTGGTTGTTTTGTACTTCCTTTTCCTATTCTTCCATGCAAAGTATTACACCTACAATCTGTTTAATGGAATATTAGATTAGACAAATGCAATTTTCAGGCACTAACAAGAAGTTTAAGCACATTATAACTTTAAAGCTGTTTGAGACAACCAAACAATGAAAAGCTGCTATAATACTTTGTAATTTGACTTTCTCTCCACCCCTTTTTTTTTTCTGGTTAGAAATAAAAATGTAAAAAGAAAAAAAATTATGAAAAAACAAAACTGAAACCCATCCACACTAATGACAAAAAATTAACTTGGGAGCATTCAGGCTATGATCAGAGCTTACCTTATTCTTCCTACAAAAGTATCAGGTTTTAGAAATCTTATGGCACAGCAGTAACTTCTCCTCTAGAGAAAAAGTTATCTAAAGAGATCATCAAATAGCATAATAAAGAATGGTGAAGGGGGGAGCAAAGAGCAAGTAGTATCAGGAATGAAGCTAGAAATGATACAGATATAATTTGTAAGATATTTCAGATATGCACAAGAACCAAAGGCAGTGTGACTATTTTTGCTGTCCTTTACTTCATTTGATGCAATATACTGGTATTTCTCAACTGAAGTTTTACTTTTATAGAAATAGATACATGAAGACTACATAACATATTTTTCTATGCTTGTTTTTTACACTATTGTTTTAATTTGTTCTAAATCAGAGAAAAATGAAGAAAAATACAATTTTCATACTTGTTATTGAAGAATGTACGAAGCCTTCCCCTGGTTTTCCGAAAGTTATTTTTATTGTACTCTATTGTAGTATATTAAATCTATTGCATTTTATAAAGTTATTCTGTTAAAAAGTAGAGAAAATACATGAGGATCATTATTTTTTGCAATAATTTTGAGTATTTTGTATTTCTTAATTTGCTACATATTCAGTACAAGACCTGGCTTGTAATATGTTCTAAATGGATTTTAGAAGAGGATTCACTTTATCTAGGATCAAATTTCATAAACTTACACAGAGGATATTCTACCAAGCTTCTACCTATAATTAAAAAACTTCACAAATACTGATCATTGCCCTCTGCAAGCAGGCTCTTTAGGTGTTCTCAGGAATGTAAAGTATATATTACCCAGCCTAAATTGCAAAAAGCCTTAATTAGAGGAGACACTTTACTGCATCTGCTCCTGACAGGTCTTGGTGTGAAAAAAAAGGACCTGTGAAATATGTTGGCAAACTTAGCTGCAGTGACCATGAGAAAACAAAGCTTAAGACAATGGATCCTGAGAGAAGTTAGCAAAATGAACAGCAAATTACAAGCCTGGACTTCAGAAGTGCCTCTTGATGAAATTCAAATGCAAAATGGGAGTACATAGAAAATGAAAGCAGAGGTGAATGACCTGGACAAATACAGAAACATTGTCTCAACATACAAAAATGGAATTAGAGAGGCCCATAGGTCAGGTACAGATGAAGTCAGCAAGGGATTTGATAGTAAAGAAGGATTTCTGTAAATACCTTGGAAGCAAATGCAAAACTTTTGAAAGGTTTTGTGCACTGCTCAAAAAAACTTTATTTGGCTCAGTCTCGGGTTTTTTTTTGATTTGCTTTTTTTTTTGTTTGTTTTGTTCGGGTTTTTTTAGCACTGTCTGTTTTGAGGATAAGTTTCAGGTGTAATGCTGGAGGAAGCTCTACAATGTCACTGAAAGGCCACTCTGTCCTATCTGTAATGGATCATGATAATTGCAGGAGGTTTCTAAAGGCTGGAAAAGTCAATTTCTATACCCATCCTCAAGAAGAAATATGTAGGCACCTATAAACTGGTTTGTCTCACCAAGATCATGGAGCAAATTTGCCTGGAAGACACAGGATAGTTCACTACAAACAGGGAGGATAATAAAACTGGAACAGGCTAACAAGAGAGGAACCTCCACAAGAGATGATATTTAAAACGTAACTGGGTATGACTTCAATGGTCTAATTTAACCTTGTAGTTTACCCTGCTTTGAGCAGGAAGAGTTAAATCTGTAATTTCTAAGATTGTAATGACCACAGTAAAATAAGCAGTTCTCTGTGCTTGTCCAGCCACACCTGTCTAAAACAACATAGAATAAACACTATTAAAAAAACTTCCAGTTTTTGAGATTTGGACTTTTGACTGCAGACCACAAAGTACAAAATTAAATGTAAAAGTATCTGAAGATTTATTAGAAAATCTAAATAAAATTATGGCTATTATTCCATGGTCAGTCTTCTTATTAGAGCATTTTTCCAGCTCAGGAAGGATTTATATATACTGTAAAATTGAAATGACAAATGTGAAATTAAATTTTCTACTAAAAGGTGTAAATACAAATACAAACAGCTGTAATAAAAATAGTAGGGGAACTGAACTAAACTAATTTAAAAACCCCCATTATTTAAATAATTTAATGAAGGTTCTGTCTGGATTTATTTCTCAGCACTTGGACAATAACTTTGGCTTTGCAGTCTTGTATATTTGTGGCAGGATGATCCCCCCTCCTTCCTCCCACTGAGGTCCATAGATAAGATAACCTCTGGCATAACAAATCACCAGGGGGGTCACATCCTGGATTCTGTCCAGACCCCCATGCCAGGAATCTGGAGGACAGATGGGAGAAGAGATAAAAAATGTGTACGTGACAGAAGGCATGTCTTTTGTTCTATAAAAGCATCACCTATGTACCACAAAATCAGAAGTTTCTCTTGCACATTCTACGAATGTGTGGAGATAATTTCTCCCCAAGGATTTCGCGGACCTTGTGGTAGCTTCTCTAGAGATTAAAAGAGAGGATCTGATGTGTGTGGACATCCCCGACAATTGGATGGTAAGATACATTGAATCCTAATTATACTATTTTTTTCGCTAGCTGTATTTGTAAACGTGCACTGTATAAGTTATACTATTAATAGTTTTTCTTTTTCCTGTGTAGTAATACTCTGTTTTAAGTCTCTTGTCTGTTCAATTGGTGTCTCTTGAATAAATGATTTATTCTATAATACACCGAATTAGCCATTATTAAAAGAACTTGCAAATGGAAGTGGGTTCTGGGGTGCAGGCCGCCTCAGTAAGTAACTATCTATTGCTATAGGCCTAAGCAGAGGTAGAAGCTTATTTTAACCCCATAATATCCATTCATAACAATATTTCACCTTTTTTATCTTACTTACTGTTATGGGAGTTGGAATATAGAATATCCAGCTTCTTTGTTTAACAGGAATAGCCTCTGTGTGCATATTCACTTAGGGCAAAAGGAACTTTGTAAGGTCCAAGTTGCCAAGATGACCTTATAGTATTCCTCTGCACCAGGAAGTTAATTCATGAGTTCAGAAATGCACTGTCTGTTTTTCTTACTTCCTGCTGGGGAACCATAGTCCTGTTCTGAATTTACTATCTCAGCTGAGAAATCAGGACACAAGCAGGGAATAGATTACCCTTGGTTTAAGCCTTATGCAGAGTTCAGATGCAAACATACTTGCTCACCTGGAAATTCTGAATTATTCTCTGTATTTTAATCTAAACTCTAGGATCGTGTTTTTATTTGCATGCATTAAATGAAAGCCTATTGCTGAGACCAAACTCTCAAAGAAGAATAACTATTTTAAGCTCTGTTATCCAAAACCAAGTATAGTTTCATAAATTCTGGCTGCTTTAACACCAGACAATCTTATAGAATTTTAGAAATTATAATGCAATTATACTTTTTATACCAATAATTATCATTAAAATTAAATAAGATACTTTTTCAGTTCATTGAAAGGCACAGGTCACGGGAAGTAAGTGTTCCATATTCTATCAAAAGTGTCTGAGAAACTCTGTATAACAGACTTATCAGAGGATCAGGATCTTAAACTAGAAATGATGCTGTGTTCAGTGTAGCTATATAGCATCCCATTTCAGAAATTTCCATTCTCTTCACATAAAAAGAGCATCACAGCATGGAGAATTGTTTGTCACACTCACCATCAGTTTGCAGCTGAGTGCTACTTGAACTTTTGAAATCTGTACCAAAAAACCTCACCTTCAAAGACCCAACCTTCAGATCCACCTTTTTCAGCCTCTTACACTTGTGTTTAAAGCAAGAGGGAAGAAGCATAAGGGGCAACAGGAAACACTGTTCTAAGAAACACACATACCCAAAACATTTACTTTTGTAATTTCAATATTTTATGCTTATCTCCTACCTATGTGCAGGTATCTTGCGATCCCCCGCAATCAGGATAACGTCACAGAGCTGCTGCTGCTTCAAGTAGCTCTCCATCTTCCTGAAGGTTTGCTCTGCATGGTGAACAGCCTGGTAGAATTCCTCAGAGCTACACGAATCCATGTCACAGTGGGGAGGCAAGGGGTGGCTGGCTCCTGACAGTCTGTAAACCACAAGGGAAACTCCATGTTGATAAGATGTAATCGGGTGTTGACTTCATCACAGCTTCTAGAATCTGATACAAGCAAATCAATGCATCTTTTCCCTGTTCTCATCACTAGAAGTACAAGATATAAAAATCTGACTGCATTGGGAGAGAAATGGAAAAAGCAATCCTATCTTGCCACTGATTCTGAGAGCCTACTCTAGTTCACTTTCTCTAATTGACATTCATTTTACACCACTTGGGAAAGAAAACTGAAACCCTAATTGACTTAATTTGTAATGAATTGTGATTATGTCCACAATAAAAAATTACAAACCTACTTTTTAACCAAAAGGCTTATTAATACAAAGTGAATTTAGCCCTCAAAAATAATTTTGTCTATATTAAAAAAAAAAACCAAAAAAACCCACCAACCAAGAAAACAAAACACAGAGAGAGAAAAACAGGAGAAAAATGTAATTTTTTTCATTATATAGCCATCTATTCCTGGTTTGAAGTTACTCAGTTCAGTGTTGCAGTGAAAAATAAGACAAAGTGTCAGGAAGCACTAGTCCTTGAGGAAACTAGGAAACTATGCTAGAGTTTCCAAATAGTTCTCAACACAGATGATACCCTCTTCTTTTACAAATATGTAATGAGATGCTTTCAAATGAAAGCCTTAAGATTATACATGATTTGTAGTGCTGAAAATGAAGGATTTCACAGATGAAGCTGATTTTTTTTCTTCAACTAGATATATACAAAATAGTTTACATAATCAATAGAAGAGCGATAGAAGACATATTTTAGTTCAGCATATGAAAAAAATATTATAAATTAATTCAATCCAATCTCATTTTATAGATATTCCATTGAAATATAGATATTAAGGAGCACATAAGAAATGTTGTTTATTTACAGTAATAATACAACAGTTTCTTACTCAAGGTTTGAATTCAGTAGGTACTACATTACAAAAATGATACTGAATGACCTGTAAGGAAATGCAGTCTACATTCCTGGTGCTGGGAAAAAAATTGAAAAGTACATAAACATAATAATTCTTAAAAACCAGAATGAAATGCAGTTATAAAATAAAAATAATAACCAAAAAAAGCTCCCCAAACCAAATTTTTGAGATATGATAGCGATTTACTTTTGAGTTATGTTTTGCCCAAAAGTGTTCCACATAGTCTCCTACAGTCACTGTACAGGGCTCAACAGGTTTAAGGAGGAAGGGCTGGTCCATCCCTCTGTCACAGGAATCACTAGCTGGAATCTTGCATAATTGAAGGTGGCATGCAGATAATTTCACAGGGAATCAACGCAGCTACTTTTGTATCTCACTCCCCACAACCTGTTCCCTGCCATGTACAGGTACTAACTTAACAAATGAGTTACCATTTAATATTAGGTAACTTCACTTTACTTAAACTTCTTTCAAAATAAGTAAATTCACTTTTGTAACATTAAGTTGGATACTGAAAAATTATCAGCTGCTTTAAATTAATTGCTTTTGCTAGTTTTATGCTCCAAAGGTTACAATATGTGTGAGCTGGTCTATAGGAAACTGAACTGGCAAAATGTTATTAAACATGACTACTCAACAGAAACAGTTACAACTTGGTGATTTAGAAAGAAACATTTGCTTCATTCTATTATAGCTGATCTTGTTATATTGTCAAGTACTTTATGCCAGATATTTCCTCCTGGATAAAACAAACACATTTATTCTGAGTGGCATAATTTGCTTATGTGTTCCTATCTAATTTGGACTCCAATCATGTTGATCAGAAATCCAAGTTTATTTTCACATCTTTGGTTGATCAACAGATGCTCCCCCATAAAACCCTGATAATAGAGCTAGGCTCATTAGAATGGGCAGTGGGCAGATATTTCAGCTTTTTTTTCTTTTTTTTTTTTTTTCCATTTCACTTCGATTGTAGCCATACACAGATTTCTTTAGTTTTATTGCTGGAGAATTAGAATGTCAAGTAATTTACAAAAAATAAATTAATGCCTAATAAATGAGGCTGATAGGTTTAAACAGACACATTTCTTCCTCTCCTCTGTGGAATTTAAAAGTGACAACAACAGCAATTCTGAGAAAGTAACAGGAATGAGCAGATCTTAATGAGTTAGTATTGTTTGTTAGTTCAGAAGGTAGGTCTAGGTCAGCTTACAGTTGAACAGATAGGATACTAATCCTGAATCTTTCTGGCAATTCAAAATGCTGTCTTTTCCAGGTCAGAAAAAGAGAAGTCCCCTGATTGAATTTATGCTAGTCCTGTGAAGTAAGATTGGACTGTAATAAGGTTAGTCTATTTTATTCTTGAATTGCTAGGCAGTGTTTGCCACAAATTTTGCACTCTTTCCCGCTAGCCATTTATAAGCAATAATTTCTACCCTCTAAATCAGTAGATCTGTCACTTAGTTAGTCAGTAAATGACTGCTCAAAAGCAAGCCACCAAATGCCCAGCATATTTTAAATATTACCATGAAAAATAGCAAGCAATAAGCTTAGTAGAAGATAATAAGGTAATCTTTTATTTATTTTCTAAGGAAGTCCAGATAAAAAACCTGCTAGTTATCCTATTCAGGAGCTATCTCTGTTTCATTACAAATTCTCTGTCTGCATAATCAGTGCTTTAAATTCAGATAGCAACTTGTTACAGCAGGAATTAGTTAAAGCAAATACCATTTATTACCAATTACCATTTTGTGAAAGGCATATATAGGCACTCAGTGCCAATCAGCAATATGAAAATCACATTTTCTCTTTGCATATATTGCTTTCATTTAGGTGCAGGCAAATCAAACCACAAATGGAGTGAGAGGCTTGTTGATTGCATTCAGCAGCAACTCCAACACAAATTTGACTGAAAATTCCCTGAGTCTTTCAAAACCCTTTTCAGCATTTGTATACCTTAAAATCCTGCAATCAGTGAATTGGACAGACTCCAGGTGGACTTTTTCCATAATCTTCCTCAGCTGGCAAGTGCAAAGCCTGAACTCAGTGTGGAAATTTCAAACATTTGGAAGTTGTCCAGACTAAAACAGTTCATCTTTAAACGACTTAGTTAATAGTACAGAAATAAGGAAACCGAACTTTTCTCAAGGTTACAGCAGTGATACTGAAAGGTGATACTGCAGCATGAGAATACTAAAAGGCTCACAAAAATTATCAACATTGCAAATAACCAATAATCTTAAACGTTTTTTTATTAAAGGGCAAACCAGAGTGCATATTGCATAATAAAAAAAAAGGGCAAAAATCCACCTTAGCAAGTTTGTACAGACTAATTTTCAGTGCTAAGAACAGCATTCTGTCCTTAAAAGAGAAATTATTAAAGAGTCCAAAGGTGTATAAAAAAATTCAGTCTTTGAGCCATCACAGATCTTAAAACACTGTAAATAGAAATAAAAACCTAGAGAAGATAAAACATCAGACTCCACAATGCTCCTCTTTTACTAGAAAAGAACCGCTGATTTGAACAAGAATAGAGAAATGAAAACCTTTAGCTTACAGTAATGTTGTCAAGGAGTTAAAGAGAAAATGGCAGGGAAAAAAAAAGGGACTTCACACATAGATTTAGCTACCTATATCTTTCTTGATAAGTAATTAGTAAAACCAGTAGTTAAACCATATCCTTAACAAAAGAATACAAAATAAGTACTTTGAAACAGAGAATTCATATGACTTGAAACTATACCACATTTCTCTGTGTAAACAGAGGCTTAGATCTAGAAATGTTTCCATTCTGGAAATTATATTCATAGAGATCCATAAGACAAGAGATTCATATCACTGTGTATAGCAGAGTAGTTTACAGAGTACTTAGGTATTTTAAATACTCAATTTGAATACATTTATTCTTCATTCTACTGAAGGCCCTGGCCACAAGTAAAGAACTCTTTAACCAGAAAATGTCATGTAATTAAATTGTTACTGAAATATTAAATCCTGCTATATTTAACTGGGGTTTTTTTTTCAGTTTTCACTTACGCAGGATTGATCATGCAAACTTATTCAAAACCTGTTCAATTTAATTTAGTGTATATTATTGGGTACATATCCAAAATACATAGTCAAGAAACAAAATATATCCACTTCTGCAGTGAAAGAAACATTGCTTTGCTATTTATAACTTGCAAAACCAGAAGAAGTATTCCATATGTAAGACTGAGAAAAAATCTTCACACAATTGTTCTCTAAAAATTACTTATTGAATACTTAGAAATCAATAGCCTGCGGAATTGCACCATCTAAGATGGACTGTCAAAAGTCATGGCTCTCATTAGTGATCACTTGCAAAAAGGCAAGAGAGAGTTTTATAAAGACTTTAAACAGTTTTCTTACTGCAAAAGCAAGGCAAAAGTTCTGCTTGGGAAGAAAAGCTACGCTTTTCACTCTGCTGCAAGCAATTATATCTGCAACTACAAGCTCTGCCCAGAGTTTCAGCAGGTAGAAGTGCCAGATAAAAAAATAATCAGAATATCAAATAGGACTTATTAGCTTTACCAGTTTTGCTCAGAGGTGTATTGCTGCTGTCTCAGAGATTCCTTTTCTATGTTAGAGAAAAAATAAAAAAAAAAAAAAAATAGAGTCCAGTGCACATTATAAACTCTTTGTTCTATAGAAAAATCTGCATAAGGTATACTTTACAATGGTGTTTCCTCCTAAAGGCAATTTGTGAATCAAGGCATGTGTAATGTAATTCATTCTTTGGACACCATAAGGCAAAATGCAGTCACTAGGACATCTATGTGCCCAGCAAAAATACAGCTGAATCCTCTACTGTTCTGTATTTTTGTACATCTTAAGAGTATTATTGGACACAAGAAACAAAGTAATAGCTACCAGTTTATTGTGTGAACTTAGCCAAATTGTCTGAGGAGCTCTTCAGAAACACAGGAAGGATGGTGGGAAGGGTTTGCTGCACCACACCAAACTGCTTCTATACAGAAGAAATATTTAGTATTGTTTAGTAGCTGTATTGGGTTTGCATGGCCAGGTTTTGTTAGTGGGGTTGGGGGTGGGGTACAGGGGTTGCTTCTGTGAGAAACTTTCAGAAGCTTCCTCCACGTCCAGCAAAGCCAATGCCAGGCAGCTTTAAAATGGACGTGCCGCTGGCCAAGGCTGGGCCAATCAGAAACAGCAGTAACACCTCTGAGATAACATATTTAATAAGGAAAAAACAAAAAGTTACTGCAGAGATGTAATTACAGCCAGAGAAGAGCAGGGTGAGAACATGTGAGAGAAACAACTCTGCAGACACCAAGGTCAGTGGAAAAGGAGGGGCAGGAGGTGCTCTAGGCACTGGAGCTGAGATTCCCCTGTAGCCCATGGTGCAGATCATGGTGAGTCAGGCTGTGCCCCTGCAGCACATGGAGGACCATGGGGATGCACAAATCCACCTGCAGCCCGTGGAGGAAACCAACACCAGAGCAGCTGGATGCCTGACAGGAGGCTGTGAACTTGTGGGAGCCTCATTCTGCACCCACAAGGGTATTGGCAGGGATCTGCAGACATGTGAAGAGAGGAGTTCATACTGGAGCAGATTTTCTTTGATAGGACTTATGACTCTGTGAAGGACCCATGTTGGAGCAGGCTGTGCCTGAAGGACTGCAGCCTGTGGAAGAGTGACCCACATTGCAGCAGTTTGTGAAGAACTGTTGCCCATGAGATAGAGTTATGTTGGAGAATTACACTGAGCACTGTCTCCTGGGAACGGGACCCCATGTTGGAGCAGGGGAAAAGACTGACTCACTCCATGAGCATTGTCAGGAACAACATGTGATGCACTGACCGAAACCCCCATTCCTTGTCTCCCTGAACTGCTGCATGGGAGGAGGTAGAGCTTGGGAAGGAAGGAGGGGTGAGGGAAAGGTGGTTTTCAGATATATTTTACTTCTCAATATCCTGCTCTGGTTTTTTTAGTAATAATTTCAATTAATATCTCCAAGCAGAGCCTGTTTTGCCCATGACGGCATTTGGTGAGTGATCTCTCCCAGTTTTTATGTCAATCTATGAACCCTTCACTGTATTTTCACTCTGCCCTGTCCAGTTGCAGAGGGGAGTGATAGAGTGGCTTTGGTGGGTGCCTGGTGTCCACCCTGGGTCAACCCACTACAGTAGCTGACAGCAGAAAAAAGAAGTATGGTTAGAGAAGGAAGGCTTTGTTCATAGCATGATTTTTCCAGGTTACTAATAAAATATACAAAGCAAGGTATCTCTTTTGCTTCAGTTCAAAATACTCTCAGTTGAATTTTTTCTTATCTATGATCCTTCACCAGATATGACTTAACCTAAGTTACAAGCACAGACCTCCATATTGTCAGTGGTGATAAACCAGCACATAAAAATTCCATAGCCTCCTGAAATACTTGGGTTTTTTAGATTTCAGTTCTTTTTAAAATGTCTTATTTTTGCCTTTTTTTGTTGTAAAAATAAAAATTTAAATAAAACTAATTCAATTAATGAACAATTACTAAAAAATCTCATTATTCTGAAAGCAAATACTTACAGAATTCATACAGTAATATTGATGACAAAATCTTTAGCTTCCCTCAGTCCTCCCCTATTTTTTCTAGAATTTATTACTTTTATTGATGAAACGAGTTTTTTCCATGTCCTGTGCACTAGGAATCACTTAAACCATTAGGATGTTTGGCTGGTTCTTTAAGTGTTCAATTGATCCTTTATCTCTTCGTGGTTTCTCACCTTTTATTCTCTACAGTCTTCTAAACAACTACTTCAAGATTCTTATTTCCTCTCCTCTTTCTCCACAGTCCAGTGTCCTGTCTTAAAAATAGCATATGCTTTTGCTCACCTCCACTAGTTTTCCTACTAATATTGTGCTCTCCTTTCTGTCAATATTCCTTTCAGCATCTCTCTCCAATAGTTACATCTCCCAGCAATTTAGATTCCATGGATGAACAACTAAATGGGCTCAGCAGTCCAACACAGCCTTGACTGATATCCAAAAATAGAATTTCCAAATAAAGATTGAGAGGGAGCAGCAACAATTATCAATAGACTGATTTCAAACATTGAAAAAAATTAAAATATCATCATATAATACTTGCAGAAAATTTAAATATATGTAAAGTTTGAAGTTTGTTGGTTCTGTGGTTTTTAATTAAGTCAAAGGTTGGGGGTTGGGATGGTGGGGTTTTTTTCCTCAAAAGACAGAAAAATGCCACATTGTAATGATTTTATTTGACAAGGTTAAAAAAGGTTCATTTTCATATTACTTTACACTACAACTATAAACTGCCTTAAAAGACATACCAAAATGCTTATCTCATAAGGAAAGCTTTCATTAAAATTTTATTCACTTATGAATTTTTGTGAAGATGTAGTACGTAAAAGTATTCTGATACAGAAGTTTCCAACTGAAAATGTACAGGTCTGTGCTACTAATGGGGATGTTTACTTTCCACTTTATGTATTCTGAGAGGTAAAATGAAAGATAGCCCAGACAGAAATTGTGCCATTACTGAGAAAATATCCATTTTATATAACCTTTCCAGTCAAAAATGTTGTTAACAACTGTTTTGCTCAAGTTATGCAAAATTCCCAAAAGCATGCTTTTAGTAAAGAGCAAGTTTGCAGAACGAATTTCATTTAGTTTCACATGTGAAAATTTATTCAGTTTGGTCTTTTAAGATTAGTTTTATATTTTGGAGGGTTTTTTGTTTTGTTTTGTTCTTTTTTTCTTTGTGTGTCAGTGTGTGTTTTTAAGTCAGAATGTCAGATCTGATTTTAACAGCTCTTGAGACACCCTAATGTATAAGGAGATGACTAGAGAGATCACGCAAAAATCACCATCACAGGCAAAAAAGAGTCAACTTGGTGAAATTAATTTAATTTACTAACAACCAAAACAGATGAGGATAATGAGAAATAAAACACATATCTTAAACCACCATCCCAAACAACTCCCTTTTTCTGGGCTCAACTTTATTCACAATTTCTCTACGTTCTCCCCCTCAGCAGCACAGGGAATTGGGGAATGGGGGTTGTATTAAGTTCATCACACTTTGCCATTCCATCCTTCACAGGGAGAGGACTCCTTATGCTCTTGCCCTGCTCCAGCATAGGTCCCTTCCATAGGGTGGAGTCCTTCAAGAACTTTCAGCATGGGTTCCTCTGGGGTCACAAGTCCTACCAGGAACCTGCTCCAGTGTGGGCTCCTCTCTCCATGGGTACACAGGTCCTGCCAAGAGCCTGCTTCAGCATGGGCTTCCCACAGGGTTACAGACTCCTCCAGGCATCCACCTGTTCCGGCATAAGGTCCTCCACGGGCTGCAGGTGGATCTCTGCTCCACCACGGTCCCCCATGGGCTGCGGGGGCACAGCTGCCTCACCATAGTCTGCACCATGGGCTGCAGGGGAATCTCTGCTCCAGTGCCTGGAGCATCACCTCCCACTCTTGTACTTACCTTCGCATCTGCAGGCCTGTTTCTCTCACATGTTCTCACTTTTTATTTTTCCCTGCAAATCCAAAATCTCCAAATCAAGACTAAAAAATGATAAATACAAATAAAAACTAAACTAAAAGAATTTTTTTCCTGACTGACAGTCAAGTTGCTTCATAGGATCTAAGAAACTGAATATTTTTTTCTGTGTTCTTGTGTTCTGTACAACATCCAGTAATCAAAGTAAAATTTTTAAAAATTCTTTTTCAAATCTACTAATTGCTTCTTACAGCGTCTTTGAAATGTAACTAAGATCTCTTAGTGTTTATTCTCATCATGCAAAAATACAAAAATTTACTGTAGTACATCACAGCCAAAAATTCTTTCATGCCTAAAATCATTCTCATCCTTTCTGAAACTCATTTCAACACAAAGATGATAATTTTATAAACCCTATTTCAAACACTTTCTAAAATCCAGAGAAAACTGTTGAAGGAAAGCTGATTTTTTAAGGTTCATCATACTGGTCGTGCCAGGCACCTGACAGCTATAGTAATAATGGTACCACTACAAACCTCTGTCACAATTTAGCTGTCATCACACTTTCTTGACAAATTACACTTTCTGCCCGCCACCCCATATGTTTGACCTATTCTGCCTCTAAATAGTCTTGCTGTGCAACAGAGAAAGAAGCTGGTCAGACTGCTCTCTCCCACACACAGCTAATGCTACATCCACTGCTTTTTAGCTTTGCATGCCCAAATAGAGGGAGCAGTTTGTTCCAGCTGTTCCTGGAAAACTGATGATTAACTCAAATAAACAGAGTTCTCCTAGCTACACATAGACATATTTTAATGACTTGGACACATACTGATATATTTTACACAATCACATTATAAAACAGAACTTTTTATCATATTGGACTTTGCTGTATGAATTTATTTTTTGTATCGTGGAGGACACAGGAAATAAAAAGTCTACAAGTATAAAAGCCCTGCAAACAGTTACTAGGTGCATATAAACCTACTATTGAAAATTACAGGTCTGCACTAATAATGGGGACATTTACTTCCAATTTATTTATTCCGAAAGGTAAAATGAAAGATAGCCCAGACAGAAATTGTGCCATTACTGAGAAAATATCCATTTTATATAACCCTTTCAGTCAAAAAGGTTTTTAGCAACTGTTTTGCTTACACTATACAAAATTCCCCGAAGTATGCTTTCAGTAAAATGCAAGCTTAGTAAAAAGCAAGTTGCTTCCCAAAAGGAAGCAACCCATTCTTCATGCTAAGACAGAAAAGACATCACAGAAAACCTCAATTTTTAAATACATACACCATTAGAGAACAACCAAGAAGCACAAACACCTTAAGTTACTGAAAGTAGTATTTGTCTATTTCTAGCTCAAGACTCAAGCGAGCATGCTTCATTAAGGTACAACCCAGATGCTCTGCTTTCCTTCCCTCTTTTCTTTTACTATCATAGAAGTAGACAAAATTCCTACTGAAAGGAAATAACTTTGCTTTAGACCAGGAGTAAGCTTCTTTTAGAAGTAAGTAAGGTTCCTTCTTTAGATAGGCATTCTTTCTCTGTTCTTCCCCAATCCCATCAAAATCATTGCCTTCCTTCACCATATTCAGTTAATGAAGATTTTGACTCTGAGTTGAAATAAAAAATAAATAAAACTTTGCCACTTCAAAAATTAAATCCCCTACATTTGCGAGACTGCTTGTTTCTCATAAAAAACCCCCAAAATCCAGTTGCCTTATTGTCTTCCAAGACTATTATTCTCTTATAGCAAATAAATACATAAAACAGGAAAGTGTCCTGCATTCATCACAGGCATCAAGTATTCACAATGTATTCACAGTACATTCATATTTTAATTACCCAGTTGGTAATGCAGTGGAGATACAACCCCTCCATTATGAAGACAGTCACCATAAAATTTTTTAATACTCTAGTTAAGTATTTTCTAGCTTTTTAAGATTCCCCATTTCTACCAACTGAAAGTTGAATGAAAAGGATTATTAGGGCTCAGAAATTCAAAACTGCATTTAACCTACCTCAACTTCCCTACAGAAGTGGAAGTCCTCCCAATGGGAGTTATCACCTAGGAGGTCTGAGACAAACAGTAAAGACTGTTGTACAGGAGGCTAATATTACTGGCCTGAGCAGTTAAATGCAACAGATTGTACATGTATTTCCCTGTCTTCTTGCAGGTGTAAAGTGCTCATGATGACTATTCATTTCTGTACCTGACAAGCAGTCACAAGCAGCCACAAGCAGCCACATGCAGGAAGAAAACCAAGCAGTAGATGTCACAGTGAAAATGAGAGAAATTCCTTTTCCTTTCTTAATAGCTCAAGGAATTCATGGCCATGTATTGCATACCACTGTGCACTATCAGCAGAGCAGTGCTAGCAAATACACAGACTTCACACTCTCACAAAGCACAGCTTTTCAGTTTCCTTGATGTCCAGTTGTTAATATATCTTATTCCAGATGACAAATGGCACTGAACTGTGACAGCACAGAAACCTCTTTCTCGTGAGAAAGAATCTATTTGCTTATATAAACTAAGATAAAGGTAGTGAAACTCTCATGAATCCAGGTGGCCAATTAGTTGCGGGGGGCGTGCAGCTAGTGGCCAAACAAGTGAGAATCCATTTTGTATATAAAAGCTGAATTTAATAAATAAATTGATCTCTTTTGCCATTTGACCTCTCGAATTCCCGTGTTTCGACATCCGCTCGCAGCGACACTGAACTTTTGTGGTTTACTTATGTGGTCAAACTTAACAAAGTAGTTCTCCTATACCATTTAAATATAACCACTCAACATTTATGCATATACTTCCAAACAGAACGAGATTTTTACAAACATAGACACTAACATTTGTACATTGAGAAACTGATAAAGTCAACACCACACACAGAAGAGGTTTCTAATATACTATGGAGGAAAACTTCCATATCTTTCAGACAGCTCTGACTATAATTCCATTAGCTGCTGCTATCAGTAGTGTGTCATTCTCCAAGAAATGCCACTTCAAAACTTCATAAAGCCCATGCCAGTGCCACTGACATAGCAGCTCTCTTCTATCCCATGCTACTCAGAATAATGCAACTTCAGATTATAAAAGAGCAGTGCTGGATTTACTAGTGAGACAGCTAAGATAGAGCTGCTTTTGCTTCCTTCTGTAACAGTGCCCTATTTCCTGAATGGATGACTTGCATTATGTCTCAGAGAGATGCTTGTGTCATGTGTTAACTATCTTGTCATGATGAATAGCCATATCTACATGGATAAACTAAGTAAATTAGCTGACACAGTTACTCAGAGTGTGTGCACAAATACATACAAGGATGCAGGTCTCTTTTTTACTGAGACATTTTCTTCTGGCATTTAATTTGTGACATAGGGACTTTATATAAACAAAAGTTATATATGTGAGTGATGGTAATGGCATTCAAAAAAAGGATAAGCAAGTATTTTATGAATATTGAGCTTAGTATAAATTTCAATAAAATTTCATTGTCCTGATATTCCACAGCACAGGTAGCATGTCAGAGCTTAAAACACATTATGACTGTGATGGAAATGATGTCAAAGACCCCTGGAAGCTGAATCTTTAAAGTTCACAGATTAAAATTCTAGTTCATTTAAGTTCTGCACTTGGGGAGGTGGAAGATCACAACACACATGCATGCACACGTTTCCCTTCAGTAAACTGGATGAATGATTCAACCCATGTCCTGTTGCAAGACAAGCTTTTATGGAGCTTGCACAGCATTCAGTGGAAAGCAGCATACAATCTCTTCCTGCTATTTGTTACAGATCTATCAAGTGTCATATATCTTTTGGTGACTCTCACAAATTTCACAGCACCTGTAAATCAGTGAGAAAGATATCTGAAATACAGAAATGAATTGTAGGTGATTTTGCCCTGCTATTTTGAAGTGTCAGTACATTTTTTTAATAATCCTGAAAACAGCAATTAAAATTGACAATTTGGTGAATCCTGTCTAAGATGAATTTGATGGTTTCAGTTTCCACACTGCAGGATCATACAACACTGTGGACTTAACTCACAAGCAATTAAAGACTACATATTTCATAATAGCTACCACTCATTAACCCAGCACAAACCCAAGCTCTGTTCTTCATTCTATGATCAATATGAGAAAGGTCTAATGAATTTTTCATATGCATGCATGCTAGCACAAAAACCTAGCCATTAATATTGCTTTTGTCTACCACAGTATTTCTAAAATTACTATCTAGAGAGGCTGAAATCAGGCAATAAGAGTGATATGCTAGACTGAATTAAATAAAAAGGTAAGTACACACACATCCACATTAAATACTGCTCTTAATTTGCAAACTTGTAGGTATGGAACCTCCAGTCAAAGCCTCAATCTTATGTACAGTTACAGAGAGCTACAGAGCAGCCTGTGGCATAATTAATGCTTACCTCATAGAACTGAAAAAAAAACCAAAAAAACCTTTGTTTTTTATATGTTACTGTTTGTGATTTAATTTTTTTTTTTAATTTTGTATTCAAATTATGACACAAACATTAAAACAAAACTTGGAATTCAATTTGGTTTTTTTTGGTTTTTTTTCCATTAGAGGAAAGTTATTTCTTTGTACCCCTCTGCCTTTCGCTTAATTTTTCTTGAAAGATGAAGTAGCTGAAATACTTTTACTCTCTCCTTCACAAATCAGTCTGTAAAACCCAAAGTAAGACCTTTCCCTGGAGGAGGAATCAAGAGCACAGCATTAGTCCTCTGACCACAGAATTAACTGTAAATAACACAAAGAAGCCAGACCTTTGTGATCAGGTGTTTTGCACATTTTTTCTCATATCTTTAGAGAGATACAGATATGAGATAGTCCTGCCTCCTACTCTGACACAGGTGGAGGTACTTTCAGAAATATACATGAAAAAAAAGCAAGATATAAAGAAAGCTATATCTTCTTTTCACTTGCCCTAAATTGGCTAGTTTATGAGGACTCCAAGTGTGACGGCTTTTATGGATCTCCATTTTGTTGTACTTAGTCTTTTGCATTAAATATTTAAGGAACCTGCGAACCTTTTTGTATCGTAGGTACTCAGTGCTCAGGCATTTCAGTACTTAAATACTGCAGCAACAGTATCCTTTGTAAGCTGAGCTCCAGTGATGACAAAAGGAATGTCTAGATTTCTGAACAACTATGCTTCTGCCTACATTCAATATAATGCAACACTGGTGTATGTGGTCTGTCCAAGAGTACATTGTAACAACACTGATTGCTGCCTATGCTTCTCTTTTTTTTTTTCCTTATACTATTATATCACAGCAATTGTTTTGAGGCCATTCTCTTTCTTTTTCTTTCCCACTTTATATTTAGATAGAGAACAAGAGAAACAAACTACAGGTCACATATATAGAGAGATGAAACCTATTCACATCTTTTGCATTTCTTTGATGAGTGGACATAAAAGAAATTGCATAAATTCTCTTAGTGCCTCAGGACAGCTTTAAAGCATGGTAGTAACAATTATTTGCCTATATTTTACCTTTAATCCATATAGAATATTCATGAACTTGTCAAGTGTTTTAAAAATATCCACTTCTATTATAAAATATGTAATCCTTTAATTTCTCAGGTCTACAGAATTGTAAGCATCCACTTCTAACTAGCTTCAGTGAACCCCACAACATTTCGAAATTAAGAACTACTGACTAGAATAAGATTTATTTTAATCAGGCTCATTATAAAGCAGGCTAATTTATACTGTCAATGTTTGCATCTCAAGAAGTGCCTGTCTAGTCAAGTCTCAAGTCTACTTGATTTTTTTCTTGCATGTACTTGCTTTTTCTTTCTGAATATGTGCTTTCAAATGTCAAACTAATTTTAGTACATACGGATTAATTTGCAGAGCCTTCCATTCCCTGACTATCTGAATCAAACTTGGTCTACATAGAATAGCTGTGAATTATATTACTATTCAAATACTAGTTAAGACATATGATTGATAAGGTTTTTTATACTTATTTCTTCAACCTTGGAATAAAAATAAACTTCTAGTTCAAGTATACTTGAAAAGCCAAAAAAATTAAAGTTCATATCAGTCATTAAGTAAAGAATTAAAAATATTACATCTTTAAGAACCCCTGAAACCTTTATAAAGCTATCAAATAGCATCAAGATATGATTGCCAAAGCCAAATTCTGAATAATTTCTCAAAGTTTTTAGATAATTCATGAATCAATTATATGGTTTTATCATGGGTTATTCATTCAACATAATTAATGTGACAGCCATCAGACCCAGTATCTCTAGATACACACTTAAAAATGACCACTGATTGCATAATATATCTTTACTTCTGTAGTTATACAGCTCGTTAAAAGAAAAATATCTGAAATTGTGCAATTATATCTTAGAATTATAAATCATGAATTTTCTCTTCATCACAATACTAGGTATTAAAATGCATTGGCTTGATAATATTCTATTATAAAACATTATCAAATATAGCAGTACATTTGAATATTCTAATTTATTAGTCTTTCTTGAGCAATCTAATATTCTATGGAAATGGGAAGATTAATATAAAAACGGAGAACAGAAATGTACTTTTAATCAACCCAGTTTAAAAATATCTACAACACTGTTTATGTCTGCACCCAAGATTAGAAAGAAAGAGAAATTTTCATTGATTTCTTTGTCATTCTTTAGAGGAAGTGCAAATACAATAGAAAACATCTGTGTGCCTTAAAAACAAATAAAGTACAAAGGCAACTTAAATTATTTTTTAAACTAGAAAGAATGTAGACATTACCTGAATTCAGTAATAAATGACATTTTAAAGCCTATTTAGATTAAAGTAATCCTACTTAGACAAATTAAGTTCTAAGAATATATTTTGTGCTATTCCTTCACATGACTCAGAAGGTATGGAAAGTTCTTGCTACTGTAAAGAGCATGTTTCTTATGCCTCAGACTTGAGCAAGCTACTACCAATATCCTTCTGGGATTAAATAGCTAAAAATAATGAAGAATTTAATAAAGTAGGTACCACAGTCTTTTAGATTCGTACTTAGAATTTTTTACTACATCAGTTCAAATGGGAGTTATGTATATATATATATATGCAGACTTCAGCTGTGTTTTCTAGTACACTTTCAAAATTGTCAAATTAAATGAAATCAAAACAAATTAAACAAATGAAAACAAATTAAATATTCAAAAAGTGAAAAACTGCTGTTCCTCAAGACATATAGAATTACATAAAATTTGCTTTTTCAACAAATCAAACACGGTAATCTATAGAACAGCAACATAAAGGCTCAACTAAGATTCTTCTTCAATCACTTTAGATCCAGTCAAGCTTATACTGTAAAACTGAATTTATTACAATTAATTCACATTGGTACAACAAAACCAGTCTTATTTCATGTATCACCATGTTTCATATAGAAGCCAAATGAATATGTTAGCATAGGGCACCTCTGAGAAGCCTTTTAGTCTGTAAGGTTATTGAGACTGTTCACTTCTTTCCGTAAATTTGAAGAGCTCTAGGGCAATCTCATGTCAGCAAAAGTGACATGGTGGGTTTATCTCCTCAGGGTTTGTTGCTGTGTGTCAAAATTTTTGCTACCAGAGTATTCCTCCATATCAGAAGTCTGAGCGGGAGGGAAGAAGTAAATTAACAGGAAATCCTGCCCTTCGTTTCAAAAACTAAATAAAATTAAAGAAAGAAAATTAAAGAACCAGAACAAAACCCCCAACTATAGGTAACTGATCACATCTGAAATATTTTAAATAGCTTTATGATTTGTAAAAGACTGTCTAGTCCTATGCACTGCCCTGGTATGTTCATTATTCAATTCAACAGCTAATATTCATTAGCTATTGAAAGCATTATCTGCTGCCATATACATTTATCTGGTTGAGATTATTTTGCTGAATAGTAATTTTCTAGTTATGACTGAATGTTTCCATATTTTTGGCAGCTGTAAGACAAAAGAGAAGGCATTAATGCTGTAATTACTAGCCTACCTCTAAGAATGATTATAGATATGACAATTTTTCACTATTGAAATTGCTGCCTGGGATGAGTAGTTTACAAAATGCATAGTTAAAGAGACCTAATTGTGGAATTCATTTCATTTGTTGTCACTTAAAAATCCAACTTGTATAAAAAGGTTTTATAAGTGGAATACATCAAACTATTGTACACATGCTTAAGGGCAGAATGTGACAACTTGGCAATGTTATAGTTTAGTCTCGTGGCCAGAGACGTCTGTAGGCTATGAGAGCTTTGTTGTCAGCTTTCTTCCTGTACCTGAGCAACTTGCATTCACAAACTTAGCAGACAAATCAATCCCTGTAAGCATGCCCCAGGTTTCATTAGGAGTGTTGCAAAACAAACACAAAGTTTTCCAACAATTTTCTTATTCCAAAGCAAAGATAAACTGTCTACCACTTTACACCATGCAATATTTTCTTTCAACAAGTAATGTTAACTATAATTACTTTAACAATAATTGCTTGATTATGCATTTCTTTCATGGCTTATCAACAAAATACTGACACTTCCAATTAAAAGTTAAGAAACTTTACTCCACAGCAGTAAATTCCCAACCAGATATGGGATTTTTTGGTTTTTTCTTTTTTTTTTTTTAGTAGAGAGGACCTTTAACTTCTCACTAAGGAGAGATTAAGGCAGCACACGTGTATTTTTAATTTATGTTATGGTGGAGTACAATGTCTTTATTTCCAAATTATTTTGATAATCCTAATATTAATTATCATCACATTTTAATAGCCAGAAACTAAAACAAGAGTTACTATTAAACAGAGCAACAAACATGCATATCTTCCTTGTAGGCTGTGTGGCCATAATATAGAAGTTACTAATAAATGTTTGTTGGATAATTACAATTATTGCATATCATGAAATTAGGTACAATTGTGTATGAGACTGACTCTTATTAATGAAACACACCTGCTAATTATTTTGATTTCTGCCAAGTTTTGTTATGATGGAGAATTCAATTTAAAATATTGATGTGTGCATGCCCGCTAATTTTTGGGCCTCTCAGCTGTTGTAATTGGGCATCTGTCAAAGGACACATTATGCTATTGGCAGGCACAGATTTCCAAGATTCATATTTCATTGAAGCTTTTCCAGTGTGCTTGACATGATCTTTTTTCTCACTGTCAAAAAGAGCAATTCATTCATCCTATAATGATATGAAATCTCTCAATCATAACATGTAATTGCGACAGATTTTAAAATACTAGTCATTCTTTCTGGACAGACCTTTCCGATTTAAAACATCACCACTGAAAAGGCATCAACAGAAGTTATTTCAAAGGAACATGTTATGCTGGGTAAAAAAAACCACACAAAACAAAACTACAAAAACAACCCTGTGAGTCTTCTTCCAAAATTGTGCTTATTCAAGATCATTCTACCTGTGCATGTCTGGAAGAATCTCATCCCTAAAACATCACCAAAACATCTAAACACTGAAAAAGCCTAACTTTTAGCCATTATGCTTGCCATTATATGCTGTCTCTGTAACAAATTTCTTAAAATGACATTTCATTATCACTTTTCTTGCTTTCAGAAGAGCATGCTCACCTTTCTTAAGCAATTAATTATGACTTTATCATGATGAGTTTAATTTAATGCAAATGTATTACTAAGTGATATATGTGCATGGCTAGCACAAGTATATAATTAAAAGATTTCATGCACAATATCATTCTATTTACAATGAAAGACACTAAAATGGTATTTGTTTGGGAGGTTGTATTTGTTCACTTTTTTCCCTGAGAGTACCTTTTCTGACAATTTAAAAACCCGTTATAATAGAAATTAAGAAAAATCAAGTTAGTACATAATGTCACAAGCATCTCATATTATAAAAATATTTAGGAAATCATTTAATACATTAGTTTATTTAGCAAGTTTATTGATGACAGAACTCCTCATTCTGTGGAAAACCTTCTGCACCGTGGCTGAAACACAAAATAAGTTTAAACTAAACATTGAACTCAAATGTATATCTATCCCATGTTCTTATGTTACAAATCACACATCATAAATTTACTTTAATACTTAAATGCTTTCATTGAGGTGCTTGTCCATTCTAATGCTGTGTTGTTACATTTAGGATACAACTACAATATCTGAAAATACTTTGGTTCTAATACAAATTCTAAATGGTGGAATGCACACTGCTGTGTCACCTTGAGCTCATTCCCCATCCCACCCTGCTCCCCAGTGGGATGGGGAGGAGAACCAGAAAAAAGTAAAACATGTGGGTTAAGAACAGTTTCATACATTATTGATAACATTAGATTATCAATAATTATAACATAGTCATTAAGAGAAAAGAGAGAGCATAATAAACTCAAGACAAAGAAATGATGCACAATGCAGCTTCTGAATGTCTCCAGCAGCTGCACTCAGACACCCCAAATGCCCAGTTTCTGGCACCTGGATAGACCAAAGTCAAAGGCCACTTTGCTTGCCTGGTACAGACCCCCTCATTCTTTCTCTCTCTCACACCACAAAGAAAGTAGGTTTTGTCCACCAATTCAAAGAGATTTAATGTAAGACACATCAAAAAGTTATGGTAAAAATATGTCAACAGCAATTAGTGGAAGAAGGACCACAAGAATGCTTCTCCTTCAGCTAAAAATGCATTAATTCTCAGGCTAAGAAAGATTTCCTCACATTAGCATCATATAAGGCTCATCAAGCAGTAGAGGAAAAGATATACAAGTATAGCATTAACACTTTTCTTACAGTCCTTTGGTGGTATCTTGAGACACAGAAAATAGAGGCTACATTTTCTTAAAACAAAAGCAAAAACCTAGCCTTTTACCTTTCATTTTCCACACTCGAGAAAAACTACTGAAGAGAGAAAAGGAACAGATCTTGATGCATCTGATGCCTGAACATTTTCTTTTCTGGGTTTTCCTGTGATTCTAATCTATTAGGCATTTATATATTTTTGTGCATAATAAATGTACATTTTCTATGTGTGAGTTTTCAGATTTATATATACATGTGCATGTATGTATATATGAACAAACATATACATACACACACACATATATACAATTCACTCAGCAAGAGCTTTGGCATATCACATTTAGTTTTTAGTTTAACACAAAAACCTGTGTAATTCAAAAGAAGGAATGAAAGCAAAATTGTATCAATCACTGTTAGCAGTATTAGTGAGATATACATGCAGGAGGAATTCAATAAGGTCAGTGATCATCTGTGAAGTTTCAAGTGGTTCACTGTGAAGTTCATCTATTTCACATGCACTTTGCACAATAATTCTGACCATAGCTTTCAGATCAAAACATGGCTTTTTGACCTCCTCTAGGCTGGATAGCTGTAATTAGTTATTCTTAACAATGTAAGGAAAAAAAATACAACTTCTATGGATGAATTGTGACCTGACTGTATTGTAAGCTGCATTATCTGCCTATTGAATTCCAGGCACAGTTTAAGATGCTAATATAGGTCTCAAGCATTGTATGGTTAAGACATTAGTTCTCAGAAGATACCACTCAGAAGAATCCACTGTAAATCAGTTCAGCCAAGTTCAGTTAATGAACTCACAGTAGCACTATTTCAGTTGGATTTTATGTCAAGCTATTCTCAACTAGAGATTTTTGCTCACCTATTATTGAAAAATGAAAAAAACTCAATTTCTTACAATGCATTTTCATATGTGATACATTTAGCACAGGCATAAATATGCAAGCAACTGACTGCTTTAATTTTCTTACATCTGAAACAAAAACGGATTAAAAGGTGCTACACTAATGTAGCACATCATGACTTTATATGACCCTTCATACTAATGTACTCCTACAAATCTAATATTTCCATTAAACTCAAATATTATCTAGATATAGTCTGCACATTCAGTATCACTGTTCTTAAAAAAAATGCTGTTGTTATTAATTGCACTTAGTAATGGAGAAGCTGTATCATCAACACATGAAGTGGTATTTCCAAAAATCCACTACCTGGTCAAGAAAAAATGAAGCAATAAGTGCTAGAATTAACCAGATCGTGTTTGTAGTTTAGCAAAATGCTGTATTTTATGTAAATAATGTAATATAGGCAACCAAATGCAATAAATTTCAATAGCTGCACCCATATTAGTAAACAAAACATATCAGAACCTGTGCCTTGCAATAGTTGAAACAAAGAATCATAAAATCACTTAGGTTGGAAAAGACACTTGGGATCACTGAGTAGATTTCTTCTTTGTAATCAACTATGGCTTGAGGTGAGAAGCAATAGAGTTTGGTATTTTGACAGCAGAAAGTTCTTGGAGGATTTTTTACAGAAAGAAAAAGGATTTGTCTCAATTGTCATGTTGTGTATTCTTGAAAGCCTATGTGTTCAAACATACTGGCAGATTATTCTGAGTTACAGACAAACTAGTTTCAAAGCCCACAAACAACCAGCTTAAGTACATTCAACCAAGGAGCCAATTTAAAGAACAATAATATAAACAATGTATGGAAAATAACATTTTAAAAAATCAAAGCATTTAAATCACATTAAAAGACTTAGATTAATGTATTTATTCTGTTCTAGGTAAAAATAGCCACATAATTGAATGTTCACACTTCTTTACAAGCACACTGTCATTCTTCACCCAGAGAGCTTCTCTAAGAAGGAAAGGGGAAAAGAGAATGCTAGTTTTTCGCAAAGGGAAAGGAAGGACTTCTCACAGCTTTTAACATTAATCCACCTAAGTAAGGTTTTCCTTTACAGTCCCATATGCACTTTTCACTGTCCATGATTACTCATCAGCACAGGTATATTTTAGATCTAGATTTGTGGAATAATTTTTGCATAACTGTAATATCAATACACAAGAAAAAATCCTATGTGTCAGAATTGCAAATCTAGTGGGATAACTTCTTGGGTACCTAAAGTTTTATACTACTATGAAGTAAATTTTACTTTTAAAATTAATTTACTCTGTATCCCTGAAAAAGAATTTACTTGATTTTGAAAGGATGATACAGTTACTTAATCTATTTAAAGGTTTTGCCACAAAAAGCCAATTATATATTTTTACTCTCAGATGAAATGGATGTGCATTTAAATGCTGGTAGCTTTTATAATAAAAATTAAATTGGAAATATAAGCTATTGTTGTTAAGGGAAAAAAAAAAGCAATTAAAAAACCTCAACTGAAATTTAATCCTTATCCTTCCCAATTAAAAAGAAACCAACCCTAAACCTGCCAAAGGTTCTTACTGTCCTAACGATGTTTTGATAACATACACATATTAATTGTTGTATAGTACTTATCCTGACATACCAAACCATCAACTATTCTACTGTTGGTACCAAATGAAACAGGAGAGTACATTTGTGTTATGTTTTAAGATGAACTTTGCACTTTAATGCAATTCCAGTCCTCATTGATAAATTACTAACTCCAAATTATTATACTCTAGAGCTTTAAACCCTTTAAACCTAAGAGACACAGAAACAGAGCCAATAAAGCCTTCCCATCAAGCTCTATTATGCTGCCTAAAAGGATACTAATTCACAGATGAAATGTGTTATATGAAATGACCCCTAATGAACAGCTGTTTGTTGCCATGCTCTGTCAATGGCTGAAGCAAACATAAATTCACCCTTTCTCTTTACTCCTGGAAATACTGTCTCAGCAATGACCTGCCTCTTATATGAATTTTGCAAATGTGTGCAACAAGGCAGGCTGATTGACCTGTAAAACCAGAGATCTAGCAAATTATAAGAACCAAGATAGCAGATACTGTAACCTTGCATCAGTTCATCCTCTATTGGTCAAACAAGGCTACAGATGAGGAGAAAATAATGCCAGGTAAAATGTGCTGCAGGGTGAACAAAATCCAAAGTATATAAGCCTAAATTACAGTTCATTACAATCATAGATATAATGAGATGCCTAACAGTATGCCTATTAATTCCAGAAATGAAACTAATAAGTGCACCTACAGGTAGAGTTGTAGAAGAGAGAAAATCTTGTTTGTCTCATACCTTAAGATACCAGAGGTTGGAACATCTAATTGAGCCAGCAGGGAATACCAATGAAAGAAACGAGACTGAATTTCCTTATGCTGTATGATTGGAAAAGACAGTCATACAGCATGAGAGACTCCCTCATGACTCCAGACAAGCATATATATAAAAAAGAGATGAAGAGATGCATACCCATTCTGGACTTACTAATCACAGGATAACTTAGGTTGAAAAAGACTATTGATCATTGAGTTCAGATGTTAAGAGTAACAGTCTGTAATGGCTCAGGGTAAGAGGAATCTCTTCAGACAGTGGGAGATCTGGGTCTTACGCCCAGAACCCTGGGTTCTGTGGCTGTCCAGCCCAGGAAAGCTTCTTGTTCGTGTGATTACACACTATTCTGAACTGGAAACCCTCTCTAGACAACACTGACCACTGACATTGACTGTGTTACATCATGTAACTGAAACATGCTATTTATGGCTCTAGAGAAGATCATGTAGGAGAAGGAATTTCAGCTAGGAACTTGGTATGTTCCTAAGCTTGAAATACAGTATTATGCGTAAGTGATATTATATCTATCTGAATAAAAATACAACAGCATCTCTTCTGTGGAATGACATTATACTGCTGCCCATTCATAATTCTCCCATTTTATACATGGACAAAAAGCCCAAAGCCTATTTCAGTGTACTTCACACCACTTTTGCTCTCTATCACTTGAAAGATTGTCTTGAGTCACCACAAATTCTCCTTCTTAAACATGATATTGTTACTATCCTGCATTTTCACGACTCTGTCTTTATAACTTCTCTTGAGATTTTAATGCATACAATGCCAAGTTTAATGTTGGTTGAGAAAAAAAAGAATTACAGTAACACTTCATTTTGGGATGCTTCATTTCAAGACCAAGCACCAGAAACAGTGTGCCTTCCCCAGATTCCCCACACTACTTTTAAACTTTGTAGAAATAAAGACTTAGCCATCAGTTGACTGAGTTATTCCCCCCAAGATTTTAATGTGTGTTTAAATGATGTTTATTTAGCGCATACATTTTATGTATATTGATAAGATGAATCTAAAGGATTCAAATTGGCATTCATAATTAATCTCTGAAAGCTCTTTAAGCTGTTCTGTACCATCTTGTCAATAGCAAACACATCTTTGACAGAAACAATTAATCCAAATCCTTTAACAAATGTTGGAAAGACACATTTATTGTTTAATATACTGCACATATTTAAATACACTTTAATGCTTCTAATCACAATCACTTCTTTTTCCAATTATTTTTCAAAGCTATCTGCCCTTCTGTAGATATATCTTCAGTATTCAGTTTTCAACACAGTTGAATCACCTCACTATTCTTCTCTTTTTTAAAGACCACCTCACATTACTTGCTTACTACTTAGAATTAACCATTTCAAAATCTTAAGATTCCTTAGCAAAATGTAACTAATTCAAAGTTCTGGTTTACAACATAAGTGGATACTCTAAATAGACAATTATGCTTTGGCATAAATGTTGAATGACATGGCTTAGAAGACCACGATCTCCTCTCTTCATGATCTCTGTGGATGTCTGACTTTATGCCTTTATGAAGCATTCTTGTTCAGATCAAGAAACATAGCTCTTTGGAGAAAGTGAGGTTTGAGCAGTGTTCCCCATTAATTGAAATGTGTCTTCTTAGATTAAAAACCAGTTTTGTAAACTACAAAAAAACCACTTTTTTTTTTTTAAGAAAGTCCCTTAACAAAAGAAATAAAAATTTAGATGATAAATAGTCTACACTTGCAAGCATCAATCTTAATCCAAGCAGATTACTTTATTCCTC
Organism: Orthonyx spaldingii; assembly: GCA_013397795.1. NCBI lineage: Eukaryota > Metazoa > Chordata > Aves > Passeriformes > Orthonychidae > Orthonyx > Orthonyx spaldingii. Next base: position 98,930 of record VZTJ01004173.1, on the reverse strand, counting down.
AAGAATCTGCCCCACTGCCAATATCTTTCCAGTATCTTTTGGTGAGTCTCTCTCTTATTGCTCTGTCTTCTTTCTCCAGTATGAGTAAGGAAGCAGTTTATGTCTCATCAGTTTTTTTCTTTTCTTTCTTGCTTTTGTTTAGGGCAAACATTAATTAGAGAAATTCATATAATAAACAGACAAAAAGCAGGTCAATGTACAGCACTTAAAAATTATGACAATATATATTTAACCACAGACTTCATTTTCACTTGTACCAGACTTTTATTCTGTCATATTTGAAAATTTTAGTTTGCAAATTTGTTTATATGTTAGAAAGAGTAATGACAAAACCAAATATTTAAAAGATTGCCAATTGGAATTTAAACTTACAACTTGATGGTGAGAAAGCATCTTTGGCTGCACAATTGCTTAATATCCTCAGTGTTAAGTCTTTTATCAGAATAATTAACATTTTCACTGGTAGTTCATAGAAATCACAATTCTACCATTTCCATTCACCACTGAAAATGTTCCAGGCCAAGTTGGATGGGGCTCTGAGCAACCTGGAAGGTGAAAGGCACCCCTGTCTATGCCAGGGGGGTTGGAACTAAAGGATCTTTAAGGTCCCTTCCATCCCAAACCACTCCATGATTCCATGGTTCTATGATCCTACGATCCTACGGATTCAGATTCTCTCTCTCCTTAAAATAAGTTTAACAGATCAGCTGTAGAAGAAACAAGAATGCCTGTGTCTACACATCAGTATTCATAGCTGTATCCTAAGAAAATACTCTGATAGGAAAAGAAGGATCTATCAGATTTCTTCTAATTCTTAAGCAGCTATTCTTTTTCAGTGATTTTTTTTTTTGCCTCTCTTATTTATTTTTTTTTTTAAGTTATAGGGCAGCTTACCAAAACATAGAGTTTACAAAGACGTAGAATTATATCTTTTGCCATATTTGGTGAAAAAACCTATTCTCAAGGAGCTTAATATCACTTGTTATTAGAATAATACCACACTTCAAGCACAATAAAAAGAAAAATGGTAGTATCTTTATATTACAAATCACGCAGAAGCTTTGAGATTGACTTGTTCACAAAAGTACTTTGAAGGCTTGAAGTAAAGCCAAAACCTAAACTTAAATCTCCTGTATATTAATACAATATTTCAATGACAGAACCATCCTTTCTTTAGACGTAAATGTTGTATTTCACAAAATTAACTATAAACAAGTAAGAACAAGAAAGCCCAGCTAAATATTTTTCAAGAATCACTGAACTAAAACTCTTTACAGTGGCTTGAGACCCAAGTTTTTCATTAGAATAATGGTCTCTCAGTAAAGGTATAATGAGAATCAGAGAAAAGTATAAGTTGTGATCTCTCTATTTTTCCTTCTGTCCCTTTCCACATTCCATTGTTTCTCTGCAGACAAGGCAGAACTGGATAATATTAATAAACCTCAGAGCTCATACCTCTACCAGTCAGTCTAATTATGTTATGTAAGGAATCTACATAAGAAATTCCTGGCCTTCTAAAAAAGACTGTAGCTCAACAGTGACAAAGTGAATTGGGGGGTGGGGGGCAGGGGGGCTGGAAGGGGAAAAACAAGCATGTGCTCTTTTCACACTTTATACACTTTATTGGATTACAGATACTATTTCCTTTCACAAATGGAATTTATTGGCATCAGAAACACAAAATCAAAACAACTGAATTGTTGCCACAAGATGCAAAGGAAAGAATAAATGGAAAAAATGGTATTATCTCCAAATATATATTAATCCACACCTTCTTTATTTATTGTGCACATTTGTCAGGAGCTTTCAAGCCGATTCAAACCAGTCTCCTTGACTTTGCCTCCTAAAATGTGTTCAAGAGTCCAAACTGTTACTAATATCCCTGGAAGAAATATTTTACAAAGTCAAAGGTACAGTAAGCTGTCATTAAACGCATATTTACCAATATGCCTGAGAGCAACAGACAGCAAGAGCCCCAGCATATATGAAGAAGAATGCAGTCATGCACGTGGGAACACATTATATGATGCAGAAGGGAATGATGGAGCAGCCTAGTACTGAATTCCCCACAGTCATCTGGAAAAACACACAAGAACTCAATTGACTTCGGTAGAAGCACACACATGCTTCAAGTGAGTCACATTCCTACTTATTTTGCTTGCTCAGAAAGGATTCTGCATTTACGAGACCAGCCAAATACCAGTTGTGAAACCCAGAAAGTCAGAAATCACATGGTGACACTTTCGCTTTATGAAGACTAGGGTACCATAAGAAAATGTTTTCTTGTGTACAAATATTTGGTCATGATCAAATTCTTTGTAAATACTCTTTCAGTCAAGAAAATAAATTACCCTGCTTATTAACTTTCTCAAATGCAGAATTATCAGATCATTCTTTTTTTTTCTCTGAAGTTTTTTGATTTGTTTTGTTTTGTTTTCAGATCTGTGCTTTCCTCAAAGCACATACTGGCATAGGATGTATAGTCCTTGGAATGGCATCGTCGTTGCCACGTATTTTCTTACTTAATCTTTTCTTCTTTCTGCATTCAAAATTTGTTGATCCTCCCTTTAAAATCTTTTTATCTTCCAGGATGCTATTTCCTATCATAGGAATATATTTTATATTCTTAGCAGATATACATGGATACCTTGAAATAGCTTGTATCCAAAAGATTCTCTTTGCATTACTCCATCACTAGCACGGATGCTGACCGTATTATTTTGTAATTATTATGTAAGATTTTATAATTTCAGAATCATCTGCAGATTGCATCAATAAACTGATGTATTTTCTTTAAAATAATTGTATATTTATGCATGTTGAGAGCATAAAGTCTAGAGCAGAGAAAATTAATGAACTCAGTGCAAGTCGTACTTCATTTATCTGGTAAAAAAACCCCATACCCTACCATTTACATTAGAATCTTATGAAGGACTAACATAAAACCTTACAGGTGACAAAATGTATTACTAGTGTGTTACAAGATTGTATCCATTTCTTACTTCGAACAAATATAATTAATTGAGTTGATAAATCTTATCTTTCATGAAGCTCTTTTGTTTTGAATTAATTAATTCATAGTGCATACCATATCAGCTTCTCTATTATCTTCTTAGGATTAACATGAGACTAGTTTGCCTGCAACATGTAGCTGACCTTTTGAAATTTTAGAAGAAACAAACTTTACCTTAGATGCCTAAATATTCTCCAACATTCTGTTGGTTTTTTTTTTTTAAAGACTAACTCCAGGATTTGATCAAGAAGTTCACTTGTAATAAACATATTGTTACTATGTCTGCTATCTATTATATATTTTTAATAGTTCAGTATTAACATCCCACAAATTAAAACCAGATCAGACAGCATTTCAATTAAAGAAAACCTACAAATGCACGTTATTGGGCATATGACTGCTTGTCGTATTTTCAGCATGCCCTGCCTACCAAGTTCTGATGTTAGCAAAGTATATTTCTTCCTACTATTTAAAATCTTGTTTTCTTTGTTTCTTAGTCCTGCTCAGAATTTTTCATGGATATATTTAACCTCCTTTATACACCTATAGTCCTGGCTGCAGTTTTCTAATGTCTCTAACTACATCTAAATTGAAGGACCCACAAGCACCTTAAGACTATTTCCATGTGGGAATAAAAAGTGGAAAGCAACACTTCCTTCTAATGTCTACACAGACTGGTGGTCATACAGGCTTGATTCAAGTTTTCTGAGTTATTGCTAATTTTGCAGGCATGCAGGAATATAGTTCGTATTTTAAAATAGTGAAAGAATAAATGGAATTATTTTTAAACTCCACTGCTGTCTGTATTGTAGCTTTGTCTCCAAGCCCTGTCTCCCCTGAAGCACGCTGGCTGTGGTTCATTGTTTGCTGTGTTGGGGATATCAACAGACCCAGTTACAAGCCCTGCTCTCTGTTTGTTGTGTTCAGATCCTTCAGGACTGTACCCCATCAGCATCCATGTTATGGTCACCCTCTGCTCACTGTTCCCCTTTCTCTTAGGCAGAAGTACCTGGCCTCACTTCTGGCAAAAATATGAGACACAATTTTGCAGTAAAACCATTTGTGAATATCCATTTTTGAAGTTAAGGAAGGTGAAAATTTTAAGATACCCTACTGGTTGTTTTCTGTTTGAATTAAAAGGTCGTTCTACATTTAAAAATCTTCAGTAAAGTTTTTTTTTTTTTTCCTTCCCATTCTACTCTCCCCTGTTTTCTATTGTTATTTCACAGGGAACTTCACACACTTAAATTCTGTTTTGACCATGAGAAATTACTACTTTGAATAAAATGGCAACCGAAAGCTGGAGCATGTTTTCCAGAGCCTGTTTACTTCATGTCCTGTGAGCTCGTTCCCATTACTTTTCTATAGGAAAATTTCAGTGGTGGGGGTTGGAAAGGGAATAGATATGAAGAGGGCCTTTTGGGAGAATTTTTCATATTTCTGATTAGGGAAAGGGATGAAAGACTCTGCAGTAATGAGTTTGATGAGGACAAGCAGTAGCATAAATTACTTATTACTATCTACATTTGTTAATATGATCTAGCTGTAAAATTATAACCTCTTTTAAAACAAAACTACATTTATGCTACATGAAACTCAATTTCTGCTTGGGATGTTGGGATGTGCATTCTTAACTTGTGACAATCATTCAGCATAGATCTAGCAACAGCCCTCTTAATAGAGGGTTGCTCAGCTGCAATTGATTTTTTCAGAAAAAAAAAAGAGCCTGCTTCTTGCAAAGATTTTAGAGATGTGGATTAAAAAAAAAAACCACAAATAAGAACACTCTAATGTTAATAAAGCTGAAAAATATAAATAAATAAACACAAAAATTCAGTTTACTCTTGATAAATAAGTTCTATCGTCACCCTCTTTATGGAATGAGAGAGCAGATGAACAGAGGAATAAATTTACTGTCAAAATTGCAGCAGAGGTATTTCACTGTGTAGTAAATAGCTTTGTCAGAGTGCTCTGAACTCCTAAAGAAAAAAAAAAATCTAATTTCAGGTTTCCTTTTTCCTTCTTTAGAAAAAAAATTCATAACAGTGCAGACCTTATCCAGATGTAAATAGTGATTTTTGTCAAGATGGTTTGCACTGCACTTGCACTGCAGGAATATCTCTGTATCACCCTTGTGTGTACATATATACATATGCATATGTGCAGAACTGCACCCTAAATTGGAAGAGAGGATCATCTTAAAACTGTACAAATTTTGAGGAAGAATTAATTTTCCTTTCTTGAGCTTCTATGTGGAAATATCTCAGTTTGACAATAACAATACCACATATTTCTCTACCATTTCTTCCCTTTCCAGCTGGTTCCAGTGTCTGGGGTCCTGCTCAGTAAGGTGAGCTCTTGCTCCTTTTCCTGCAGTTAATGGCAAGGGCACATAGAAACACAGCATTACTGAAGAGTGCAACTGAGTGCCTGCTTGCAATCCTTAGAAGCAGACAGTTAGGCAGGGAGAAAGGTGAGCCTGCAGGACAGATGCTGACTTATCAGAAGGGAAGATGGCTCATAAAAATAATGATAGCTCTGAGTTTGACACATGTGGATAAGTTCTTGTGAAACGTTCACAGCACTAAATAACTGAACTAGCATGTAGCGTGACTTGGGATATAGAGATGAGAAGACACACACCAGAGGGAGACTGCTATCACAATCGCAAACAAAGCTACAGTAAGATATTAATTGTTTTGCCAATCTTGTTTTCTTATTTTCTCACACACCGTATTGCTGCAGCCCATTTCTTTGTGCAATGATACTATCAGTAAGCAGAACAATTCTAAATTGATCTGAGATTACTTAGGAGATGTATACGCACATTAGCTGTGCACCAGGAGATGCCACTTCAGAGGTACATCACTCACAGTGTCCTTGGACAGCAGGTCGTGGAGGCTAATGGAAGGCATGGGAAGAGTAAACAAGTCATAGCAGGTTGCTTAGGAGACCTGGCATCAGCTTGCTGAGGAAAGCTGAGGACTTGTATCTCTCACAGCACTGGTAGCAAGACAGCATTTGTGCACACACCTCACTTAGGAACACAAGGCAAACTACTTTATCCACACAATACATAGTCCGACAAATTCAGAACACAAGTGGCAGGGGTGACACTCTCATTCCTGGTCTTCCTGGTGCACTCTGGAAATTACATGAGGGTGTTCCTCAGGGTGAGTCAGAGGGGTTCTGCTGAACAGTACAAGTGCTCATCATTTGGATGCATTTGGCTGAGCAAGGGACATGAGAAATGCTCACTATATTGACTGTACTGGGAAGATATATGATTCTGATATAGCAGACAAAGAGCTAAACTAAAAGTGATTTAAATGTTAAAATGAAATAATTTTTTTTAAAAAATTAACCCTTTGCCTGGTAAGAATTAAGCAAACCTAGAAAATTCCTGAAAGATGTCTGCCTAATTCTCAAAAATCAAAACTGTTCAGTGAATGAGATTTAGAGATATCTGTCATGATCTTTTTCAGTGTTTATATCCCTAGCTAAACATGTTCCCAATAGACAGTACACATCAGCTGACCAAAATTTCTATTCTTAGCCACAGACACTAGAAATGTGAAATAGCTTATTCATTGTTGCAAGAGAAATATGTTAATAGAAATTATCTTGCATTTGCTGTGGGATATACACATCTGAGATTATTAAAAAGTACCCATGGGTAATTTGCTTGCGTGTCTGACACTTGTTTCAAAATCTAGATTTCTTTTTTTTTTTTCCTTTTTCCTTCCAAATGGTTCAAAATCAATGGGAGATCAGACTTATATTTGAAATCATTTTTTGAATCTCTTTTGTCTTTCACCTGCAGACTGCAGGAATTTTTATTTTATTTTATTATTCAAGCAATTAAAATAGTGGATGAAACTGGATTCAGAACATAACTGTAATAAATGTCCTTTTAGCTTACAAGTCTTTAATAACTATTCTGTGATTGATTTTTAAGCAGTTGAACACTTACCAGAGGCAGATTACATGTATATCATATATCAGTAGTTAATTTACCAGTTAACTTAAGTGCCAAAATCTTTCCTGTGTTTTAACTAATTGAGAAAGTCAGTCTAACAAAGAGATTGGTAAGACATGACTTGTTCTTCAAATACTGGAGATAGGAGGATAGGTTTTATCTCTTGATCACAATCTTATAAGATTGGTATTTATTTATTGAGAATAAAGGTACCTCAGTGAAATTCTCTGTATGTGCTCCATGTGTCTTAAGCCTATGTAATGATCCCTTCTTGATTTGTTATAAATCCATCACTTGTTCACTGCTTTCAAACTCCTGAAGTAAGAGACAGTATTTCTTTCAAGCAGCATATTCAATGAACATCCCATTAAAAAAACCCTTTGTGGTAGAGTGTCTCTTGAAACTGAAAGAATCCTACAAAAATTGTTCCCTAGATTTGCAATATCAAGGCTTCTTAAGTGAATATATAGCATGAATAACTTCATTCAGGTTGGAGTGACCAATTTAAGACAAAGAACTTATGTAAAGAAACACAGCAAAAATTAATTAATTAATGTTTCTGCTCTCTATGTCAGAATATAGGCAAGAAAATCAGAAACGGAAATAGGTGTGATATTTGAACCTTAAATATTTCCAGGAAATTTTTTTCTTCTCACCATCACCATTAACAACTTTTATTTCTCTATTGAAACACTGTACCTCATTCTGGCAATTAGCATGGTTTTTCATTATTATAGTTGGTCTATGTGAGCATAAATCATAATATAATATGGCTCATAACCGTGCCATTTTCTTCCAGAAAAGAAATTACAATAGTCAAAACCAAATTACAGTACAGTCTCCTTTTTGATATGTTGAGAGTCTTTTGTTTGTTGTTTACTTTTCTAAAAAAAATTAGCAACAAAGTCTGCTGTATGTGTGTATTACGAAAGAAATTAGTATTTTGCAACATGTTAATTATCACTCTATTATGCTATTTTAAAATAGAGAAATTAGTAAAATGTGTAATATTACATGTGGGATTATGAAATTATCTTTTCTATAGTACACTTGTTCACTAAGTAAACGCAAGATATATCTGTATATTTAAAGTTATTATTTCTTACTGACAAAAGTTTTTATGCCTTGAGCATAAAGGTGTCACTATGGCATTCTTTATGCTATACCAGTTCAGCTGCCCACATTCCAGCATCCTGAAGCAATTTAAGATGCTCTCACGTGTCATGTCTGGTCTTCAGATGGCATCACATACAGAATGGTCTCCTCTAGATCCAGCATAGTATCCGTCAACCCCATGGAACATACCTCAGACGTCGTAAGGTGTGTCAAATGGCACTAGATATCTATGCAGGGGGAACTGAATTTAGCTGTTAGTGGAGCTTAGAGCAGTATTCATCTGGACATTTACAGACATTTACTTTAGCAAGGATATTACGAGCTCTCTGAATGCATTATTCAGCTTTTCTTCAAACAATGTGTGCTTCAATTGCTCGACCACATTTAAATATCTACATCACAGGAACTGAAGTAAAGTAAAATGACTGGCTTTTCAAATTCTGTTTGGTTCAGTGGTCAGAAGTTGCAAGTAAAATTTTACTGCTCCTGAAAAGCCAGTAAATTTATTTAACATTACATAAAGAAGGAACTGGAGCAGGTATTATTTGGACCATTAAATGCAAAAAAAAATTTTTTTTTTAGTATTTCTTGAGTTTAGCAGTCACACTGCTACTTCTCACTCTTAATAGTATATTTAATAAAATTAGCAAAACCCAACAGCATTCATGTGAATCAGTGCATGCATCCAACTGTGCAATTATAAGCTCTGAGCTTTGGATTTGTGTAAAGCCTGCAAAAAGAGATTCCCCATTTCATTATCTAAGAACACTGCTTAAGGCTCAAAGAGTCATATATATAGGGTAAATGAATATATGGATAAATATTCTCCTAACTGCTCACATCTCATGAAAGTTCTTTAAGACATTCTGTTGAAGCTGAGAGGGTCCCACCAAAGCTGCTAAGTGGGAGTACCACAACTGTCATTCTCAGCAGTTATTTGTGTATAGTTAGTAGATGGTGGCACACAAACCATCAGCTGGCTTGTATAACAAGCACATGACAATATTATGATTTCCCATGCATCACTTCACAGAAGTGATAAACAAATTAGTATTTCTAAAGTATATTCTCTGTATCAGAATTGCAAAGTGCATTATCCTGCTCTAAAAAAAAAAAAAAAATCACATGAAATAAAAGAATAGTGATAAAAATTTAAGTATTTTATTCTGTTGAACAAAACATTAGCAACGCTATTTCAAAAGTCTCTTAGTGGAGATGTTTGATGAGACTCACACGGATCAATGCCTGACTGACATGTTGACATTAAGCTGCCTAAGTACAACTGTGTGCAATTCTATCTTAATGCTTAAGGATAACAAGCTTAGCTACAAATTTTATTCTAAGGGGGTGTCTGCAATAGTTGTTGACTGATAGATTGATCAACAATCCTTAAGGCAAACAAAACAGTAAACAGGAAGGGAGAGTTCATTTGCTTCAATCCACTAATAGAAAATTTTAAGACATTAATGGATAGCCCTTATTTCAAGGATTTCCAATATGTGGCAGTTAAGATTTACTTTAGATTTATTAACTCAGTAACATTTAAGTATCCACAGGCCTGCTGTTCGGTTTAGAAACACCTTTTTTTCTTGCCAATCCATTTTTAAACAAGAAATAACCATTGCAACATTTCAGTATATCTCCAAAGAGTGCCTTTTTAAAGTGTTGTTCCTTGGAATGCTTTACGTACGCTCATGCGTGAGGACATCAATTTGCTTTTACATTTTTATTCCTGTTTACATTAGGCACAGTGACTCAGTTTATTCTGGTATTATGCTATGAATAAGCATCATAATGGATGACAGCTTTGCAATATTGAACCCATATGTACGCAGGACACTCTCAATTAAATATGGCTTACACAGCAAATTTGTTCAGTTTAATTAGTAGAAAAATACATTATTGTTTCTGAGTTTCTAAAACCTCAGACATTCTTCAAAAAGGTATTTTTGAAGAACTGACACAACAGTCAGTGACAGTGACAGTTTCATTAAAGGTCAGGAAATTTATGGTCTTAAATTAGAAGGTAAAAACCTACACCTATTTGGATTTTTGTCCATAATAAAAATAAAGCTGATTCTACATGTCATTTCACCTGCCTGACATTGAATTCTACTTGCACCTTCCTTTAATGTTCATGTCATAGGTTCATCTGAAGGTAGAACAAATGAAAGATGGCAAGAGAAGACTATCAGAAATTTATTACCACAGCAACTAATTTTCTGGAATAATCTTGGACTCATGGGAGTATGCAACTGTGTTTCCTTCCAGCAGGATTCCACATTTCATGGCCTAATACTGACCTGAGAGCAATTGCCTAGAGTGAACAGACTAGGAGGTGTCTGCTGGGAGCAACTTCTGAGTCTTCCCTGACCTCCATAAAGAGAGACTGATTCTGTACCTTTTACAACACTACCATATGTTCCCTTGTTTTTCTCTTGCCTCCCTTTGAAGGAGTCACAAAGCTGAAGGTGCTAATGAGGAAAGGCTCAACTTATCACACTGAGTTAGCTGCTCTAATGGACCAAAAATGTGCTAGATTACCTGGAAATACTTTTCCTTTTTCTACTACCCTTATGGCAACTTCTTGTATTCCTCGCTTTTATGCCTCAGCTAGATGCCTCAAGCCAGGTGTGTGCTTAGTCAAGGCCATTATGGGCTCTTTTGTGAACATAGTGGGGAGATACATAGGAGGGAAACACCTTTTACTCTCACTTCCCTATTTAGCAGAATAAAGAACATCAACATTGCTTTTCCTCAAACTCACTCACACATTTTAACTTATTTATTGACAACACTGATAACTTTTAACAGCTCATCATCCTTCATAGAATAAGGACTCCAACTTCTATCTTCATGAGGCCTCTCTGGGGAATCTTTATTCTGGTTTTGTTTACAGAGCATTCTGAACATTAGTAGCTATTAAAAAAAGTTAAACTCTCAACTATTTGTTCCCTTTTTAACTCTACTGTTGTGTAAAGCTTTTATGAAGGAAGAGGATCGGCTTTTTCAATTGTTTGGTTCAGTAGTCAGAAGTTGTAAATAAAATTCTCAAAAATGAAAACAGTATCGCTGTTGTGTAAGAATCTCATTTAGAAGGAATCATAGATAGGTGTTAGTTTTTTCCTGTGTATTGAAGAGCAACTGAAATGAAGATACTACTAATGTAAGATCTCATTAAGAAAAGCAAATACATTTTTATTTAAATTGGCGGGACTTCAACATTAAGTTTTCTGGTACATATTTCCTGACTAAAGTTCAAGCTTCAGAAAGAGGGCAAACACAGCATTTTTCTGGTTTCTAATTTATTTTCAGTGATGGATTTGAAAGGTATACGTAGTTAATATTAACACGAAGCAAATGTTCTTTAGGAAAGAGAAGAAATGTGGGGTTTACTTTACTGGTATTTACAGCTTCTGAGACTGTCCAAAACACAAGAACATCTACAGACTACAGACAATTAGTAAAACTACAGACTACAGAATTACTGTCCTGTTGGGGTACCTGAACCCATCCAGGGATGTTGGTGGGATAACTCTACTGTATGAAACCACCCCTTGGAAAGCGAAATGGTTTCTCCCTGAGTGGCCTTACCTGGATATGTTAATTTTCCTATATTGATTAACCGTAACCTGTCTTCTGCCCCTATCCCTTGCTCCTTCTGTATCCCCCCCGCCTCCCTCTCCTCCCCTGTGCCCCCTGCCCTCTGGCCGGTGCTCTATAACAAGGGTTTTGCAAGGTCATTCGGTCTCTTTCACCTCTGGACACCTTCAGGAAAAAAGTGGTTCTGGAACTCCATGCGACTGAGCCCTCTGTTAACCCGGGTAACACTCGAGCCATCGAGCTGCAGGGAGGGGGATACACGCCAGAACACCGGCTGGGGTAAGGGACAGAACTGTCTGCACAGCACCTGGCTGTACTGGCCGGAGAGGTCTTTCGGGGCCTCCAAGACACTCCTGGTGAAAGCAGAAGCTTCCATCCACTCCTCACCCCTCCCCGGGACAGCGTTACTGTCCTTTTTTAAAACAAATTGAAGAAACAAAATCCAGTTATATCCACTTCAAGTGTTTGTTTATGCTTTGCAGAGCAATGTAGTGCAAAATTATCCAAGTTAGTATCGTCCAGGTCGCTATTAACAAACCATATGCTTTTAAACTAAGAAACAGTGATTAGGCTGAGAAATCATGGAATATTTGGGTAGGAATAAATATATCCCTGAAACTTGAGAGTTACATTAATCAAACCATTGTTTCGCACAGAGCACTGTTTTCCTGGGTACACATGCATATCTCCATTCCCTTTATGTTTACTTAAAAATTGCAGTAGATTTTGCCAGTTAATATAACGTAATACAATTAAATCAATTTAAAAACTTGAACTATTGTAGAGGGAAAAAATGTTTCTTAGATTGAAGTCAAGATGGTACTTTTGCCAGCATTGCATGGCTGGCAAAAACTCATAAAACAGTATCTTTTCTGAGAGTCAAAAAATTGGCATGTTATTTCCAAAAATTTTGATTTATTATTTAATTTAAATCACAATTATTGGAAAGGTTATAAATTATTAATGGTATCAATATTTTAAAGTATTTTCATATATTCAGTAAAACATATTTATATCAAGTACTGTACAACAACAACAAAAAAGAAACATATTTTCTAATACTTTATGTATATATCTTATTTTTAAAATAAAATTTTAACACATTAAATTTATTTTGAAATAACACATATGCTCTATTTTGAAATAAGTAAGGCTGTCTAGAGATGAATTCTTAATTCATAACTATGAGGCTCTTGGGAATTTTTGCATTGAAAGTAGCAGTCTTTTTATTAATTACAGAAATAATTTACAGTATTATTGTACTACATAGTTTTAAAAAATATTTTTTAGTAAAACTGATTCATTTTTCTCAAGTTATGTGTCATGGGATATGCTTGAACTTTCTGGTATTCTCCACAGGACTGGATGGGGTTATTTAATCTCCTCTTTCAGCCCTCTATTCCAGAGGAGGAATAATCGTTAGTGTGCAGAAGTGAATGTTTACTGTAACACCATCCAAGCCTACTTCCCATATAGAGTTTCCACAAAACAAAAAGGTATATTTTGGTCATATAGACACATTAGGTATGTGTATACATATATATACGTATTTGTATATAACTAACCTAAGAAAGTATTTATGAGATTGCCTGTGCTTCATGTTAGCTGTCTACTGTAAATTACTCTGAATTTTTCCTAGAAGGTGCATTTAAAAGTCAGCAGGAAATGAGGTGTGATTATATAATTGCCTAATTATGCTTTTAATCTAGTTTATTAAGTTTATGAAGACCTTTAGTCAGTACAAATAATATCAATAAACTCCTTCAAAGAAAAAAGCCAATCTTTCACAACTAATTCAGAGATACATTCAAACTTTCCTAAAAAAGAAAATAAAATTACATTGTAGGTGAGTACATTTTACTGAAGAATTATTTGTGATTTCTATTTGCTTAAAATTGTCACAGGAAAATTTTGGGCACAGAATTCATTAGCAGCGTTCACCATCATATTTCAAGTTCTTGTAATTCTGCAATTATTTATCAGTTACAGTATTGTACAAATATAGACATTGAAAGATTAATAAACAAACTACTTGAACCGATTTCTTCAAAAGAGAGAAACTCTTTCTCATACTATTTTGCTGCATTTTCAAGAAAAATCAGAAGCTTCCAGAATACTCAAGAGGCAATATAGTTAAATAGTAGTATTTATCAGAATTCTGCCATTAAAGCAGATTACTAAGTAACTTAGAAATTAAATAAATAAAAAACAACCAAACAAAAGCCACAGAACCCAGAGAGTTTAGACAACCAACCTAGTCAGTAACAGGCATGCTTATGTTCTGATGTATGTCCTGGGCTCGGACTGTTTCCTAAACTTTGGCCTTTGTTTTAGGAGACAGTCACTATACTTCAGTAGACCTTTCCTGTGGAGAACAACCAAATGCTGAGAACATTTAAATGACATTTAAACAACTCCTGTTTTCCTTCCTTCTGCTCTTCCTTCCCAAAGATGCTTTGTTACACGAGTAAAGTCATGAGGAAGCTAATCCTTTTCCTGAATAAATGGTAAAACTTTTGATGCCTTTTTCTCCTGGTTTCAGGAATGAACACTAGACACGGTGGGAGGTTAGAGGGTCGAGGGTCATTTACCTCAGTATTTTAATAGGATCCTGTTCTGATACATCGCGTAATGAAGCCCACCATGCATGCATGATTTTCTCCTGTAGTCTTCTTTCTTCTTCTTCTTCTTTTTCTTCTGTTCTTCTGCTGTATCCCCCCACCCCACTCACGCACACAATTTATAGACCTAATCTCCCTGGGGGGCCAATAAGTTTACAGAACATGTTCTACTGAGGGGAGCCATGGCTCCTCGAGATAGTAGGATGTTTGGTCTCCTAGGTCTACAGGACCTTGGAGCTATGCTGAGTTTCAGACTTAGAGAAGTACAAGTATGCATGCTAATACTTGTGGATACACCGAACTGTGTAAAAGGTCTAAAAAGAAATAGCAAAAAATCCTTTTGGCATCACTTCAGTACCTCAAATGAGCTTCAATGAGCATCAAATGATCTATGTGTGAGATGTTACATTACCCCCTTGTACTAACAAAGCCAGAAGGCTATGTGCTGAGTTTTTAACAGTCATTACTAAACATCTGATAACAGAAATTAAATATAATTAATTTCATAATTATGCATTTCTACAGAAAATTAATCTTTGGATTAACTTTTTCTAAAAATTAAGTCTCTATCATATCTCTCACTTTGTCTTGTATACTGAAAAATGATAGAAAATGATAGAAATAAGAGGAAATAAATTCTTCCTTCCCATTCTATTTTTCTGTTATTATGAACTCGTATTTTTTTGGTGCATTTTAAAATAGCTTGACAGAATGACAACTCTAAAACTGAACAATCTTTTAGTTTCATATTCTTGGATTCCTGGGATTCCTGTTCCTTTTTTTTTNNNNTGTGGTTTCTTTTTCTTTTTTTTTTTTTTTTTTTTTTTTTTGAGACTCTCTTGAAATGAAGATGATAGTTCTAGTAAAGAACAAGAAATAGATAGCAGAAATATTGTAGTACCACATACTGAAATAGTGAATCACACCTGGAAAGAAACTGCATAAAAATATGCATTTCTCAAGGTTTTAAAAATACAGAAAGTCCTATGCTTCATTCAGTTTTGTTTTGTTGGGGTTTTTTTATGTATCTTTTCTAATTTTCTATTTGCAATACAGTTCAGTCACAGAGGGACACATGTAGGTTCTCTGACCAAATGTCTTCTTTTTACTGGAAATGAAATTTGACAAGAAGTCACAAAATGAAATTGCTAAAAGAAAAGGATATATGGAATAGAAAACAATACATAATTTGCTATTCATCCACTAATTTTCTATGAAATACACAACAATCTACTGCAGTTTAAGCTATTACTTAAATCACCTTTGGTATCAGAATAACAGGCAGAACCTATCAATGCGACATCAACTTTAGAAAGAGGTCTAGCCATTGTCTTACCCCTATTACAAGAAAATTAGTATAAAAATAAAATAAGAAACATGATTCATCTACACTTGAATACGTAAGTTACAGTTTCAAACTGAGTTACAAGGAAGAAATCCTGAGCTTACAAGTTTTAGTATGTAAAGGGATCAATATGAATATTAAATATGAACATGAATATATGATATGAGCAAGATGTACTTTGTTTTCAATAAAACTTTTGTTAAGTTCTCCCCTCAGAGCCTTTGAAAGAACCTATCCTGTTTTAAAGGAAGAAGATCTTTAATGAATTAATGATCAGCTAAAAGATTGAAATTGAAAAGAATTTAAATGAATGGTCATTTTTCATAATGAAGAGATCTCCACAGAAGCCTCCCTGAACAATCTGTGTGCTGAGTTTGTTGCTAATTATTTACCCAAGAAAAATGAGTATATAAAATATTTTATTTAAATTATTAATGATAAGCACATCTAACCTGATCATAGAGGCATAAGAAAGATCTCATGCTTCTAAATGACTAATACATTTGAATAACTAAGGTAGATTGAATTCAGTGTTGAACTGCAGAGTCAAGGAGACTGGGGAAGAATCACCATACACGGGAAACAATAGGCTCTAAATTTGCTAAAAATTGGCTACTACCACTTAGAAGAAAACTCTGTGGATAATTTTATTTTCTTAATAAATATAGTATACCATTTGATATTCTTTCCTTGTGTTAATATATGCTAGCAGCCACTTATTAAGTCAGATTTTGGAATCTTTGATCTGTCAGTGAGTTTTTGTCTTTAACTTCTCAAAAAGGTGATATGATAGTAATTTAATTTTAATCCTCTTTATTTTAGCATTCTTTTAATAAAAACAATTCTTTTCTTAAAAAATTAAAACACAAGCACAGTTTCTTTTTGAGAGTTTTTCAGTATCTTTATTCTGTGGGAATGGAAAATTCACCTGTTTGTGTATTTGTCTACATATAATCTAGAATGTGCAATATGCCACCTAAGTAATATTATTTAAAATAAATATTTCTTATAATCACCTCTTGAATCAGATACCATACATTTAAGATGATGCAGCACACGCACCTTGGTGAGCATCTTATCCCTGTCAGTTATTGGTAATGTCTCTAAAGTCCACACTTTCCAGATGTAAAATGAAGAGTTAATTTTATATATTGAAATTTTATTGAATCAAACCTTCTCAAAGTCCCCATGGAAATTTGTATGCAATGAAGTTAGAAGCAGAACCTGGTAAAAGAAAAAACTAGTACACAGAAGCTGCACAGGGTTCCAGAAATCTGGGAAACTTTTGCCTCCACAGAAAATGCACAGTAGAGATTATGAATACTCTTATAGAAGAAGACAATTCATTGCTGTCTGATTTACTTCTGGTTACAAATTGTTAAGTTAGTTCCTGCAGAGGCTATACTCTAATTCTTCAGTACAGCACAGTACATACTGTAGCCATTACATGGACTCAATAGGAAAGACTGACTTGAGTCATTTGTCATGACCAGCAATTTTATTATGTTTGCAGTTTATGAAGTAGTATTTTCACAGGGCTACGACAGCAACACAGCTCAATGCTGTGGAATGAGAAGAAAGAAAAGGAGCAAAAAGGGGGAGAGAAAAGAAGAAGGAAAGATAATTTGAGAAGCTGTTTCCTTTATTCTGAATAAAACTCTCCTTCACATTAATGCTTGTCACAACTTGTGTAGTCAGTGATAAGGTGACCCATATTTGACAGTGCTGTAAACTACAGAGCAACTGGGGCATGGAAAGGAAGCAAAGAAACGACAGATCAAAACAAAATGGACCTCATTTCAGTCCTTGAAGCTATTTCTGAGTTGAGGGTAGGAAACACAAAAACATTGGATAGCCATCAATCAGACTAGTTAGCCAAGAATTTATTAATATAGTACCACCAAATATAGCTTAAAGCAACCTATTTGCGTCTGGCAGAACTTGGCATAAGTGGACTACCCCATCCAGCTCTGATCAAACACTCTTGATCTCAGGCATGATTCCTTAAGTGGACTTTCTTAAACTTTGTTGTTGTCATTCATTACTTTGGTTGCTAATTTTAGTGGGACCAAAGAAGCCAAGCAAAATGGTATAGTCAAGTCAGAATTAACTGAAAACTCAAATGTTACAATTTAACTCCCACCATAAAATGGGGCTTGCAGACTTCAATCTGAAATACATATCGATCATTTCCCCCCTTATTTGTTTTCCTTTAAAATACTTTCTAGAGGATAAAGCTTTTACCAGTGCTTATTTCAAAATGCACTTTTCCCTGAGTGATATTTTTAATTGACATCAGAAACACGAATACTAAAAACACAAAGGTTTGCAAACATGTCATATGCTTCTCTGCTTGGTATTACCAAAGTAACCTTTTCCAAAGGTTATAACTAACCTTTTGATGGTATTTTTTTTTGTCAAAAAAATGAAGGTTGACATTGAAGCTAGTTCTTATAACATGAAATATTCACAATTACTTCAGTGCTTTTTTCTTTATGCTAAGGAATCCCTTTCAAAACATTCTTATTCAGCAACTATCTTCTGCTATCTATTAAAATTTTATATCAAGGTTAAAGTTTTATAAGGTTTAAGGTTATGAAATATTAAGACAAGAGTGGAGCTTGTGATTATTTCTGTTTAAAAGACAGCAGGTGTATCTACCAGAAAGGAAAGAAATACAGATTTTATTGTATTGCTGCTTTACAGAGATGCTTTTCTGATACTTCTTTCTCATGCTATATTTATTTTTGATCAATGCATAACAGAAAAAAAAAAAAAAGGAAAATAACCATTGAGATCAAATAAAACCAATTTGTTACAAACTTTCTTTCAAAACTTTCAATTAGTTAGTCTTGGCCAATCTCATAATTTCATCAGACAGTACTGGTCACTAGACATCAAAAGTACTTTAGTCAATATTGGTAGCAGAACTGTCAATAGCTAAGGTGCTCTGTAAGGTCGGGGCTCAATCTGAATACATGCTGTTTAAATTCAGAAATGTTCATCCAGTATCTCTAAACAGTATCTCTGCATGAAATTCTTATATGGAGCTCTTAAGCACATTGAAAAATCATTCAAATAAATTGTTCAGCAGGCGGTTCAGCAATATTAAAAAGTTGGGGTTTTTCTTACTTTTTCATAGGTAAAAAATATGTGCCTTGGACTGAAAATAACAATTTCAATTGCAAGAGCAGCTTTAAAAATTGTATTTATTTTCCAAATTTTCATTTTCTATAAGTTTTTTCTAATTTGCTGAATTTTCATTATAGAAGAGTTTATATAATTTTCTTTATCAGCATTGTGCAATTCTTGCTTTCTATCATCTGCTTAGAACCTATCGAGTTACATTTTTATCTTAAGGTCTTCTTTTATAGAGTAGTAGTTGCAATTTGAAGTAACTCCATCTATATATGAAAGATAGTAGCTAAAAATTATTCTTTGCCTCTACCTTTAAAAGAATATTTATTCTCTTTTAATTTATACTTTTTATCATTTTAGGTTAAGATGATGAGGCTTGGGCTGCATTCCCAGAAATTTAAGCTCATTAGAAGAGTAAGATTCAGATTCTGCCTTGCCCCAGTCTATTTTTCATTATTCTATTCATGGACAATCTTTATGGAAACACAGAATGGGTAGTTCAGAAATCTAAGCACTTCTTAAGCACAATCCAATCCATACTACTGTAGACATCTGACATATGTCAGCTGAACCATGGCTTAAAGTATATATTTCTCTCCACTTACTAGAGAATATAGAAAGATACACCAAAATGGGTAATCTAAATGTAAATGGCTAAAATGCATACTCCACCTCAATAATGATCTCACTCGAGAACAGTGATCCTGCTTCCCTCTCATCACACAGATAGAGAATGCATCGTGTGCAGTATAGGCCACATCTTCTTTGTTCAGACAGGCTATATTCAAATACTGAGTACATTATGGTGACTAGATGACTACTGAACTAGATGTCTTTCTTTCAGATGAGCAAAATTAAATTGTAGAAATGAATGTGTCACTGGAAAAACAAGCCTGAAAGAGGTTCATTGAAGCTTATTGCTTGCAGCTTTAGCAATGAAAAGGTGGAAAAGTTGTTAAATTGTTTTTGACCTGATAATCCAATACACTAAAGTAATAGCAAAAAAAGTTACCGTAGTAAGAAGAGGTTTATTAAAAATCTAGTTCCTCTGGTTTGCATGCCAGTTCTCCTAAATTTTCTAATTATAAAACCTAAGTAATGTTGCTTTTAATCTCAGAAATTAGTTTCAAATACGTGTGGATTTTAAATGAAATGCCATTTGAAAAGGTCATAATGCAGGGACAATACACAGCATGTGACAAAAGGTTTTGTGACAAAAGGTTTAGAAAAATAATACTTCTTTCCTTTTGCCCTTATTATGCTTTTAGCAAAAATATTATTTCCTTTATAAAAGATCGCTACGGCTCATTTCCTTTTGACACTACATCTTACTGAGTAGTTATCAGCAGGAATGGAAAATAAGATTGAAATATTATGCTGATAGTAAATTATAAACTTTAATACAAATCTAATTTAGCATATTTCTTCAAAATCATGGAACACTGTGAAGTTCATCCATCTAAAACTTATTACTGTTATTGAAATCCTTATCTGTTCTCAATCATATAGCAAGTCTATATAAACATAGGAGACTCTAAAACCCAGAATATTACTTAAGTGAGATAACTATTCACAGGGAAGAACTTACATGCTCAGAAAAAGTACACATTTTGAAAACATTCATGTGGTGGCCAAGTTCCCCAAAATAGGACCTGTGATCTCAGAATTAATAATAAAATATATTTCTCATCTTCCATTGAATTTGCAACCGTCTCTTGACCTATTTGATGGGATTTTGAGATAAACAATTTTCCAAAGTTCTAGCAATGCAGTCAGAACCTTGATGTTTTCATGAACCAGAATGCAAAAAATACTAAATAAAAAGTCCTTATCAGTTCAATCCAACATATTAATTTGAATAATTTAGTGCTACTTCTTGTCATACTCTTTAGGCTTTTTAACTATCTAATTATGATCTGTGAAAAAAACGTTTTCTTTAAATGAGACAGATTTTTTTTTTATATGCCATGTAGGAAGTTTCAGTAATTCTGAAAATCATAATTATTAATTTTAAATCAATAAAGGGTAGCAGTGGAATCACTCCTTCCCACTATTTTTTTTTTTTCAAAAGATAAAAAAGCCAATAATAGTATTTGTAGTTTCTTTGGGAAATTTTGCAATAAATAACAAAAAATATTAAAAAAATAAAATTAATACATTTCAGTGAGGAAAGTGAGACCCATCTACTTGTTATTTCAATATGCTCAAACATGCAGAGATAAAGGTTTCATTACATTGTTGTGGCCTCGACAGCAAAGTTTGCAGCAGATAATCAAAACATGATATTTGTAAATAGAGGCAGCAACACTTCCAGAAATTAGCATTTTTCTCACTTGTCTATGTATCTATCAATACATACAGAAACATACAACTGTACGTATGTTGAAATACATAGACTCCTTGCCATTTAACACAAATTTAAAAAAAAAAAAAAGGCATATTGACATTTTTTCTGCTTAATTTAGGCCACAGTCATACTTTCCTGAAAACTTTTAGCAGACAATGTTATCTGCATACACTAGAGAGAGAACCTATCATCTCCTTGTAGTAGAATGCACAAACCGTCTGTTGGATTGGGTTGGTTTTTTCAACTGCTGTATTCATATGCTAACATAAAAAGCCAAGCAAAGTAAAAATATTGAAGTATACTGAGTTTTTCCTACAGTACAATAATCATGGGTGGCTCTGTTTAGACTACACAAAAAGGCAAGAGAGAAAAACAAGCCCCCAAAGAGAGAAGTTATTTGACTTCACCTTGCAAAATAACATATGTCTAGATACATCTCTGTTGTAATAGAACACTTAGATTGCAGGGGGGGAAAAAAATAGAAAAAAGGATACTTTCCAAGTTTCATTTGAGATTAATTAATCTTTTTTTTAGTTTTTTGTATCTTTTTTTTTTTTAACTGATCTTTTCAAAATGTTCTTGTGTCATGCACAAAGGAATTAATTTCAACACCAGACCAGAGACTTAACAAACATCTGTATAATTTCTTAATCACCAAAATTTGGAAAGAAGCCTTCCAATGAATTTCTCCTTCTGAAGTAAGCCTCTTATATTAGAGTTCATAAGACAAGGCACATTCCTTCCTTTCTTAATTACTCACTGCCTCTTTTTTGCTACATTTCCAGTCACCACTACAAAGGAAACGGGACACTTCAGACAGAAATTTCCTTGATTAGACAACCATGTTTCATTCTGTGCACTACACTCTTAATGATGTGTACTCTTTCATTATGAGAGGATTAAGAGCCTTACACGTAAAAAGATCTTATTTCAACTCTCAGTTTCAGTAATGTTTAAAGCCTGTCATGAAAACAGTGTCACCTGAAGAGAAATCAACCCATCAACTTACATGGTGGTGAGAGAGAGGACACTAGAGATTACTTCGTGATATTAGGAAACCATACGAAATTGCTTTTAGTTTTTATTTTTTTATCTAATTCACTATCTGGAAGCAATAAACTTCATTATATTTTCACAACATTTTTAAGACAATGTAATGAGAAATATGACATAGAGTGGGATAATTGGAGGGGGATAACAAAGCTCATGCACAAAAAGGAACACACTAAATTTCACATAATTAAAGAGTTACAGTTTGATGAACTAAATACACAAGTTTTCATTATGTATTTAAACATTTTTTTATAAATACTGCGCATACATTTATTTTACTAGATCATTTATTTGATGAAGATTTAGGATCTTACCTTCAAGGACTTAGACTCAAAAGAGCTAGTTTCAGTTTATAAATTTCCCCACGCAATTCAGTTCTTTTTGCTTCAGTGTTCTGTCTTAAAAAAAAACCACACAAAAAAAATCCAACAAAACAAATAAACAAAACACAAATAATAGTACTGGCATTTACTTTCAATTAGTGTAATTTTTTTTAACACTAAGCTTTTTAAGATATGAGTCTGTGCATCTAGTTAAATGTCTCATATGATGGGCACTGATTTTGGTTATGCATAGTCATGAGATTTGGCACACCACAGTACTCCAGTGGAAGAGCAATACCGATGACATCGTAAAACATAAAGAGAGGATGTACTTAAATTCTAAAACATATATGCAATGATTGTTGTAAAAATGGAATGATAACACAAACTTTTAGTCCCCATACAAAAGGTTAGATTTTTTTTTTTAATCTTTGTAAGCATCTGCAGGCAACCTTTTTTATAGAAAGATACTGACTGACAGTTTGTGAGAAATTATTGAATGTGCTTCTTTCTTCAAGGCAAAAAGACGGTCATGTCTAAACATGTCATGATTGACAGAATTTTGTCTAGTTTATTACACTCTTATAATTCCAGATATCAAAGAGTCCACACCACTACTAGGAAATCTGTTTGGCATTTATAAAATACAATAAAATTTCTTTCACGTGATAATCTTTTCTTGTTTCCTAAAATGATAGTGTTGTTTTTTTTTTTAACCTGGAATTTCTTCAAACAATCCATGCGTTTCTTGATTGCCCTGGTTAATACAGAAGAGTTGAGGCTCTACCCAAGCAGATCAGGGAATAGGAACTCTTTTTTGGCAGGCTATGTATCTGTTCATCTATACCCATGATTAAATTTTAGCAGTAGTATGGAATACTTGATTCATATTTTACTTGCTTTGTACTAAGTGCAACACTTCTGCAGAATGCTATCTAGACATTTGATCCTACTTGACATCTCTGTTGATTATTGTTGTGACAGAATAGCAAGTTGCACTACTCCATATTTATTTTTTCAGAGGTCTTTTTTTTTAAGTTTATTGTGCATTTTGATTCTCTCCTGTAACATATGGGTGAATCATTTCAGACTCTTTTCATTTTTATTTTTAATAAGCATATGCTTTACCTCATTATTTAGTCCTTATTGACTAAAATGAAAGGACTGGGTGCACATGAAACATATGAAGAACTCCTACTGATACAACTACTATTCCTAATTTTGCATGTCAAGGCTTTCCCCTTCAATCCCTTTTACAGCAATTTTCATAAATTCCATTTACATCTCCAATGAACAGTGTACAGAAGCATTCACTTTCATCTAAATTTCTATCCTCTCAAAGACTATTACTTTTCAAACAAAAGTCATTAATCTTCTAAATTAAAATACCAGAGTCAAGATACACAAAAACTTAATTCAGGATTAATTACCATCAAATATGTTGGTGAAGGCATTTTTGATTAAGAAACAATTATTAATTGAAGCTTTTGTTATTAAAATAAACAACTTCTGAAATGTGACAATAGTTTGAAGTCCTTATGTCTAACAATAGAGAAGAAAATATTTTAAAAAACTGCTCCCATTAACTGAAAAAATTGAGTATTTTATTCCATATTGTTTACTTTCTCTCTACCCTACTTTCTCTTCTTTCCTCCTTTACTTTAAACTCTCATATATTTTGGAGTTGCTCTTACTATTGCTACTTTGGAGGGGGTGTGGTATTTCTTTTGGGGTATTTTTGTTCTGAACTTCAGATAACTGACATAAAAAGTAAGTTATCTTTGTGGATGAGTTAATAGTAAAAATTATGATGAAACAACTGACAGAAGATAACTCGATAAATAAATAGAGCATAAATAGAGCCACCAGATATTATACACAGAAGGTTTGCATTTATCATGACTATTAGCATTGTAAAACTCTATAATAGAAATAATTTTATAAAATTGATCTTTTGGACATTCATAAGCTATCATCATTTGATTGCATTAATAAAAATGTAGCAATCCATGTAGAGATTAGTAGTGGATGGATGTACACTGATATTACAGATTCAAATTTATAAGTAGAGGAATACCAAGGAACATGAGAAAAAAGCAGTGAACCAGATGGCCTGAAGGCTTGGACTAGTGATGCACCTGACTGGTCTAGAACATGACAAGAACTTAGATCTCTGTAGGCAATCAGAAGTTTATCTAAGAACTGAAAGCTGAGTATCTGAAGTGCCACATATTTCTGCAAATACATATGCAGTGTTTTTTATCATGCTTTCTCTACTTGGTGAAGATGAAACAGCTTCTGTACTATGAAAGAACCTATTCACAGCTAGAATATAAAATAATCTGGGAAATTATAGTTTCAACAAAATCACACAGCACAAAAAAACTATGCATCAGGTATGCATTCTGTAGTTTTTTCTCCTTACATATTTCTACAATCTATAGGTATGGATCACTTACACCATTGAAGAATCTCTGGAAAGAATTAGGAGCCCAAATTGGATTCAACCCTAGGACGACATTCAGCAAAAACATTGCATGTGATTATACCCACTCAGATTCACAGATCTTTTGTGATTTTTTTATTTGGTTTTGTTTTCCTCCATGAGTTTTGCACAAAGCAAACTTACACAGCAGCAAAAACATACCAAGCCTTTTTCCATATGGTTAGAGTGGGAGGAAGGATGAAAACAGGTGACAGGAAAATGTTACAAAAGGTTGAATATTTTAATGTTGATGAAACATAGTAAAACAGAAAACTTGACTGATACAGTTAAAAAAAGAATGAATGGTAGATGATGTGTTCTATGAATTACACCCAGCTACTTATCAAAGAATAAGAAAATCACTGCCTTATTAAACTCAGAATATCAATCCTGTGTGCTAAAGATTGTTGGTTTAGATTCCATAAATATTTTTAAAGTTTTGAAAAAGACATTGCCATCTTTCGAATACATTTTGAGATAATGGCAAACACTAATATATAAAATCTCTTATTTTCAAGTTTACATAATTTTGCATGTTTTATTTCTAACATTCCATTTTAATACAAGTTGAAGCCCAAACTTTGGAATAAACACCACATTAAACCAAGTCTTAATTCTCTCTGTGTGTTTCTGTTGGCTCGTTTCTGAGAATTAAATACTCATCATTTATTTTCCATTTTATCTCATTAATTAAAGTCAATATTTTTCATGGGTCAAGTAAAACAGATAAAATTCCACCTGAAATAGTGAAAATGGAAATCAAGAGATAATAAGTGCCTGAGTAAGTAAAATGGATTCTGGATCCTAACTGGTAATAAAGGTGTGTATGACAGCCAAAACGTGGCAGGGAAATAAGCAGTAAAGAGTGAAGTATGATTACAAACGTGGTTTGGAAAACCAGACTACTCACAACAATCACCTCTAATATCTTGAACATAAATTTTATGACTATAGAACAGTAGCACTGGTCTAAGCTTAATCCTTAGCACTGACAGTACAAATATTTGAGACTTCAGCTGGAAATAGGAGATATGGAAAGAACAATGTGACATAAACTTGAAGAATGTATTGAAGCTTCCAGGTAAATTTTAACATGAATTTTGAAGAAACTTACTTTCTTTTAATATGCAGAAAAATGTTTTCACTTATTATTTTGTAATAAATTGAAAGAGTATTTTTAAAGTGTAAATAATAATAATGTTTTAACCTGTTACTACATTTTTAAAAATTTTGAAATAAAAGATTTAAAATACTAATGGAAAAACATCTAAGCAAAATTATAAGCTTTACTACAACTCTTACCAAAAATCATAATATTTTGGTATTTTGGATCTGTGTTTGTCTTAAAGTATTGATAAGTCAAGATTTTTTAAATAAAAATTAGAAATTTTAGATACTGCTGAAACTATACTTTTGGTAAAGTTAAAGTTTGGGGATTTGGGGGATCTTGTTTTTCAGTATTACTAGCAATGATTACACAGTTACTTACCTTTCTGAGGAAGTTGCAGCAGTTCTCAACTTTTTACATGATAAATTTCCTCCCTAAAACTTTTAATAACATCTAACTCTTTCCCTAGGGTAAATAGTTTACTTTAGGTCATCAATTCTGTATTCTAAAAAATTGTTCTAAGTACACCAGGAAATTTGTATACTAGGAAATTCTGCCAAAACATCATAGCATAATATTTAAGGAGCAGTTATCACCTAAAAAATGCAAGCTTCAGATATAAAAAAAAAGACCAAACTCTTAAACTGCTTCCAACAGGGTATAAAACAAAGTGTCACAAGGAAAGAAGTAGCTGCTATAAAGCAATGATCATGTGTTAAGAGTATGCTTATCTATATGTATCAGCACCATTCTTAGGAAATTAACAGATTCCAACAATATGCTCTATTTTTTTTCCATGTACAATATTTAAGTGAACTTCACTACTAACAAAAATATTATAAAGGAATCAACTCTAATTTATTTATTTATAACCACATAAATTATAAACATATATGCACTTTTAATACATGTGAATGTCATGATGTTTATATAAAGAGAGAAATGCAGATGATACATATTTATTTGTGCACATAATAGACCTATAGATGTCCCTACCATTATTATTTCAGAAATGGTTTAATCGAGGAAGAAAACAATTGTATTCACACTGACAGTATTTCTGCAGAATTATCTATAAAGATTCACCGTCAGTTGGATTTTCCAGATGGCTATTCTCTGTACTTGCTTTCACTTTGACTATGAAAAGGTTGAAAAGCATTTCCTTTTTGTAATGTTCTTTCACATTACCCTTAAGAGGTCCAAAGTTTTAGAGGTATTTTACTGATTTAGTCACTCTCTGTAAAACTGCTGTCTTTTCACTGCTAAATCTTTTCTTAATGTTGATGTTTTTAAAAATATCCCTGCATAACAGTGCAAGTATTTCTGAAAATAAGTCCAGAGGAAAAAATAATGGCTGGTTTTGTCAATGTTGAAAGTACATAGGCAACAACAACCAAAAAACCTGTCAAGTTCTGCTTTCTAGTGTATTTAATGGGCTCACGTTTTCTACCAGCATCTCATACTTCTACTGGGACGAGTGATACAACTTTTACTAACACTATGAAAATATAATAGATTCAATTAATTCTATCCTTTTATTCTATCCTTTTAGAACAGTTTGAATTTGCAGTGTAGACTTCAAATTATGCTCTTTTTATCAAATTTAATTGAACATTAAACATTTAAATTGAACATTTGAACCTGAACTAGCCACTTTAGACTACTGTTACACTCAATAAAGAGAAATAGGGACATCTGAAAGATAACTCACCTCATTTGAAAATGTGCATCTAATAAAGAGATGAAATGAGATAAATAAATCCCCATCAATGGACTGAACAAGTTACTCAAACTGAAGTGTCTTGCTGACCCGTTAAACAGCAAATAGTGCCATCAACTTGGCAGCCGTTAATGAAACAAGTCAGAGAACAAAGTAAAATGGAGAGCTGAGGTAAAAACATAGGAACGGAAATGTTATTAGGATTTTAGTAAAACCACCAAAGGAGATAAGAGAAGGTTTAAATTATACTGAAATTCAAAGATTACCAAATAGTTAGGGACAAATTCAAATAGTTAGGGAGAAACAGAAGAATGAGAGGTCCAATAAGCTGTTCATGACCTAGGGGAAATTTGACTTTGTTTTTGAAAGTATCTAGGACAAGATACAGGCAAGACTAGACAATAAGTAACCTGTTAAGTTAATCAACTAGGCAGATGGTAAGAGAAGTTGATAAAACCAAGTAATGCTTTCTGGGTAAGGAACCTAGGATTGGAAGAAAGGCACTTGGGAATCCTTTTGAAGCTGTGGAAAGAAGGAAAAAAAGCTAGAACAAGATCCAGAAGGAGAACGCATATTCAATACAAAAAGAATGTAGAGAGAGTGTAACAAAAGAAAGTAAGTTTGGGAGCACCAAGAAGAAAGTTATATGAATCTTTGCTTGTCACTAGAATCTCAAATGCAGTGGAAGACTCTGAAGA
The DNA here is from genome assembly GCA_013397795.1 of Orthonyx spaldingii. NCBI lineage: Eukaryota > Metazoa > Chordata > Aves > Passeriformes > Orthonychidae > Orthonyx > Orthonyx spaldingii. The sequence continues at coordinate 70,381 of VZTJ01004173.1, read as the reverse complement.
CTTGCCATTTTTTCAGCTGTTGAATTCCTCAGTCTTTCTGCAGAGAGAGTACACAATCACCACTGTAATTGTTCACATTAAAATTAAGAACTTTCTTTTGTTGTCAATTATTCTACCAGTTCAAGTGGCAAGGGCATACACAGTTAACCCCCAAGTTTCAGTCCTGCATTGAAGTGGTGGACAAAAGCAATGACAGCACATGAAGTGGCTTGTGTGTACTTCTGCGTCTTTTGTTAAAAACCAAACCAAAACAATAAACAAACATCCAAACTCTAGAAACAGTGTTCCAGAAATGCCAAAGCCAGACTTTAAAGTTAGGAAATTCTAGACCTAGATTTTCCTTGTCTTCAGCTATGTGATCTTACACTATTTTTATTACCTGATTCTTCTGCATCCCATGCACAGAGTGTAGATCCTTTGAGAATGAGTAAGAGCTTTGGAAGAGAAAGGTCTGTGGCCTGTGTTTTGTAGCAACCCTGACTCTTTTGTTGTGTAAGTTAAAAGTATAAATATAAAAGCACAAAAGTTATATAACCATTTTTAGAAGTTTCATAATCAAGTTGAAAAACTGGCTCATGATAAAAACAAATGGATTATTCTCTTCTGATTCCATAACCTAGAAATGCAGAATTGTGTGAGTTATATTCCACCCTGAGCATTAAATTACCTTCTTAACGAAGCAGTCTATATGAGATAGTATGAAAACATAAGCAGCTATTCATTTGATGATAGTATCTAATTTTAGGGTCTGGTTTTCACAGCAGAAGCTATGGCTCAAATGTTAATAGCACCTCAGAAAGGCCCTAGCCATGATCACTCGTGAAAATACTTGAAGTTGTGAGAGCTCACAGGATAGACTAAGACATAGGAAGGTATCTTGATTCCCCTCTTTTCGTAAGTTCAGGTACTAAGATGAAATCTGTAAACAGGAAACTCCATTTACTTAAAAACCAGAGACCAGAATCTTCTCATGAGACTAGATACATTTACAACAGTACATGAAGTACTTAAGCAGTAAATTTGATGACAATTTTATCCACATTTTCTAAAATGGTCAAAATTTTTTTCCATTAAATTAGAAAGCTGCATTGAGAATGCTGCTCATCCTGACAGGTTTCAAATTCATAGCAGCATGCCAACTACAAGGTTGTAGGTTGCTAGGAGAAAAGGAAGAAGACTTGAAAGTGGGAGGGACTAATGGGCAAAAGCATCAAAATGCAGGATTTGTGGGTTCAGGACAGAAAAATACAAAAGGAATGCTTATACAAAAGCTTTGATCCTATAGTTTAATCATGCACATTTTTATGATCCTGATTCTACACTGATTATAATGATTTAATTTAAATAGTTTTGACCATAGAGACTTGCAAATTAAATTTCTCAGTTAATGTTTGAATTAGAAAATCATTCTCTCACTTATTATCCTTTTGGATTCCCATTAATACTGAATTTTTTACTTCCCATTGACAAACTTGACAGAAACAGAGTAAAATACTTTCCTCATTACTTTTTCTAGTGACTCAACATTTCAGCATGAAACTACTGTGTGAGGAAGGCACAGTACTTTTGATTCTTGCTTTACAGAACACTATTGGACAGTATCTAATGGTGGGAGGATTTGCCATCTTCTTTCAGAAGCTGTATTTTCAAATCCTTGTATGTTTTATGAAAGACTTCTGCATTGTCAGTGCTTGCTTTACGTGGGTTAGGCATATCTGGCATATCCTTCTTGGAGATGTCTCTTAAACAAAATGTTAATCGAATCCCATGTTCTCCATTCCTCTTGCACACAACCACAGAAGTCTGAGACTGGTTTGCAGATGGGCTCATCATTTATGGGTGCAACCGAGAACAGAGAAAGCAGTGGGAGAAAAGTGCTATATGCTCTGAAACCAATCAGATCTGAGCTTTTTCTTTTATCTCTCTTTCTGGTTTACTCCTCCACTGTAAAATAGGGCTGCTGTAAAAATAAACCTGTTACTAGTTTGTGAGGCACGTACTGAGTGTAGTGGTGAACAGTGATGAGGGCTCATAAGGAATTACATCCTCACAGGATTTGAACAGTGTAAGGCAAGCAAAACATGATACCATCCACTGAGGAAGAAGGGATTAAAATACTAACTCTTTGCCTATTAAGTGAATCCCATTCATGTTGAGGGTTGATTAACATGTCACCTGAGAAGAGCCATCGCGATCATGTAAAATCTCCATTACAAACTTCGAGGATTTGATGGCTGTATTGCAAATCTTTGCACTGGTATTTTCCAAGCAGTTTGTGACTGATTTGTAAATCTTAATTATAAATTCATATTATAGATTTTTTTTTTCCTAACAGTTTTGTCTTAGGAAATGAAGATCAAAAAAAAAAAACATGTTTAAATATCCACTGCATCTATTGACAGTTTTGTCATGCCAGCTCTAAACCAATTTGATATGCATGTTTCCAAGCAATTTCAAGCAATCATACAGTGTTCTAACACTAATTGTTAACAGTAAAACTTTTTTTTTCTTTTTGCAGATACAATATGGAAAACAGAACAATTAGGTAAGTACTTTAAAACATGCCCTGTCTAACCCTTCAGTCTTCTTAATGCCAGTAGGACTACCCACATAGCCTTACTTATGCATAGATGTACTGTACAATTGACATGACAGGATGTTATTTAGAAATATGCAAAAAAACCAAATCAGTGAAGTAGAATGTACTTATTATTACACAACCATAATCTCTCATTAAATAAATCCCACAATATCTAACAGACAATTAAAATTAAGAATTCAAGATCGTCCAGCTTAGTCTTCAGTTCAGATGTAGAAACAGTAGCTAAAATTCCACTGAGAAACAAACCCAGCTGAGCTGAAAAAGGATACCAGTACAAAATTCATCTATCAAGCTGAGACCAGCTGAGAAAAAAATTAATAAAGAGAAACTAACAAACAAACAAAAAACCCAAACAAGAACCCAACCAAAACTCTTTTGGAGAAACAAGTATTCCAAGTAGACACTAAATGTAAAAAAATAAAAAAGTAATTTTCACTTGTACATATACGTCAACAGCAGAAATAAGAAAAAAAATTACAAATCCCAAGCATAGAACCAAAGCCAACTTGTCAAACTGCCCCTCATGTTATGTCCTACCACTGGGTTTCAAGCTAATACTGCCCAGAGACGTCCTGTTCACAACACTTGAAATAATGTCGACACGGTCTATACTGGAACATATTCAAATATTGAATTCTCACCAGTTTCACATAACAAAAATATTGTTTTCCATACAGTCCTCAAATATTAAAGCAGTGGTTAAATATGTGCAGGACTAAATACCGTGGAAATACAGGAGTTATCACTTTCTGTACCTAAAGTCCAGGCATACACCTGAAGGCTTGGTGGAAGTCCCACATATTGATCTGTTTATGTATTTGATAGTATCTGCCATTCTAGACTGAAGAGTAGTGTACACATCCTATAGTCATAGTGATATAAAGAAGTTGGCACCATTTATAGAAAGACTTATCTCTACAGAATGAGTGAGACATAACTTTCCAGGGCATTAGAAGATTGTTGGATTATAGAACTTTGAAGCACAGAATTGCCATTTTTGCAGCACTTGACCACCTCTTGCCATAACATACAACATTCATAGAAGTAAATGAAAGGTTCTTTGATGAGAAACAGAAAGGCAAGTCTTAGACTCCAAAACGATCTTAAACATTTTCATACCTCAAAAAGTGGCATTTTCACTAATAATAAAATCACATCTCCTGACACAGTTATTTTAAATCTGAACAAATTTGAGCATATTCCTTCAACAGGACTACAAGCTACTGATGACTAGATGTGTTCAGTAGCAATAACTGAAGAACATGGAATAAATGGATTATAAAACCAGGAGCAATAAGAGCACTAATCAGGTACACAATGTCACAGAGTATATACAGCAAGTCGACTCTCACCTACAAATCAAGTGGTGCCATTAAAACTCGGTAAGTTTCTGTTAGTATGCAGATCTCTATGGAGTCTCAGATCAGTGACACACCTAAATGAAAAGTCTATAGAACGAAACTATATTTGTAATAGTTTTTAACCTCTCCCATTCCCTCTTCAAAAACCTTGAAGAGATAATTTTAGGGTTGGTGTTTTACTTGTTTTTATAGAGCATCTGATAACAATTTGAATTGAATCCTAGGATAAGCACCTTCTTGTTGCTCAGAACAACTTCCAATGTTCATAAAAACTTCAATATTGCTTTTTCTTTAAAAATGTACCCTAAGTCACTTGCCAGTTATTCCACGTGTTTAAATTATGTAGCTCCTACGAAATGAACTATGCTAACTGACAAAATAAATAAGAGATTCAAGGAGAGAATATATGCTTTAGGGCTCTCTGAAAAGGTATAACATAGTTAAAATTACACACACATATGTTTATCTACAGCCGTACTAATCCAAACATACGCACAATGCTGTCCCTTCATCTAATAAAATATTTAATACTATATGCTTTACTTTCAATATGAAAAAACCAAAACATTTATTTAATTTCTGTTTAGAAACAGAACTGTACATTTCTCTCCATAGGGGGGGAAAAAAAAAAAAAAAGACAAGGGAAATGAAAATGAAGGAATCTTAACCATGGGGAGGTGGGGACAAGCAGAGTTAAAGCAATGAATCATTTTACCCTTAGGACTATCTGTATCAGAGTTTTTCTGAAAGCTCTATATTAGCTACATTTTCTTCTTCAAATGATTTTAATTTCTGTTTCAGCTGGGGGCGAGGAGGATGGGGATTGAGAAATTAATGCATTTGTATGAAACACAAGAATCTGGATGTGTCTTGCTTGTTCGTACATCCTGTCAGGTGTCACTCGGTTGATGACTCGTAAAATTCTTATAATTCTTATTTTTCTCAGAGGTAGGCTGTAACACGGTTTAGTCACCGAGTTTCAGGAAAACGGACGCTTTTACTTTTGAGCTTTCACCTGTCATCCCCCTACCCAGAAGAACACCACCTCCCGCTAGCGTTTTAATAAACTTCTCAGAAAGTTGGGTAGCGACGATCCCCAGCGCGGAGCGCCGGCTTTGAGGCGCGCCTGTTATCGGGCCAGCCCCGCGGGCAGAGATAGCCCAGGAGCGGCGGCGGAGGTAGGGACAGGGACAGGTCAGGGACAGGGGCAGGTCAGGGGCAGTCGCAGGGCAGGAGTAGGGGCAAGGCCAGGGGCAGGCCAAGGGCAGCATCCCCGGTCCGCGGCACCCTGACCGTGATGCTGGCCGGTCCCTCCCGGGACTCTCGGGCAGCCCCCCAGCCGCCCTTCCCTCCACCTCCAAACCCTGCCAGTTCAAAAGGGGGAATCCTCCCGCCCCCAGACCGTCACCCTCCCGCAACACCGCCGGCACACCGGCCTCGCCACTGTCCCCCGGGGGCCGCAAAGCCCCGCCATGACCCCGCGGACCTGGCAGCGCCCGCCGCGCAGGAGGCGCCGGAGCCCCGCGCTCCCCTACCTGTGCCCGCCTCCGTCACCTGTTGCCCGGCTGCCTCCATCGGCGCAGCCCCCCGGCGCCTCCTCCCGCTCCGGCGGCGACAGGGGCTTCTCGGGCTCGCGGGCCACCTCCATCCCGCCGGGCACCGCCTCCTCCTCCTCCTCCTCCTCCAGGGACTCCACGTAGAAGACGGTGCGGGGCGGCGGCGGTCCCGGGCCGTGCCCCGTGGCCGGCCGGCCCCCGGCGGGCAGCAGCGTCCCGTTGTGCGGGCTGGCCGTGGTGGCCGCCGAGGAGGAGGCGGAGGAGGCGGATTTCTTCCAGAAGACGCCGTTGCCTCTCTCCTGGCTCTTCAGCAGGCGGCTCTGGCTCGGTCCCCAGTGCTCGAAGCTGCTGTCGGGCGGCAGGCAGCCTCCCCCCGCCGGGCCGCCCGCCGGCGAGGGGTGGCTGAACAGTTTCCAGCGGAGGCGCAGGATGTGCTTCACGTCGAAGTCTTTCCTGCCGGAGCCGGACATGGTGCCGCGGCGGGCGGGGGACGGGCGCGGGCTGAGGCGGGACTCACGGCGGCCAGGCAGGGCCGGCCAGGGCCAGGCGGCGGCGGTGGCGGCGGCAGAGCGGGGCGGCCCCGCTCCGGCAGCGGCGGCGGCG
>VZTJ01004173.1:19813-53944 GCA_013397795.1 Orthonyx spaldingii | reverse complement strand
TTTTTGCTCTTTTCTAATATTTTGGAAGATCATTTTATTCTATTTCCTCAACGATTTTTCTAAATCCCCTGCAGGAAATTTCATCAACTTGATGAAATTTCATCTGACCTATATCTAAATAACATTTTTTCCTTATTTTGTCTCAGTGTGATGTCCATTAATCCCTAACCTCCTTAACAAAAGTTGAAGCAGAAGTGTAAACACATCATCCTTCCCAGCATCAATCATGTTTGGTACCCCTTAAGTAATGACTCAGCTCTTTCTTGCTTTCCTTTTACTTCGTTTTGCTTCTGATAAACTGACAGTATGTATTCTCTCCCTTGCCATGACTCTCTTGGCTACTGTTAACTTACTGAAGCCAAGGAAATTAATAGTAGCCCAGTGACCAAATGGAGAAAGGCTGCTGAAACTTAGCCATTTTAATGACAGATTAGTCTTGAAGATGACTAGTGAGAGATGTGCAAAAAGGAGCCAGAAGTAATTTAGCAGTTAAGCATTGCAGACAATCAGGAGTGAAGGTCTTTCCCTTATTCTTTAAATTGGAGAGAAATGGTTTTGATGGGTGAGCTGTTAGGTGTATAAGGAATTGGTTGGAAAATTGCATTCAGACAGAAGTGGTCAATGGCTCAGAGTCCCAATAGACATAAGTGACGAGTGGTGTCCCTCAGGAGTCTATACTGGGACCAGTGTTATTTAATACCTTCGTCAATGACATAGACAGTGAGACCAGATTCACGCTCAGCAAATTTGCAGAAGACACCAAGCTGAGTGGTGCTGTTGACACACCTGAAGGAGGGGATGCCATCCAGAGGAACCAGGACAAGCTTTAGAACTGGGCCCCTGAGAATCTCATGAGGTTCAATAAAATCAAGTACAAGGTGCTGCAGCTGGGTCAGGACAATCCCCAGCATCTACACAGGATGGGCAGTGAACTGATGGAGAGCAGCCCTGCTGAGAAGGACTTGGGAGTGCTGGTGTATGACCGATGAAAAATGAACCAAAAACATATGCCTACGGACCAGAAAACTATAGATTACCTGGGTTGCATCAAAGGCAAATCAAGAGAGGTGATTCTGCCTTCTCTCTCGTGAGGCCCCACCTGGAGTTCTGCATCCAGCTCTGTAATCCCCAGCACAGGAAAGATTTTGACCCATTGGAGTGAATCCAGAGGAGAGCCACCAAGATGATTAGAGGGATGGATGGAATATCTACGAGGAAAGGCTGAGAGAACTTAGTTTGTTCAGCCTGGAAAAGAGAAGAATTTAGGGTGACCTAATTGTAGTCTTTCACTTCCAGAACTGAGTCTACAAGAAAGATGGAGAGAGACTTTTTACAAGAGCATGTAGTGACAAGACAAGGAGGGCATGGGTTCAACCTGAAATAGGAAAGGTATAATTAGATATTCAAATAAAATTCTTTGCTGAGAGGGTGGCGAAGCACTAGAACAGATTGGCCAGAGATGTTGTGAATGCTCTGTTCTTGGAAGTGTGGATGGAGCGCTGAACAACCTGGTGTAATGAAATGTTCCCTGCCCATGGCAGGGAGTTTAGAACAAGATCATCATCCATTCCAACCAAAACCATTCTGTGTGGATTTCAGGTTCAATAGTTATCTGAAATTTGTTTTCAGATTATTAACATTGGTATAATTTATCATATTTTGTTTTAAGAAATATCTCATCTTCCAAAACAAAGAATTGAAACAACTTTCTGAATGTTAAATATGCTTTTTTTTTTAACTGGAGAGTATTTATTTTTGTACCTTTAAAGATAGCTGCACACTGATATCTGACTCACAAAGCACCTAACATTTAATCATAAATTAAATCTCTTTGTTGAGTAGATTGTATGCCATTCTCAAATAAACTGGCTTTTATACCTCTTGATATGTATTTAGTAAAATGTATATAAAAATCAAATTTAAATTTGAGATATATTTTAAACTTTGTTGAACACCACTTATCTCTTGGCAATAGAAAAAGATATTCTTTTTAATTGGAATTTTATGTGAAATATCATCCTGATTAAATTTAAATTAGTATTCATTAACATTTGGCAGTAAACAATTCTTGGAAAATATCCCAATATAGCATCCATTTTTTATTAACCTAAATTGTATAGAAAGTAATAATATGTCGTATTTGCCTCATGTTTTCCATCTCAATACAATTGATAAGCAAAGCACTGAAGACACAGAAAAGAAATTTTATAAGCTTTAGTACTGCAGCTGCATTAGGTGTACAGATACAGTAAGTTTTAAGGTTAAATTAGCATCGCAGTTACATCTACAGTATATGTAAAGGTATCATATGGTTGAAAATATGAAGAATCCTGATGACCAGGAAACCTAAAGACAAAAGAAATATAAAATAACAACTAAGAAAAGAATTTTACTGAGAATGTCATCTACAGGATATAAGATACATCTAGATGGATATGAGTTAGACATCTTTATGAAAGAGTTTCAGAGCTGAAAGCCCCAACACGAGCTTTTGACCAAATTACAGTAGAGTTTATGGTGTAACCTTTTTTTTTTTTTTTAACTGGATCATAAACTGTCTAGAATATTTCTTTTGGTAAGAAAGTAAATGCAAAACTCAAAATATGATGGAATATGCTGAAAGAAATGAAAAGTCATTATTTACATTTAAGTCCATGTCTTTTTGGATTGATTTCTGGGTTTTCCCACATAATTATTTTTTTTCTCTTTCCAGAAATGTAAGCTAGAGTGCTGTGCAAGGCACTTCTGCAAGGAGAAGAATCAATTTGTGAAGCATTGCCTGCTTATGAATTCCAAAGTCACTGCCACCATTCCTGCATTCATCCATGTCTCCATCAGTTGACTATAGAGGGCCGTTAAGGCTGTAACTTCCATGGCATCTTGACAACAGAAGGGGCTATTTCAGAGACACTTTCAAAAACTTTCTCTGAATGTCACAGTTGCTGAAATATGACAGTTTTAATGAATATGACTCATCCCCATTTCAGAAAAGAAACCAGTAATGGACAGCTAAGTGAGTGTTTTGTCTACCTATTTAAAACTGAAACCATACCAGATTATACAGTACTTTTTTTAAAAATCTGCCTGCATATTAACTCTTCCTTCTTCATCTCTTAAAATAATTAAATAGTATCCTATAATTTGGTGACATAGTAACTTTCTTTTCCTCTTTTCTGTACTGCATGAAATTTGAAATACGTTATGGTTTGATAAACTTACTTTTTTATTGAATACTCTAAAGTGCTATAGAACAAAATCCTTATTGGAATACATGATGTTACAAATGGAGGATAAATCTATAGAAGTTGAGATGGGAGCTTTCATTTCTTTAGATCCATATTTAATTGTTTCTAATCAAGAAAAGAAATTATCATTACCAGGGTAGATTTCTGCGGCTTCCTTCCGAAAATTTATGTTTTTCCTGCTCAGAGTTCATCATGTGTTGCTCCTTCTGTGGAGCAAGTGGTATAAATTTAAGGTAAATGAAGTGAAAATATTTTAGATTAATAAAAAATTATGAAAAAAACATTTTGCACAGAAAGTATATGATTTAGAGATGGATGGGTAGAAGGACTGCACAATTAGGCTCCGTTGAAATTTACTTGATAATAAAGATAATACATATTTAGTCTTCTTGAAGCAATGGATTCTATAACATAGCACTTGATTCTCAGCTCAATAAATTACATTTTTTGCAGTTTATTCTGCATTTTTTTCAAAGTAGGCAGTGAATATTGAAAGTTCTTCATTTGATCATAAAGATTCCATGAAAAAAAAACTGAATAAGGAATTTAACAAATACTTCTGAGAAGAATTTTCTTTTTTCCCCTAGTGTATATTTTATGTACTTAAGTTTTATAGCTTTGTTGCTGACACCATTTAAAAGAGTTGCAGACCAGCAATGTTGTATATGTGTATGCATGCATTGCCAAATACTAAGGTGACCAGATGCATTTAATCACAATAAATTCAAGATACTAATTCAAGTTTTTCCTCAGGTACAGGAAACACGGTGTCTCAGATCTCAGGCAAAATTTTCCTAGTAGTTTAATCTATCCCATATGTGTGCAGAGTCTTTATTGTCTATCTTTTGCTTGTTTCACATCTCCATCTTATTGTAAGTCAAAAAAAGAAGTATTCTGGTACTATTAAAAGTACAAATTCTTGATTGTGCTTGGACAAATCCTAAACCATGAATAGCAGCAAGTAAAAAATAATTTAAGAAAAGTATTGCTTTGACCTTTCCAAATTAATAAATGTTGATATCATATTTCCAATGAATCCCTTTTTCTTATATAAAATTACATCTGCAGCTGAAAAACCTGAAAGCTGAATTGCATGGAAATGTTTGTGTCAAAATTTTATTCTTGTCAGAGGTGATGGGCAGATGTGGATGCTGTCAGGAACAAGACCTCATATGGAGACACTGTTGATTTGGTTTTCCAGGTGTGCTCCTCCAAGGTGTCTTTCCTGCAGGGCTGACTCCTGTGGTATTCTCAGAGCAACAGGTTTTGTATACAGTCCTGATTTAGGCTACAGTGATTAAGTGCAGGACTGCCCAGAAGGTACACTCAGCAGCACCAATTTCAACATTAACATACCTCACTACTGCTTTTCCTTTATCTTGACCCTTTTTTTGCCACCTCCCTTTCTATGCGCCAGTCTCCTCCTAACTGACCTCAGTTACTTCTTCCCTATTTGCTTTATTATTTATTATTCTTTCCCTGTTTTTCTGCATCCTTATCCCAGCTGGGTATTTCTGTGACCATTCTTTATGTAACCTCAGCCTTGTAGGTCATTGCTGTTGTGGTTACCTTGTCACTGCTTGCCTGTGAGGAACTACCATCCTGAAGGTCCCAAGTTATCCCTCCAATTAGCTGTGAAGTTTGGTCATTTCTTGGATAATTCTGCCTTAACCACCTCTGCACTCCGTGCCATGCTTCATGGTGCTCTCTGTAATTTATTTCAGCTTCTCATACTGTTATCTGTCACATCCAGCCATTTCCCATGCCGTACCATGTCCAGCTCAGTTAACTTTATCTCAGGGCACAGTTATAGCCAGCAGCACAGTCGTGGGCTTGCAGCCCTAACAAGATTCCACCTTTTATGTAAGTTCACAACTGTTTAAAGCCAATCTTCATGTTGATGGACACTTAAGTACAGATTTTTTATTATACTATTAACACAGGTAGCTAAGGAGACTAAAATGCCAAATTGTTATAGCACAGATAGAGATAAGTGCCCATCACTTTTGTGCCCCTCTTCCTAAGATTCCTGTTGTCAGTTAACTTTTCCAGTAACACTACTAATAGTATTTGACATTGAGAGATGTCAAATAACTATTAGAACCATCTGTCTTTGATTCCTTTTCTCACTTTAAGCTTACATAAAATTTTATTTCTATGCTATTATCATATTTATACATCATCATTATATGTCATGTTTTACTTTTTGCTTGTTCCTTTATCAACTTTGACATTATCTTCTCACTGAAAATTATCTATACTGTAAAAATATACTTTAACATCTCTCGTATTAGAAAAAAATCTCTTCTGGACTTTGAGATTTCTTTTAAATGATCCTTACAAAGTTTGAACAAGGAAAAAAAGTTAGTTACAAAGCTGTGACTGAGAATTTTGCAGTCCATTGTATTTATGTTTTCTGTATGAAGATTTGTCATCAAGTAGGAAAATAAATGACTTTAGCTAATTAAAAAAATAGTCTACATTTGTGAATACTGCAAACACAATAAAATATTTCATTATGTTAAAATGTTATTAAGCACAAACTGTGATTTAAGAAGTTAATTTAAAAATGCACTCAAAGTCAATTCTGCTTTCAGAGGTATTGATTATTCCTTCTGTGCTCTTCATTTTAACTATAAAGAAAATTACCACCAATTGCTGGAGTTTTACTTTGAAAACTTAAATTTATTATCTCTATTTTAGCTATGTATTACATTTTATTGTTAATTTATGGAAGAAAATGTAGCTGAAACATACCTATTAGTTATTATAATTTTGTACACTAAACCCCAAAAGATATTTGTATATTTTCCAAGTGTGGAAATAGTCCATCAGTGAATCTAGATTTCTGCACACATATTGTCTGGAACTTTACTCTTCTATAAATGTTTCTCACACTTAAAGTCTTTGAGTTTGCTACTAATAAACAGAGAAAATGCAAAGTCTGTAATCTCTAGTTCCCCTGTACTGGCTTTAGATCCTTTTTTCAAATGTAGTTTAGGTTCTAAGGCAGATTTTAAAGGATAGTTCTGTGACAAGAAGACAGAAACTGGTAGGAACATATGATAGAGTAAGTGTAGGATCATGCAAGTTATGAATGAGCCCCAGAGTGCACACACTAAAAATCTATTGTGCTCAGATATCATGTGGTTTTGAAAGCTAAATATGAGTTTTGTGTTATAGTCAATGGTAAGATTTGTCACCATCCAGCTACCTTGCCATTCAAAGTGACATGACAGACATGGCAGATGTAACACAGGCCCTGGGTCCTTCTCCTTGTCTCCTTCAAGTTACAGCTGCATAAGATACCTAAAGACACGTCTTCTACTGACAATATAAATATATATATATTTAACATATTTCATTTACTAGTGCCTGTTTTTTAGGAATTTTTTTATGTACTGTTTTAGATATTTCTTGCTATAGTATATTCAAACCCTGTAGAAGTATCTGACTTGCTTGTGCATTGTGTTTGTGTGTTTGCACAACATAAATTCTTAAATATTGTGTTAGCTCTTAACCAAGTGTGTTATAGGGACAGATAGAAATATGATGTCTGAGTCTCAAATGCACTTGAAAGTTGAATGGCATCGCAGACACTAAGTTCTTTCATCAGTACTTCTTGTAATTTAATAACATATTTATTTGGATTTATATAGACACTAGAAAGAATAACTGGTCAAAAAAATTCAGATAAATTCAACAAAGTTAGTGTCCAACAGAAATTATTGAAGCACAGACTAACCTTGTTAGACTTCCATGTAATTTTATTCCTCTTTGACAGAAAGGAGAAGTCTAACTTAGTAATGTGCCCTGCAGAGCATCATGTATGGAGTAGTTTTGGCCAAGTGAAATTGAGAAGCAAATTCTTCTATGACTGATAACCAGTGATGCTACAGAAATGGCCATGTTAATGATGAGATGAAGAATGGTTAAGAAGGGAAATTAAAAACAAAAAAAATTAAAAATAGGCAAATAACCCCCCTCCCCGCCCCTGCCCCCCCAGACTTGATTTGGCAATTGTTATGTTCCTTCTGGGTTTCTAAAGTTTTTTTGATCTTCATGCACTTTTTGGGAATAGCATTATGGCAATGTGATGGAAGAAACTGGAAGAAATCAGAAGACATGACAGAAGAAACCTTTTCATGAAATATATGTCTTCTGTTAGAGTTGGACATGAGTTCACTGATAAAGATTTATAGAACCTTTCTTCCTCCTATTTGAATTTAATTTGAAGTGTATGGTTTAATCTACATTTAAAAAATCTATGCAGAAGGTTTTGGAAGTATTTTTCAGAATTCCATTTTCATTAAAAACAGAAGTTATGGCTTGCAATATGTTAGCCTGGCATTTAATAACATGACCCAGAATCATAAAAAAGCACTGAATTCTATTTTTTAAATTCTTGTTTGAGCTGCCCAAATATTTGCTTGCATAGAAATTTGAATTAATAACACAGCATATAATAAAAATATTTTTCTGTCATGCAAATATCTCTCATTTTGACCCTCAAATATAATTTATCCAGAAAACTCGGGACTGCCTTCTGAGTTCTCTAAAAGCTCAAATCTCTTGTCTTGCTCTCACCCAGATAAGTCATATTTGTTAGGTCTCTCTTCTCTCTTTCACCAGACTGCTTGGTCAGATTAGTAATTATTTTTGCTTGATTGGTTTGATTTTTGTTTGTTTGTTTACTTTTGCAGAAGCAGTTACAGCTGTGTACTCCAAAATATGTCAATCCAATTCCATGACATAAATTAGTTCAATTATGTTAAAAGCAAAATCTCTTCTCTTGTAGTTCCAAAATTCATTGTTTCATGTAATTACTCTCTATATACTTTGTTTATGTATAGTTCATTTGGAAATAGTAACAAATATTATTTACAAAGTATTGCTATAACAAACATGTTTCCAGTATGATTAACATTCGCCATTAATAGAAAGAAACAAACAGCGTAAGTGTTGTGTGAAATTCATTTGAGTTTAGATCTGGAAAGGAAATTAGGCACTGCAGCGTATTATTGTGGTACCTCATTTTTAAGTCTATTTTTCAGATATGTCCATTGTAGACTGAAATCCCAGTCATTTTTGGTGGACTATTAGCTTCCTAAACAAATTGATATATTTGAGACTGACTAGAAGACTAGAGTGCTGAATGATGAGCCAATAGTTAGCCAGTAGTGAGAAGTAACTGTTCAATGCCATTACTCTTCAGACAATACCAATCCCCAGGGAGGCTGTTTTCTCCACGCATGATTAACACTCCTTCTTCTTAAGATACAGAGCACAGCAAGAAGAGTTTTGTTTCCCTTTCAATAGAAGTTTATTTGGATATAGTAAATGTAGATTCAGATTTCCTCCTCTCCCTACAGTTCTAAATATACTTTTTTCTCATGGGTTTGGTTTCATTTTGGTTGGTTGGTTTGTTTGTTTGTCATATACCCTGTCCTCCAGTCACTAGATTATTGTGGAATAAAGTTGCAATTTGAAAAGCAAGATTTAAATATTTCTTTGTCTTGATAAAAAGAGAAAAGCATGCATAAAGTACTGAATGATCTTATCTATCCACATATCAATTAATTCTGTCCTCCATAGCATCTTAATTTATTTGGCATAAGAGTTGTAAAGATGTAGTTCTCTGCCTGTATATGAAAATGTTTTTAATTAGCTGGATTTACTCTGCAATCCAGATAGCAATGCAGTTTTAGATAATATATTATGTGGTTTTGATAAAAATTCATGGGATTAATTATGTGAGGTGTTTTGTTCTTGTTTATTTATGCATGTGCCATAGCTTCTCCCACAATCCTTTCGATTTCAGATAAATCCTTTGCAAAGCCCTTTCCAGAAAGGATTCTGCTGTGAGAACTGACCCCTTATGTCAATTGAATAGATTTAGGTACACAAACTTAAGTAATTTAAAAATACTTAGCATTTAATAAGCAGATTGAGCATTGTAACTTTTGAATGGAGAGGTTTATATAATATAATTGTGGCCAATATTTTTATATCAACTGAGAACAAGAAAAGCATGTGGAACAGTCCTCTAAGTTTAAAATTCTGCTTAACATCTTGGATGTAATATGTTCAGTATTTCACCTATAATTAGTCTCCTTTTTTACCTCCAGATCTCCAAGAACTTACTAGAAATTGTTCTTGCTACTGTTACTTTGCTATTTAAACCACTTAACCCATTTTAGGTCAAATAAATTTTTTCTTAGTGAAGCAATTGGAGTGTTTGCTTGACCTGTTGTTGAGTTTTAAAATCAGAATAAGCTGATAGTTTATTTAGCTGTGTCTACATAGCAATACCAAAGACATTCTGGGGCAAAATGTCTTTTATTTGGTGCCCCTCAATGCAAGATGAGCACTTACGAGGTGTGTACATGACTCTGACAGATTAAAGGTTCTTGAATGTTTGTTGTTGCTGAGAAGAATCAGTAATATAGGATTAGACATTATTTTAATGATTATTTATTCAAAGAGTGGTCAGCATGGCAACACAAAATTAATAAGATGTTTTATCTGCTGTTGGCTTATATCTACAGGTTTTATTTATGTAATAAAAATAATTAGGGCTATCTTTTCACAATGTGTAAGCTTTTCATTTCCTTTTCAATGGTATTTTAATTCTTAAAAACTCCTATGCTGAAAAGAATTTTTTTTTAAATTTTGGATGCTACTGATACACGCTACCAAGGTAAATTTTATGTTCGTTCCAACTTATGAGACAAAATAATATTGATTACCTTTGTTAGATGGAGGTTATTAAATTGTGAAATTATTAACCTCTGACATGAGTGAGAGCTAAATGTGAATGCTATATTTCAAAGGGCACTGTAAGTTCACTTGTTGAACTTAATAGCTCATTACCTAAGGAGTATTGAGCTAGTTATTCTTGCAAGAACTACATATAAATAGATACAATATGAAACATGACAAAATTAATATCTAGCATAAATCATTGCTATATTGGAATAATATTACTGGAGAATAACTCAAGCCCACTATACCTACAGTAATTCACATTCAATAAAACAATGCAATATTCATAAATAATTGGACTTCTAAGTTACAAGAGATTCAAAGAAAACAGGAGCTTTGATAATGATGTTGTCTGACTGTCTTGCTCATTTAATTACAATGCAGCAATAGTTTATCATAAGATTAATAAAATATGACAACTGGCCTGTTTTTTCTGGTGGCACTGCTGGTTCTGCAAATGCCATATGTTATTTGAATTTTATACTGTGTTGTTCTTAATTGTGTACCTGTAACCATAAACAGCATTTTTGTGTTATAATTAATGCTGACAAACAAAAATCCACATTAGATTATAGTTAGATAATTTTAATTACATTATAGTTAGATAATTTTAATTACATAGATGTGTTTTCTCTGCATTGCAGTGGCAGAGATAAGTCTCTTGTTATGTTTTGGTCTATTCACATTTTGTGATATTGAACATACTTCGATTATGCTTCCCAAAATCTACTGTGGAAATTAGCTACAGTGTGCAGTCTTAGAAGTCTTGCTGGCATACAGCTTTGACTATTACAAACTGATACATAGATCCATGTATCCAGGCTGGAAAGTAGCTGTGTTTTATGGAGACCTTTCTAAAGTAGTAACTGCCTGTGTAACTGGTAGACCCAGCCTGAAACCCTGAAATCTAATTACAGGCAAGACACAATGCGATAGTTTGCAGTCTTAATTTGGGGTTTGGAAACTTGGCTTTGCCCAAACCCAAAATTTGGATTTGGCATGTAATGTCAAAAAATATATTTCTATCTCTTTTTATCTTTAAATCACTAGTATCACTGTGCTTTGTTTATGTGCAGGCTTGGAGGAGGTCTCATTTTGATCTGTTTGCATAACTAATCTCTTTAACCTCAAAGTTACTTACTGAATCCAATATCTTCGAAATGGCCATATAGAAATCTCAAACCACAAATGAACAAACTTTGCCACCATATTTGTCCCTCATAAACCGTCATAATAAACACTCTCAAAAAATATTATCATTACAGTACTCGTAAAGAAATCCACAATAATAGTGCGGTAGTTGAAAAGCTGAGAGAAATTGAAAATTTAGGATTCATTTATCCCTCCTATTTCAGAATTTCAAATTCATATCAACTTTGAGAGGATACAAGACTTATTTTCACACTTGTGGTATGTCTTCTAACACATTAAATATTACTTTTCTTATTGCATTTAAGCACTGCTTCAAAAGAAGAAGCCAAGAGAATTTATCTGCTTCAACCCAACATCTCTTAATATAATTTCTAAGACTTTTTCCTGGGAAGTCCGAGATGTTACTTTTACTCTGTTTGTGTACAGTGTGGAGTAAACTAAGCTCTTTAACAGCCTGGGCTACTCCTCTGACTGCAAAGAAATCATGTGAATTAGAAACAAGGTACCAGTTTGTCTCCCAGCAGTTATTTAAAATTCAGTAAGTCACAAGTCTTGGACTTCCAATCGCTTGGAAGTAAGCTTGACTGGCCTATAAATCAGGCAGATACTCTCTCTCATTACTGGAATCAATACTATCAGAACAGATATATATATAAATAAATGGTTATCATTTCTTTATATAGTCAAACATATTAGTCACCAAATTATTATTCAGGGAAGCTTATTGGCAAAGTAGTTGCTAAAATGGTTTCATTTTTAAGCTGTGACAAAAGCAGTAAAAGGGACTATGTTTTTAGTGAAATATGCAGAAAACATACATATTTTTTGAGCCATCCAAATATTGACATTTTGGGCCTTATTTGCAAGTCAAAATTATCTTGCAATTCGATAGAGGAACTGCTTTTATACTCAGTTGTCCAACAATAGAAAGAAATAATAGAAAGAAAGTCCCAAAAGTTTAAATTCACAGATTCCAATGAGTTTGGTTTTGAGTAAATTACATACATTCTTAGAAATATTAAAATTATTTACGTCAGTATTCTTCAGCTAGAAATGACTGCATGGTCAAGAGCACTATAGAATTGAATCCCTTTCTGTTTTACTAATATATTTTTCCAGGTTGTTTTTAGTTATGTTGATTTCTAAGCACATTCAAGTACACTGCTTTTGTTTAACAGAACTCTTTCAACTGTTAATGAGTTGTCGTATCCTCCTTGATAGTTCTTAGAAACAAATGTCCATTTTTAAGTATAGTGTTTTATATAATGATGAGTTTGATTTTAACCATTAAGAGCAGATGCAGTTATTAGTGAAAATAATAATACATTTTCGTGATAGAATTGCCTCTTATTTTTTCCCATTTATTAATATTAATGATGTTAATAATGTATTAATAGTAGGAGACCAAAATCTATTACAATGAAATTTGGAACACTTCTCTAAATTTTCTAGGACTACATACAATAAAGCTGCCTAAGAACTGATGCAGTTTCTAACTAAATCTGTTTTTTGAAAAATGTAATCTTAAAATTTACATTAAATAAAAATGCATTATTTTATTTTCTTTGTATTTCAGTATCATTATTTCAATTTTGTTTCTCTTATACATTACTTCTAAAAATAGTCGCTAAGAAAGGAATGTATCTCAGAGGCTGTAAAAAACAGGATGAACTTCTCCTTGGTGAAAGTATCTAGTGTTCTGTACTTCTAAAGACTGAAGAGTTTCATTAAGAATTGTTGTATTTCTTGTATTTTCATTTATGATAATAAATGTAATATGTAAATTTTTTTCCCCTCTGCTTTTATTTATCCTTTCAGAGTGATTATGTTTAAAATTAGTCCTCTCCATTATTGTGTTAGATTTGCATACCACTTATCTGATTTTAGAAGATGCAGTCCTCATTGATTCAGAGTGGATTTGTGAAATAAAGACCTCTTTTTGCTAATCTTTTTACAGTAATTTATGTTTTAAAGTGTAAGAATGTATAATTATTTTAAGGAGACATGTCATCTTTGGTGTAAAAGATAGTAGGGAATTAGGAAAGCTATACTATTACATTATGCCTGCCTGTATTTTCTTTTGTGATTCTATTAGATATTCTTGCTACAGTTTCCTGGATTCAATGATCTTAAAGGTAATTTCTAACTTTAAGGGTTCTACGAGCCTATGATTGTGTATGAATCCGTATGCATACGCATGTATATATATATGTATACATTAAAACATTAAAAGAGCATGTCATTACAGGTGAATTTTTACATTAACTAATTTTCAGTCTCAATAGTTCACTGGAAGTGCTTGATTCTTTTTAAGTAAACTTTTTGCATTAGCAGTAAAATTCATGAAATAGTGACTGAAAACCTCTGCTTATCTCTAGGCATTGTTTGTTCTCAAGTAGTAAAAGGATGAGTGATAAGAATGACAGTTCTATAGGACTAGTCAGGCTAGTAAGGCTGGGGTTCTTATTCAATGACTTTTGGAGGGCTGAGCTTTAAATATGTGACAGCTGTCTGTACCGCTCCAGGGTGCAGTCATTTAGAATTTACATAAGCATTGTAAATTTTGCAGTAAATGAGCTTCCATACTGATACTCCAGGAATGGTCTTTATTTGTAATCAAATTTAGTGTTGAAAATTTACCACAGAAGTATGGTTGAATTTGAATACTTAAATGATGCTAGGAAAATAAACCAATTAACAAAATCTCAGAATATTTTTTCTAAATTCAGTAAAATTTTATACCATATATAGGTTAGCAAAAGAAGTTAAAAAGTAAAAATCAAGGAGAAAAAGAGTAAAAGCCTTTTTTGTTCTCTGATATGTCCTGCAAGTTGTTACTCTTGTTAGAAAACACTATAAAATTTGTTTGGAATTAATTTAAATTATTTATTATAATTAGCAAAATGCAGGAGTGGGACAGAAATTGTCCTCGTTTATGCATAAGAGATATACACGTCTAATTTCCATTTTCAGTGATGAAGAATGGAAGCAAAATAATTATTTCAATTTAATGATTTCCTCCAAATTTCAGAGCTGCTCTCATTTAAAATCAATAATAATGTTTCCAGGTTAACACTATACTCATTTAATATACTGAGTCCCTAGGGGTAGGGGACATTTACATGGCAGCTCTTGACTGATTTCACTGCTAATTCTGCCAGTAAAATCAGATGATCTCCCAAATGGGGAGAACTAATTAAAAATTAGATGTCTTCCTGACTTTTTCACTTAGAGTAAAACCCCAGAACTAGAATGTCACTGTCATTCTGTAGGGAGGATTTGTCAAATCCCTTTTCTTTAGAGCTGGTGAGCTTCTAGAAATACAAAATTAACATCCTCAATTCACAGTTTAAGTCCTCATGAAATAAATAAGGATTTCATACAAAGATGAAGAAAATTCCGTGCACTCATGTGTCTTAAGACTGTCTTAGGAAACAGGTGAGAAAACATTGAGAAAAACATTGTAAAACTGCTTCACATAGAACACTTCAGTTTTTCTTTAATAGATGGACTCAGACATCTTAATACAATGCATATGAAGCTGCATCTCACAGTAAGAATTTCTTAAACTTTCTGGCAAGTATAGAATATTTGTTGACTATTTAATTGACTTTATACATAGTCTATGTAGGAGGTGGCCTCCAAAGCTAAGAAATCACTTTATAAATCATGGTTTTGTTCACTATCATGGCCTCAAGCTAATTCATACATAAAGTCCCAGCTGAAATCTAAATAAATATAAAAAGAGCTTGTCAGCCATTTATAGCTTCTCTAAGCCAAACATCAAAAAGTAAAGAAAGACAGATATGATAGAACAAAGCCAACCATCAGGAGCAAGAAAGGACATTTATGAGAATTGCACACCCTGCTTGCTTTGTTTTCATTTTCTTTGAGTTTGTTGTTCACAAAATTATAAGCAAGCAATTCATAAACAAGGTGATTATGCATATTAAGACAGAAACATTACACCAAGAATCTATTTAGTAGTTATGCTCCAATCAAATCGTAACAAGAATTTTCCCCTTTTCCTTTGATTAATATGTCTTACTTATAAAATGCATATATATAAAAACTAACTAGGCTTTAAAAGTTAAAAAATATCATTTAGCACTGCATTTGTCCAGCTCAATCTTACCCCTGAAAAACAGCCAGGACATCTCTCTCAAACCAGTGATACAGGACATCTCCTGCAGAACAATGATACTAATAACCTTAAGAGTATACAACCTTCTGTCCTGGCTTTAGCTCTCACTGCTAATACTTTGCTCTAAAGCACCTTTTTGGACGGACTCAAAAAGTGAAAATTTGTTACTTGAAGGAAAGTTATGTGTTTGGAAGGAAAAAAAAACCAAAAACAAAAACCCAAAACTGAGTCCTTCCTTTTCAGATCAGGAAGTAACTAGTTTGTGAGTGAATGAAAACAGTAAACCTGCCTACTATAAGGAAAGTCAGTATTTCACATATGGTAGAAACAATGAAAATCATCATCCACTAAGAAAGCCTTAAATCTTAGCAGCAAAGTATGAGATTGAGCTCTGAAAAAAGTGAGGAGGCAAGGAAAAAAGAGAGGAAAATCTGATGTTAAATGTTCATGTATTGGACCTGAGTGGCAGGTTTGAGTAGCTGGGAGCTGCCAGGTGCTGAAAGAAAGAGATTCTGAGGATTTAGTTGACACTGCCATAAATATCCCATTGCATCCCAAACTGCAGCCAGGCAGGAACCCCCATGTGCTCTGGCTCACATGTATTTAGGAAAGTGGAAGAGCCAGGAGACTCAGACTGCAGAAAAAGGGACGAAGGTGACACCCACAGGAGCCCACAGCCCAGCTCCCTGCTCACACACTACACAGCTGTGACTGCTGCTTTGACCCATCTGACCTTCCTCCTGGTCGACCCCTTGAGACAGCAACCTTATGTAAGTTTTAAAAGTACACGTGTCTGAGATTAAAGTGGTTTTTATATGCCAATGTCATCTCAAACAGTGAGGTTCAAGAGATTTGATTACATAATTCTATTTATGGCTTTTTATTACCAGATAGCATGTAGTTATCAACACCTTCATCACTGTCATATAACTCCCAAAAAGAAGAAAAAACCCAACCCAAAACAAAACAAAACACATAGAGGTGCAGATTCAATAATTTGGTCATTATTTGCAAAAGGTTTTTCAAGCAACCCTAATCTCAGTATGCAATTCTGTCCCTTCAGATTTAGAAATCAAAGAACATTGTGTCTGGAAAGCAAAGTGCAAAAAAAAAATTCTGATAAACCCTATTAACAAATTACAAATTTCTCTCACTCTAATACGCATATTGAACAAAATGCATCTCAAAATGGCATTCAAAATTACTCTTATAATAACAAAATGGAAAATAATTAACATATCCTATCCAACCGTAGTATTTTAATATGAGTCATTACAGGGGAGTTGATTAATATTACTTTTGACACTAGTCCATAGCTAAAGGCATACCAGTGTAATCCAGAAAAAATGAAAAGTTACATGTCTTGTTTAATTTGCTGGTGTCCTATGTATCTGAAGTACTTCATTTTATGGGCTCTTTTATGCTACATAATCTTTTACAGAACTTTCATTTGACTTCAGTGGTAACAGAACAGGACATAAAACCAGTGTACCTTACGTAAAATATTTTCCTAGAAAAGAGATTATTTTAATTTTTAAAAATGTAATTATATATCAAAACCATATAACTACATTATTTATTAATTATTTAACTACATTGTTTATTAATTATTTAAAAATCATATATTATAGAATAACTGAATCTTTGGTTCTATGCATTAATATTTGAAACACTGTAAATCAGTTTGCCAGCTTTACTCAAAAACAGCAAAAGCATTTCCCAACATTTCACCAAAAATATTTTTTTACAGAGATGTCGTATTGATTTTAAGCTCATATGACTATTTGATGACATGTTTTATAAGAGTTACAAAAATAAAAATTAATACCTTCATAGGTGTCATGTTACTGCAGTGAAAACTCCAGTTCTAGAACATTCTTAACATTTTAAATTTATTTCAGCAAGTGCTAGGGACATGACTACCAACACTCATAAAATGCTTTTGAAAATTAGAAAAGTGATGAAGAGCAACAAATGGATGCCCACTCATCCATTTTTAAACATTTAATATCTTGACTTCTCTGAAATGATTTTTTAACACCGGCCCCAGGCCGCATAACGGTGCATAAGGATGTTTCTTCTTTATCAGTTATGTGTTAAAAGAGTCTGCCTGCAAAACAGATTTTATTTGCCAGCTCTCAGCTATTCCATATCAGACACCATCATGGACTGCTGCTTTACCCCATAAAAAGGGAAGTGGAATGGATGTCAAGGCAGCAATCAAGATACTGTGTTCTTTAAACATGCTGTCATCTGTTTATCCTAGCAGGGTTATTTTTGTAAGGGACTCTCTGCTTGATCTCGTGTTTATCAAATCCATTAAGAAGGATTGCACTGAATCTATCCTGCGTAAACTTTCAAGTCTGCATGAATAAGAACAGGGATTAATTCAAATGTGACTTTTTAGCTCATGCTCTGTAGCTCATAATTGTAAAATTAGTGGAGGAAGTGACTTAGGATCATAGTTCTGTATCCTCAGGCAGAGCACTGAAATAAAGGAGTGGAAGCAATATGCTTCCTAGAAATGCTGTAAAACAGTTGTACCGCTGGGAGAGACAGTGTAGAGTTGAAAAAAGAATCAAGTTAAATCAAGGAAAGATACTATTTTTGATGATGTCAGACTTTTTATATTTACTAAAGCTTATTATTTCTCTATTGTTTCACATTATTAACATAGAAAAATATCAGTCAATGCTTCTGTCTTTTTTGTACTCTTTCTACCCTTTTTTCTTGGGAGACATCATTAATACATAACAAGACCTGAATATTATACAAGGGAATAATGAGATGAACTTCCAAAATACAGTAATATAAATGGGACAAAATTTAGTGGGGTCATGTGTATAGGAACCTATAGAGTGAGTTTCTACTAGATTAACTGAAAGCTAATCAGTAGAATACTACTTCTGTGATCATGACTGTACTCTGCCAAATTAATACAGATGTGGAAAAAATGGAGGGAAAGTGTAAAATGTGCTCTGCTACTCCCAGTAGATATTAGAACTATTATATAAAGGTTTAGAAAAAAGACTAGAACAGAATACCCTGTTTCAGTTGAAAGGTCTCTATGATAGTTATCCAGTCCAACTCCCTGACTACTACTACTGAACAAAAGTTATTAAAGGCATTGTTCAAGCGCGTCTTAAACACTGACATTCTTGGGGCATTGACCAATCCTCTAGGAAGCCTGTCTCAGTGTTTGACCACCCTCTTGGTAAAGAAATGCTTCCTATCACTAGATACCAAGGAGAACAACTCAGCACCTCCCTCTCCCCCTCCTCAGGAAGCTGTAGAGAGCAGTGAGGTCACCCCTTAACCTCCTTTTCTCTGACTGATACAAACACCTCTGAACTATACAAAGTCTTCAGCTGCTCCTCAGAGGACATTCCTTCCAGCTCTTCTGGATGCACTGTACTACCTTAACATTGTGTGGCCCAAAACTGCACACAGCACACCAGGTGAGGCTGCACCAATTCTTAAATGCAGGATGGTGGGTAATCACCTCTTTTGACTGGCTGGTTATGCTTTGCCTGGTGCACCCCAGAATGCATTTTGTCGTCTTGGCTGTCAGGGTACACTGCTGGCTCTTACTGAGCCTGCTGTCAATTGGCCCCCCAGATCCCCTTATACAGGGCTGCTTTCCAGCCACTCTCATCTCAATGTATACTTGTACCCAGAGAAAGAAAAGTTGACTGATTAGGAGACTTTATAAAAGCTATGTTTAGGACTAGCAGCTACAAAGGCTACTAGCACTGTTAAAAAAAGATAAAATAAAGCTTGAAAAGACAGTAGTAAAAGGTAGAGCATAAAAATAAGAGTTATTAAAGGTATGGGATAAATGTTGGTGCAAGAACAAATGGGTATAAAATTACTATGAATAAAGTTAACATCTAAATTTGAACTTTCATTTAATAGCAGAATTGCTGAGACAAAAAAATTGCCTATTTTATAGTGGTACTTGTTTCAGTGTAAAAGATCATCTTGAGTGCCTTCACATGGCACATACAGGACAACCAGTTAATCACACCAGGGCAGCACAGGTTTATGAAAGGCGGGTCCTGCCTGACCAACCCAATCTCCTTCCATGACAAGGTGACCGATAGCAAAGCGGTAGCCAAGGGCTGTCTGGAGACAGTGACCCAGACCTCTTGTTGATATGCAGATATGACGATAGGTCAATAATTACTCTATAAATAGTGGACAGCTCAGGACCTACTGAGGTTTCCCACACAACCATGGGCTGCACACCAGGATCTCCCCTTTAGTAGGGATGCCTATCAAGATTACTCCTTGAGGCTGAGAGATTCCTTGCCACAATAGATCCTTGGTAAGATTTTAATAGCATGCTAAACTTTGAAATCTTAGGAAATCCTTGTATAAAGGAATGATTTTTCACATCTAAACCTTTAGACATAAGACATTGAACAAGGTAGGGACGAGATTGGATCCAGCCACACCTAGATCACTCTCTGAGAAGGAATTTTAAAAGCAATGGGTTCCTTCCAAAACCTCATGACTTAATGAGAAGGTCTTGCTGATAGTTTTATTTGACCCTATGTAGTAAATAATCAAGTGCAGTTTGTCACAAAATCTTGTTAAACTTCTGTCTCATTTACCATTAAAATTGTTCAACTTTGTTTTATATCAATAAAGTATATTGTTGCTTTGCTTTTAAGAGTGAAGTATATTACTCTGTCTGTGAGATCCCCTCACTACAAGAAAGGCACTGAAGTGCCAAAACATGTCCAAAGAAGGACAACAGAGCTAGTGAAGTGGCTGGAGCGAAATGAGGAGCATCTGAGGGAACTTCAGTTGTTTCTCCTGGAGAAAAGCAGGTACAGGGGGCACCTTATCGGTTCTACAGCTATCTAAAAGGAGAAT
Source organism: Orthonyx spaldingii (assembly GCA_013397795.1). Lineage (NCBI taxonomy): Eukaryota > Metazoa > Chordata > Aves > Passeriformes > Orthonychidae > Orthonyx > Orthonyx spaldingii. Next base: position 33,757 of record VZTJ01004173.1, on the reverse strand, counting down.
CTAGTGAGGTGGGGATCAGTTTTTTCATCCAAGTAACAAGAGATAAACAGGATGAAATGACCTCAGGTTGGACATTGGGAAATTCAAATTGGTTATTAGGAAATATTTCTTCACTGAACATATTGTCAAGCATTGAAATAGGATGTCCAGGGAAGTAGTTGAGTCACCAGCCCTGGAGGCATGTAAAAGATGTGTAGCTGTGGTGCTCAGGGACATGATTTAGTGGTGGACTTGGCACTGCTGTAAGTGGTTGGACTTGGATCTTAAAGAGCTTTTCCACCTAAAGGATTCTATAATTCTAAGTACAGACAAGTACTCAGGTACTCAGTACAGACCTCAGTACTACAGACAACTGAGAGTAACAATTTATTGCTGATAAAAGCTCCATGCTTTATTTCAGTGACAGAAAGAAAAGACCAAGATAAAGTGGAAATCAATCACACCAAAAATCTGAAGTGCAAACAAAAAACCAAGACAACTCAAAACAGACAAAATGAAGTTTAGCTTTGTATTTTGCTTGTGTTTTTTTCTGAATGATGAAACAATTCTGTGAATCCCAGAGATATAAATATGAAATTTCTCATGACAGGTTACATCATAACAAATAGAATTTGTGTTAGTCAAATCTATTATTTCAGAAGTTCAATTCTATTCTTACTCTGTGTACTGAAATAAAGGAGATAAAAAAAAAATCAATAGACTAGGAAGGCAATAGACATTCTGGTATTTGATACCTGCATGCGACTTTGCTGGAAAAGTTTGGGAGGAAAATTTGCTGTGCTACATAATTACTATTCGGTTTTCTATTTCCATTTGGGTTTTATTTGCACAACTTTATAACAGGCTTAGTAATACAGCACACCAATAACCTTAGACAGTTTACATGTTATTGAAGCCTTACCCTAAAATATTGACCATAATAAGCTCATCTCAGTGTACGTATTTCAGAATATAAATTATGGATAACATCAGTTATATCACCAACAATTTATGTTTCAAAAGTTGAAACAACTTTTTTCCTGTGTCATACATTTATGGGATACTTTATTTGCTTACTTAATACTTCACAGAATTTACATTAAAAATAAGTTCATTTTTAAAATCATAAGATGGAAAAAATTTGTCAGGTAAAAAATAAAAATCTAAAAAAAATAAATCCCTCATTCTCAGAAAGAACAGTAAAAATACGGAAAAAATGGATTGAATGTTCACTATAAAACATTATCAATGAATACAAATATAAATAAATAATGATGTCAGTTAACAACAAATAAACCTAAACAGAAGAAAGGACAAAAGTACCTTAAGCTACTCAGGTAAGATTTTTTTTTACCTAGAAGCAGACGTGTAAAAATATACATGTCTCAAATAAAAGAGAAATTTTGGGGTTATACCTAGAGCTAGTTAGCATCTTACTGATTGCATGCCAGGCTTTCTCCAGTGATTTTTCCTTAGTATCCAGTGCTGACTTTGATAATGTACTTTATCAGAGAACACCTTTTCTAGAAATGCTTAAGTGTTCCACAGAAAAGAAAAAGAGTAAGAAGAAAGAGGGGGGAAAAAAACAAAAAAAGAGAGAAAAAAGAAAGAAGCAAACAAAAGGAAGAAAATGAAAAAAGGAAAAAAAAAGGAAAAAAGAAAAAAGAAAAAAGAAAAAAGAAAAAAGAAAAAAGAAAAAAGAAAAAAGAAAAAAGAAAAAAGAAAAAAGAAAAAAGAAAAAAGAAAAAAGAAAAAAGAAAAAAGAAAAAAGAAAAAAGAAAAAAAAAAAAGAAAAAAAAAAAAAAAAAAAAAAAAAAAAAAAAAAAAAAAAAAAAAAAAAAAAAAAAAAAAAAAAAAAAAAAAAAAAAAAAAAAAAAAAAAAAAAAAAAAAAAAAAAAAAAAAAAAAGAAAAAAAAAAGTCTGAGTGTTGAGATCCTTGCATTGGGTAACACTACATGGGGAATCTCAAACAGGATGGTCAGTCACTGTGCATTATTACATGGCCCAGCAGCCTCACCTGCGTCCTCCAGCAAAGCATCCACCCCTGCTCTACTTGCCTAGATTAGGTGCTCTGGGAGTGGCCCTGTCCATGACTGCCCACAGCCTATGCCAGGGTCACCTAGGGCTCCAGTTCAGCTCAGGGAGCAGCCCTGCTCTTTGCTGCTCCCTGACATACATGACCACGTGACCAGGATGTTTACAATCCATTACTTAAACCACATGCAAAACTCCTGCTTATCCTCAGTATGCACAATAGATTGCCACATGTGACTGTTTCTGTATCTTTACAAACACTCTACAGTGACTGTTTGCAAGGTTGGTCAGTTCTGCACAGGAACTATTTGGAGTTTCTGGAAAGGTGATGTTTTTCACCCAAGGTGTTAGTTAATACCTTGCACATACAGACTGGTACAGACAAAATATTTCACCTGGGAAAATCTTAGGGAGAATTTGAAGGAGAGGTCCTCTGAAAATTAGTCAAAGGCTTTGTTGGGAAAATAGCTAAGATTTCCATCAATAAACATCTTTCCAGTCAGTCCATTATCTCAACTATGCAGATAGCTTCACAGGGAATTTCTAGACCACACCAAGAATTAATGACTTAAGTGCATTGGGTGTGCACGAAACCTCAGAACTCATACCCTGTTATACAGCAGTTGTAGCTGAAGAACAAATTTGAGTCTAACTTGCAAATTATATTTCATACCTTTTCAAAAACAAGAGAGAAGCTAACAAATGAAGTCTTCTCCTGATGATGCAAACATGAGAATAGCAGAATGATAACAGCTTAACTGTTATCATTTGAATATATCATATATGTAACTGAATATATGTCCTCACTGGAGCTGAAAACAAGATTGGATAAACTGCAAAATAAGACTAAAGATGGGAGAAACACCTACCTGTCTTGAGGTTTCCAGGACTGCAAGGACAAGGCTTGCTTTGACCAAAAGCTGAAATAACATTCTATTGAAAAGAGTCTCCTCGAATAAATCTCATGGTTCCCTATTGCAGGGCATTTTGGTCATCCTTATTAATATAAAACTTGACATAAAATTACACTAATTTGTAGTTGTCCATCCTAAAAAAAAACCCCTAAGCCCTGCAATCCATTGAGTTATTACCACCTCACTACATTTACAATGGCAATATGCAGAGTAATGGCTTTGTTTTAAACAGAAATCATTTGAAGTACATTATTCAGCAACATGAATTCAATCATATAAATATTTAAAGATGGGCATTTATTATAGGTATGAGTTAATGAGCACAGTATAATTAAGGAGCCTTTGTTTAATTACATATTTAGATGCTAGACAATATCTTGCTACTCAACTGAACTCCTGAAACATATACACGCAATTTTAATTTTAGACTTAGAAGCACTTCTCCCAATAGATTAGTCTTAAATGTCAGTGTTCCAGACTCTAGCCAAATGCAGCAAATGAAAATGTGATAATAAGAGATGTGATGGCTGTACAGCATCTATAATGCATTAATTGACATCACCTTGCAACATTTCTTACATGCCATATCTAGTAGTACTCAGAGATTTTGTAGTTCCTCTCAGTTGCTAATTGTTAAACTCATAATGATTGTTTTCTCTGCTATTTTTCCCCCATGATTCTTTTCCTTGAAGATTCCATAGTACATCAACCGTATTTTTGTAATCTTGTAAAGTATTATTCTCGTATTCATTGTAGGAAATTTGAGAGAGACTTCAGGGTGATCCTTTGGTTCACAATGACCACTCGCTTTACTTCTACATTAGTTTCTGTTGGGATGTGATTCATTTGCCTAAAAATAGAGATCTCAGTTTAGGCTAGTGCTTTTTCAAAACTGTGTTTAATCATGAGATAGCTGCCTAAAGGCAAGCATCCTACTTCCCTATTTACACAATGGAAGATATTATGGATAGACAGCCTTCAGCTGGAGTGATTCAAGTGACTCAGCTTTACCAAGATGACAATACAACAACATGAAGGAGAAGTGCTGCAGGGCATCACACCAAAACCTCCTCCTCCTACTCATTCCCTCCACATTTCTGCTCAGTTTTGCTCCTTCTTCAAATCCATCATTACCCTGCTTTGCAAAACCCACAAACCTTGGAGGTTTATTTTCCCTTCTCTGCTAGCAAGACCTCTTTCCCCTAACCCCAGATGAACTATCTAGGAAGTAGAAGATTCAGTTTTCATGTAAAAAAAGCTGTCCCCTCCCTAAGACAATTCTGAGAGAAGAGTCACAGCTTCTAGTCTTATAGAAGCAGAACGTTTGCAAAACCCAGCACATCTGGACACCACGGTTCCCATCTGTCACAGCCAAAACCAGTTAGGTAGGTCATGCAGATATCGCACATGTTCAGCCAATAAAATTACAGTTGCTATATGTAGTGCAGTGTGGTTGATGATTTACATGCTTAGCTTCTTGCTCCATGAGCACACAGATGCTGGCAGCTGAAGATTGCTCTCTCACTGAGTAGCATGTAGAATGGTAGTGTTTTCCCACTTTGCCATGTAAGGTGGAAAAAGATCTGTTAATATAAGACACAGACTGGAGAAGGGAGGCTAAATAGGGATAAATAGGATTGTCAAAGAAAAACATATAAAGGATGTTCTGAGTGTGCCTGGGAAGATATACAGACACAGTTTCCTCTTTCTTCACTGTTATCATGTATACTGGATAAGGATATAGAAGTACTGTGTGCAATAAATGCCTTCACTGAGAGCACTTATTGCAAAAATTCAGTACTGACAGATTCCTACAGTGACACAATCTCTTCACAGACCTGACAGCAATGCCTGACCTTTCCTGTAGTGGTGTCAATATTCATCTGACCAGGTAAACTGCTCAAGATCCAAGGATAATCAGTAATATGGGCCAAGCTCCGAGTGGCACATCACTGTGGATGGCGGCCCACAAGCCACAACAAGCTTGTAGGCAGTGCTGCTTCATCTACCCTAAGCAGGAAGTGGTCAGCACCCTAAGTCCTTCATTATCAGACCAAGTTTACATGAGTTCACTTTCTCTTGCAACAAAACCAGTCAAAATATATGGTAATACAAGATACAGGTTTATTTAAATAGACAGAGAAGTCAGAGGCTCAGACACAAGACTGAGAAATCAAAATGTTACTGAGGTAAATCCCAACTTATGCCTTTTCTTTCAGTTGCTGATAGTAATTGACTCCATATCCCTCCGACATGTGGAAAACTTAAGGAATAATAAAAAAAAAAAGGGGGTTATGAAAGATTTAATACTACTATAGCTTTTATCCTCCTGCTCACAATTCTTTCCACACCGTTAGTCTAAATTTTTGGACTCTGATAGTTGAAGAGTATTGTGTCTTATTCTGATCACTGCTTTCACTTGCCAAATTCAGTCTTGTGCAATGTAAAAAAGAGGAGAAATTTTCAAATTAAATTTCCTTATGCTATTAGTGAGTACACTGAAAGGACATTTGAGATAAGAACCATGGGAGTCACATACTGAGAGGGAAGTGTTTGAAGCTGGATGGGAGCTCTCTGTGCTTTATAACTGTTCATTCAAGGATCCATTCCCTTGCCTGTAAAAATCTGTATTTCAAACCATCAAGACTTTAGTTGGATTCATAAGAGAACTCCACGTGGCCTTTATCAAAAAATAGTCAAAAGAGGTACAACATTTGGTCTTTCTTTGGAAGCAGCTGATTTTACACTGTCTTGGGTATGTTACTTCTCTTGGTTCTGTTGCTAGACTCCAGATGTAAGTAGACATCACCATAAAGAGATAATTTTTATAATATTCTATGGCACAATACAGTGTCTATATCCAGATGTATATGCTTGAAGAAAATTATGCAAGACCTTCCACAAATTCAGCCTTGATATAACTATTAAAATGAAAAGAAGTTAAAAATGTCTTTAATTTCAAGCCTATGGTAAATATCTGAGTCTGTGTTGTAGAGCAGTTCCAGTTTCCAGAACTCTGCAGTTCTTCCTTTATGGAACTTGTACCAATGTGAAAAAAAAAGCTGGACAGCATTAAAAATTAGCCCATTATTAACTCTCAAAAATGTCCTTTCAAAAAGAATGCAGTAATAACTAAATAGCCCACCAGGAAGTTTGAGGGAAGAGTGGATGGGTTTTTGCATTTAGATCCTTCAGTCTACAACTGTCCTGACACAGTTCCTTTTCCTTTTGTGGTTTTTTTTTTTTTTTGAGTCCATTTATTCGTGGCATCATCTTAAGCTGCAGAGGTGCACAGACCACAACGCATCTTTGCGCTACTAATAATCAGTGAACAGAGGAACAGGCATGAACAGATTCACAAAAATAAGTTTAATAAATGGATCCCTTTACATGTAGATTTTTCTTTCAGATATCTCTCCCTTTCCTTGATTATCTGTTTTTCCTTTGCAGAGCCTTTTGCCAATCTGTACGCAGGGATTGATACCAGAAAAAGGTTGCTAAGCAACTTAAAGTGAGAATCATATAGTGGACTATCAGGCATTTCTAATGAAGCCTTCTTAAGCCATACCTTAGTCTTCACACCTCACAAGTAAGCCTGGGATTATGAACTGGTGTAACAGATAGGAAGTAGTTTCCAATTAGTATACCCGAGTGTACAGCAAAGCAGCATGCCGAAAGGAAAGCTATTAATAAGAGCAAGATACACACTTAATATTCAAGGGCATCAGAATAAGAAATCACAGAATGACCAGCTAGAGAGTTTTATTGAATGCACAGTTGTGAAAGCTGCCTAAGCTTGAAGTAAAGAGTTGAAAAGTAAATGGAATGGTAAATAACATCAATAGGGAAGCTATTGGTTGCATCTATATTATTAAATAGAGCTTCTGGAAATGCTCCTGGACACTATTTCATATTCCGTTAGTCTGCTGGAATGGTGCCTGAAATGCTTGTGCCAGTTACAGTCTCCTAAAGCATTTGTTAGGACAGTTGGAGAGTTAACACTGACTATGGATGACCCCTAAAAGGCACTGTGGATGCATTCATGATGTCCTGCAGCATAAGAAAGTTTAATAGTTTAATAGCATGGATGTAGGTTTTTCCACAGATCTGCCCTCAGTAATAGACAAAACTCTGATTCATAGTTAATTTGTTAGCATAGGCTGAGCTTGTGAGGATTCAGCTGTGCTTTTTCAGCCTTGACAAATTTCTTGATCCCTGCATTCTGGTACTTTACCCAAATGTTCTGATTTGCATTTTTATACTTTCTTATGTGACATTCAGAAACTTTCAATCAAAACTAGTATCTGTAGTTTTCTGCAAATCATTTTCTGAGTACAAGTGATACATATATGCAGTTTACCAGATTGTCTATATCTGCTGCATTACAATATAAAAATGGTTATTTAAATAATTTACCACCTGAATTTCAATTATTGAAAAAGTCTTATTACTCAGTTACATTATTCTGTGTATTTCCTTCTCTTTGCCATGTTACTTTGGCAATTATGAGCATGCACAATGGCTATTGTGTTCCCATGGTGAGACATCAAATCTGCAGACTCTTATAATTTTGTCACTGATTAAATAATACATAATCCCCACAGGAAACTCGCAGGATGTCTCTCATTGTCACTGCTTCTGTTTAGTTTCCTTACTCTTTTAAATCTTTTCCTGTCTTCCTACTCACACTCTGAGTAATCAATTTCTGAATTTCTTTCTTATCTGGGTTTACCAACCTTTCTCTGAATTGGATGATTTTTAATTAAGCCATGCAAAGTTAAATAATTGTAACAGGAAGAGTGCTAAATTCAAAAATGTAATTTATTTTCGGGATTTTATTCACTGAAGAGGTAAAAAATGTGTCTCCAAATCTTTCTATGTGAAGAATATCTTGTGAATACCTTGAAAAATATCTGTGTGCGGGTATCTTGCAGCCTCAGTTAATGTTGTAGTCATTGCTTTAGCAAATTTTACAGAGCTGCAGCATTGTGAGTTTTGCATTTTATAGGGAGTGGTTTCTAGGTTTTGAGAGTGCATTTTTTCTCACCTAACTTTAGACATCTGAAATTCATCTGGGTTTCCTAAATAGTCAATACAAATACAAATACCTGCACGGAATAGGAGGTGAGATTCATCTTACCATGTGTCTTGAAAGGGGATATCTACATGTGAAACAGATTATAGCCAATTCTGTTCAGTAGAGTCAATAAAGTTTAGAGTTGACAATTTTATTCTGTAGTATATATCCACAGAGGCTGAAGGGCTCTCCATGCTCCAGTGCCTTCAAGTCTTCTCAATTGTTTCAATCCTTGAGTTGAATCCTAGCAGAAAAAAGTTCTCTCAAGGTGACCTTTACCACGTGACCTTTACCAAAAGAATCAATGTTAGGTGGAACAAATCAATTACTTTTCTGTCAATTTAATATAAAGGGACCCTAAAGATTAAACACATTTACCTAGGTGTGAGAAATCTTACTTTTTGTAGATGGCATGAATTGCACAGTATTGACAGAAGAAAGAAACAAAAAAGCATGCAAATAAATGTGTAATGCAGTCAGCAGAACTTAAAGAAAAACAGAGAAAAAATATTTGCTTTATATGTGAGATGAATCTGAGATATATGCATAGAGTCCTTAATTATGTTTTTCATTCACATTTAAAATAAGAAAGAGGATAAGAATATGATACAAAGAATTAATGGCTTTTAGTATTAGAGTATTTCTTTAGAGACGTGTACACTGTAGATACATGTTTAGCCACCTATTAGCTTCCCATTGGCAATTTTTGCATTTTTAATAGCCTTTATAATCTATAATTTAATGCTTTTTGGATAAACATTGTTTTTTTGCTAATATTTGCTTAAGCTTTTTCTTGGAACACTGGCAAAAATTTCCAGAAATGGTGCAAATGACTACTCTGTCATTTGTACAATATTATAAAGCATTTATGGTGTTGCCTACAGAAGACAAACCCACTAAATAAAATAATATTCCCACTATCCCTCTCCACTATTTCTCCCACCATTGATCAAAGACCATTTTGTATTATTTCCAGAAACCCAGAACACACTCACACTTTATCAAATCAGAGCTGCTCATCCAGACATTTGAGAGCAACATGTTCATATGTTTATTTCTGCCATCTTGCTTGAAGGGCAGTTACCTCACTATTAGAATCTGCCCTTGAAAAATAAGTGCATCTCTTCATCTACTGTCTAATTTCCTGGTGAATTAATTTGTAATGCTCTGATACTGATTGTTATAGATTTTAGTTTCCAGTATTCATCAGAAGAGTCAAAGAATTTAGAAAAAAATGCCACATTTACAAAGCAATGTAAAGAATTTTGCTGCAAATAAATGGTTGCTCCCAAGCATCTAGAAGCAAAGGGGTACAATGATTACTTGGTCACACCTGAAAAAGGTGAGAATTTTAATTTCAGTGAGTTTTTCCCCAGTATTTTAGATGAGTGTCCTGTGGAGACCAAAGATTCTGAAACACATTCTCTTTAATAGGGTTTCCATGAAATCAAGTAATATTTAGAGCTATGGAAACAAAAATGTTCAGCTAGTAACTTGTACCTATATTTCAAGGTTGAAACACACCTTTCTGTGAATTAGTTTATTTTTGAAAAAACTGACATTAAAAATGTGTTTCCAGATACTTGTTTCATGTTTCATTCTAGCCACTAACTTCTATAAAACTGTTGTAAATTCTATATATTTCCCAAATCAAAACCTAAATATCTCCTGATAGGGTTAATTACCATTATAAATAATAAGTATATCTCCTGTTAGAAACAAAATAAAACAAAGCAAAATTTAAAAAAAAAAATAAAATTGAAAACTCAAGCTCACAAACAAACAATCAAATGAAGCATTTTATTCAGTTGCCACTTTTTCACTTATCTTCCACAATGCAAGGGTAGCTCTTGGCAGTTTAAGGAGTAGAAAGCATCCAAGTTTATTTGAAACTATATTGCTTCTGAAAATATTTTGGCCTGAATATCATTTCTAATATAATTTTCTGTGCTAAATAAGTAGCAGTGCTTGCTTCTATGAGTTGTAATTGAAAATATTACTTGTAATATTTCTATGGTATTAAGCAACTTAAGTTGTGTAAGATGGTTTGTTTACAGGAATAAAATACTCATCTTTGTTTATGTATCTATATATGTGTGTGTGTCTGTACATTATTGTACAAATCAGGTCAGTTTCTTTTAATTTATTACAGACTGTTCCTACCCTCCAAATTTCACTACTATCTTTCGGCAATAACTTTTAAAATATATTGCTGAAAAAGCAATCCTCACAATCAATTTCTAACAATTTACTTTTGAAAAGTAGAGAACTTAATTTTCATTGAGTCTGAATATCCAAGATTAAATAACCAAAATTTCCCACTGAAAGTCAAGTTTTTAAAAGGGTAAAATAAGGACATTATGGAGGATAATATTCATTCTACACTAATTCATAGGATTTGTGTATTGGATATTGTGATAGATGACCTTACTGTTTCTGATGAAAATATTTTAGATTTTCCAACGGAAAAGAAAAGAGGGATGGTGGGAAAACCACTTATATTTAAGCAATAGATAGGCAAATTCCTTTGGTCACTACTTAGTGCCTCTACAGTCAATAACATAAGTTCTCTGCATTCTAAAAAACCAGAAGAAATGGAAAGACTTGGAGAAGGTTATTTAAATGTATGTGCTCTTAGTCACTACTTAAACTGAGGTTAAAATGAGTCTTCCAGCTCGATAGAGTTCTGTCAGATGAAGACCAAGAATTGTAGTGACATGCTGCAGCCCAGCATCTGCTCTGTTCTCTTCAGTTATCAGCCTTTTAATAGATCGTAATTTCTACCTGAATTTATGGTGCATGCTTTGCATAGATGTTGCATATGCTGTAATTTGCATATTTATAATAATGGCTATTTTCTTATTTTGCAAGCTAGGAATTATGGACAGGATCCCATATGTAGTCAACATATTTTTTCATACCAAATTACTTTAAATTATACTATAGTTCCTAGATTTTAGTAACTTGTAAATATTAATCCAGAAAGCCTGATAGGAACTTTGATATACTGCTGGTTATTTAAGTGCTTCCTGTGAAAACTGCTGTAGTTAAATGAAGTGCAATGAAAGGTATTTATTTTCAGCTTTTCTGATAGTATTTATAGTTGGTAGAAGCACTGCAATATGATCTTGAAAAAATATACATGACATATTTGCACTATTACCTTTTAATTAAAACCAGCTTGCAATTTCATTTATTGCTCATATAATTTCTATTGTGATTGATGTACTGATTTTCAAGAGGCTAAATTTACTATTTGCCCATTCAAAAGTATGTGTCTATAATTTAATTAAGTGTGTATTTATTACATACCTCTTACAAACAAAGCCTCTATTAGACTTTTTTATGGGGCTGAGGAATCAATATGTATTTATTTCACTGTATTTCTAGTGATTATGCTTCCAATATCTACTTCCAAATGAAATCAAACAAATGAACAAACTTGTTCTTTCTTCAGTTGGAATCTGTTTGATTAAACTGTGTTTTTACCAATAACACTAAAGAATTTTCTATGTTCATCAAATCAAGTCATGATAAGCTATTCAGTTGGTAGCTTTGGAATAGGTTTCTCACTATCTTGTTGGCTTCATTCCATTTCTCACAAGGCTCTTGTAAAGCAAATGAGCTTAGACAAATTTCTATAGTAGATTTCATATCTTATTAGCAGTCAAAATCTCTAGAAACAATTATTATTATTATTATATGAAATTTAGCTACGTTTCATCATAAGGATGATATTTGTAAAAATATAAACTCTGATAAAAGAAAATCTATTTTCAAGATTATACCTACAATTTACGTATGTGGATTGGTATTATCTAGACAGAACTGAAATATATTTGTGGTAGCTGATATTTGGAAATCAAGGTGTTGGTTTTAACGAGAATTTTTTCATATTTTAATGAATCCAGAGTTCAATAATTGGAAAAATTAAATGTAGAGAGTTTTCTTGAAAAAAAAAATCCTTTAATAAAAATGCATGCAATAGGTGTATACTAAACATGCCATGGAGGTCTTTCTGCAAAAGATAATCTGTCATTGGCATAATTATTCTTTAGTTGCCATATTATTTAGAAAAAAAATTGTATGTAAGCAGCCCAAGTTAGACTAAATGGCTGACATGAAGATGTAATTTGGACAGTTTTTCCCAAATATTTCATTAATTTTATTACCTTCAGATCCAGGAAGAGTACCCCTTGACTTTGAGAACCAAAACCTATTGAGTAGAAAAAAGAAAGTCACTTCTTTGAGACCCAAAATCATCCATCTGTTTGCAGGGGGAAGAGATTGTGTCAGTATGTGAATAGAAAGCATACTTACCCACACAACACATCTAATATTTAGTAACCAATATATAGTAAGTGTGGATGTATATGATTTTTTGATCTTTATTTCTCTTTTTTTCAAAGATAAATTTGCTTTTAAAGATTTTCTAGTCGGTTGAAAAACCCTTCTATGTTTCTGTGAGACTAGAAATCCCCATAAAGTTTAATGTGTAAGGGCAATCCTTTGTACTGGATATTGAATATTTAGAATATTATATTTGCATCTGCATAAATTAATTTCCTTATTTTGGAAATATTTTTGTTATCTAAAGCAGTAACTTTCAATATGTATTTTCAGAAGATAAAAATTGAGATCATAATCTGTATCACAGAAATACAAAGAAAATCCCTTAAAACCATCCGTTCCATAATTTTAATTTTTGTATTTCTGGATTTTCAATGTCTAATTCTCACTTTAAAATCACTGTTAAATGCTCTGTCTTCACAATTTTGCTATTTATCCATTTTTGTACTTCAAAATGATATTGAGGGAAGAGTCTAACTACTTCACAGTTTGCAAATTAATGTCAACATTGAGAGAAAAAGAAAGAAAGAAAGAAAGAAAGAAAGAAAGAAAGAAAGAAAGAAAGAAAGAAAGAAAGAAAGAAAGAAAGAAAGAAAGAAAGAAAGAGAAAGAAAGAAAGAAAGAAAGAAAGAAACTCCTAAAAATTATAACTTTTATAAGATATTTAAGTGCCAGAACTGTTACTGGAAATAAAACTGCTTATTTGAACATATATGTGAAACCAAAACAATTAAACTCATTGTTAACAGTTAAACTGTGGTATCTAAGAATCAATACTGTCTGTTACTATTTCTATTTTAAATTACTTACTGCTACTGCACAGTATGAATATTATCATAGAATAATAGTATTGTTTAGGTTGGAAGGGACCTTAGAGTTCACCTAAAACCAACACCCCTGACATTGGCAGGGATGCCTTCCACTAGGCTGGGTTAAGCTCCAAGCCCCATCCAACCTGGCCTTGAACACATCCAGGGATGGGTCACCCACAACATGTTCCCCTGTCTCACAACCCTCATAGTAAAGAATTTCTTTCTGATATCCAAAATAGACATATACTCCTCAGGTTTTAAAGCCATTAACCCTTTTCCTATGATTACATGCCCTTGTGTAAAGACCATCTTCCTCTTTCTAGTAGGTTGCCTGCAGATACTGGAGGGCTGCTATAGCATCTTCCCAGAGTCTGCTCTTATCCAGGCTGAGAAGATGCCTGGAGAACAGTGGCTTTATTACAGGCCCCCTGTGCTACACTGGGGGCTCAGACCATTATTTTTATTAGAATTGTTGTGTCCTGGGTTTGCCCAGGAAGGGTCAGTGTTGCAAGTAACTTATGCCGCAGGAAGCAGTACAACGTGCTTCCTGAGAGACAGAGCAAGCTACCAGCTAGTTTTGAGCATTGATAAGTATACAATCCAATTAAAAGTTGCTCCGCCTCCAGGAAAAAAACCATATTTAAGAGCGGGACACCTGAGAAAAGACCTTTTTTCTTGTCCTGTTACTGCCGGAGAAGCAGGTTCTCTGCTTCTCTCTCTGGTAAGACTGGGCCCTTGCTCTTCCTCCCTCCCTCCCTCCCCTCACAGGGAGGGGGGC
>VZTJ01004173.1:0-19510 GCA_013397795.1 Orthonyx spaldingii | reverse complement strand
AAGTCAGTGAGAGAAACAGAGCCGATGTCTAGAGGGAGGAGTATGAGGAGTGCTTCAATGTGGAAGCTGAAAATTCTTCTGTAAAGCCATAGTTGTGACTAAGCTAAAATATTCCATATAATATATGAGGAAATGGTCCAAAGGGGGGATGTGATGTTCTAAATGCAGCCAGTGTTGCAAGTAAACCAAGGCACCTGTGTAGAGATAAGTAAATACTGATGTAATTGCGGCCTGATGAGAAGTTTGAGCAGAGACAGAGAAGAAGCTGTAATCCAGATCACTTGCCCCGGGGAATGGTCAAAGAAGCCTTATGTTGCCAGTCATGGAAGAAGGGGATTCCTTTGCTGCTGTAGTAGAACCACCCGTCCTTAAAAGAGGACCATCATAACCCACCATAGTAGCTGTGGGAAGGCTACTGGTGTGGGAGGGACTTTCCACAACAAGCAGAGATCTTTTTCTCCTGGGTGACTGCTAGTTGTGAGGCTGAAAACCATACGAACTGTATTTCTTGTAGAGAAGTCAACATGGTAAAGCAGGAAGAAACTTCTGTCCCTAAGTGAACTGAGAAAAGACTAATTTAGAGGTGGTAAACTGACTGAAAGTCAAAGTGTTGTTTTTTGTATTGTCATTGGGAAAGAAATGGAGAGCTGGGAGGAGATGAAGTGCTATGAAGGTTTTGTTCTGGTTCTTAATTTTTTTTCCTTCCTTTTAGGTCTGTTAATAAACTTTCTTCACATTCTTTGAAGTTTGAGCCTGCTTTACCTACTCCTAATCCTTATCTCACAGCAAAATTGAATAAAATCTGGTAAGTGTGCTGGCATTTAGCCGGAAACTCAGGTGAGCGAATTAAAACCACTGCTGATGGTCAACCACTGTTTATTGTTCTTCATTGTGGTTCAGGTAATAAATAGTTGATTGCTTTCCTAAAGGCACACTTGAAATGACAAGAGCTGAATTTCAAAGCAAAATTAATTTTAAAAAGAATCCTAAACCTGTGGCAAGTTAACCCACCCTCTATATTTATTGTAAATGACGTTCCTTGCAGATGCTATGATTCATGAACCAAAGCCAAGTGATGTGTACTGCTTAAGACAGATGTTATACTAACTTACTGGAATATGTTATTGTGGTTATAAAACAATACCCTGAACATCAAGAATAACAGGATTACATCAGGAAATAATGAAGTGCTTTGGTTTAAAGTTAAATTCATTTTAAGGAGATGAGTTTGGGGGCTAGCACAGACAGATCTCAGAAATTCAGTGTTAGCTTAGTTCTCTGGTTCAGAAAAAAGTGAAGCAATTCAGGAGTGTCCTCCTGTGAAAATAGTTTACAGAGCCTTCTGCACAACAGTTAACAACCAGCATCAGAAACGTGTGCAAATAAAATACCAGCTACTACAAGTTTGCCATCCGTGAGTGGTAGGGTATCTCAGACTCATAGCAGCGGTGTTGCTGTTCTGCTTGTTAGAATAAACAGAAAAGAATGAAGAAAAATATTTTTTCCAACTGATTTTCTTCAGTATTGGTACAAAGACTATTTTCCTGCCCTCAGGAGACAGTAAAAACTGTCAATGACTGGAACGCTTCAGAATTGTAAATGATCTGAATCACAAATATTTCTTTTCAAATAAAATTTAGAATGTAAATCATAACTATAAAACAGATAGAAGTATTTAAAGATGAATGTACTATACATACTAAAACATTGCCAGAGATAACCATTGTGTCCTAAGTTTCTTTAAAAGTCTAGAGTTGCTGGTATAGAACTTGTACACAACTGAGGTACCTAAATGATATTCTCAATTCAAATTAATTGTACTCTTCATTCTCACCACCTCTACCAGTTGATTTCCATAACTCCTTAGAAAATAGTGAATTTATTTTTCTAGTTCTGTGAAAAGAAAAAAAAAAACAACAAGAGTTATTTTCATTCTCTAATTTCTACAAAGCTTGAGCATCAAACCTTAAGAACTTTGTATTGAATTTTATTTCATATAAAACTAATTTGGGGAGTTGGGGTGCAAGGGCAATTGGAGTCTCAAGCTAAAATTCTCTAAGTATGTAGGCTTCTAATTCCTATATTGTCTTCTTAGTTACCTATGACAATAACTGGAAAGAGAGTAGATCAGAGTAAGCAGCTCTTTGACATTTGCACCTACTCTTCCACTATGTGCTAAAGGTCAAGGATGGCTTTCTGGTCCTCCCTCCACAAGCTGCAGCTTCCTTCAAGGCACATCCACCTGCTGTGGCGCAGAGTTCTTCATGGCTTCCAGGGAGACAACCTGCTTCCCTATGATGTCCTCCAGGGACTGTAGGGCATTCTCTGCTCAATCAACTGGAGCACCTCCTCCTCCTTCTTGTCTCACTTTAGAGCTGCTTCTCATAATTTTTTCCTCACATGTTCATATGTTTTGCGCTTTTTAAAATATATTTTCACAGAGACTGATGGGCTCAGTTGCAAAAATGTGTCTTGCTAGAAAATTACATGCTATACAAAACCATGATTTTTTATAACAGGCTAATGGAAGTACAAATATACATTGAAAGAAGTGGAAAATCTATAATACTTCATTGCAATATGTCCCCTCGTTTTGCCTTCTTTTTCCTAAAGATCTAAGAGAAATACTTGTCATAAGACAGTGTTGTTTCAAGGAAGAGATTTTTTTAGGATTATAGGGTGTGTGTTCAATTTTCTGTTGAGAAAAGGCACTTTGTCTTTTGTGATAATTATCATTACCCAGTATATGCTACAGAATATCATTAGTGACGAATTCTGACCAATAGCAGATCAAAATCTGGTGAGATAAAGTAATATACTTTCAGTGGTCAGGATAGAATCACTGAGTCATACAACCATAGAATCAGCTGAGTTGGAAGGGGCCCATCCAACATCGAGGGATCATTGAGTCCAACTCCTGGCCCTACACCGGACCACCCTCAAGAATCACATCATGTGCCTGAGAGCATTGTCCATTCAAATGCTTCTTGAACTGACACTCTTGGTGCTGTGACCATTTCCCCGGGGTGCCTCTTCCAGTGCCCACCCACCCTCAGGATGAAAAACTTTTCCTAATATCCAACCTAAATCCCCCTTACTCAGCTTCATGCCATTTTCTTGAGTCCTGTCCTTGTAGCCCTCATCTGGATGTTCTCTATTAGCTTATTTTGCTGTGGCACTCCAGCACTCGAGGTGAGGCCGCTCCAGTGCAGAGCAGAGTGGGACAATCCCTTCCCTTGCCCATCTGGCATTGCTGTGCCTGATGCACCCCAGGACAATCTTGGCACTCCTGTTTGCCAGGGCACTGCTGACTCATGTTCAACTTGCCATTGACCAGAATCCCCGGGCCCCTTTCTGCAGTGCTGCTCTGCAGCATCTTGTACTCTAGTCTATAGACAGAACCAGGATTGCCCTGTCCCAGGTGCAGAATATGGCACTTCTTAAACTTCATATAATTAGTGATTGCCCATTTCTCTGATTTGTCAAGGTCTCTCTTCAGGGCCTCTCTGCCCTCAAGGGAGTTGGTTGACGGCTCCTCCCAATTTAGTGTCCTCGGCAAACTTACTTAGTATTCCTTCAAGTCCTATGTCCAGGTTGTTAATGAAGATATTGAAGACAACTGGTCCAAGGATAATACTGTCTAGCCACTGAAATTAGAACTTCATATCTGTTCTTGTTCCTTGTGCAGAAATCACAATAAATGTCTTCTTATTCATTTCTTTTCTACCCATGCAGAGATCTTTGGTTGTGTTCATGCTTTTTATCCCAACAGCAGCTGACGTGACATTTGCACACACAGCAACAGCATACTTTTCCTACTGCTACTAGACTTAGCAATTTTGCAATCTGTGAATCAGTGACCTTTGCAACTAAAATTAGACCTTCCGCATTTCTCATAAATAGTAAATTTCCTCAGAAGAACAGAATACTTTGCTGCATACTCTGTAAAACTATAGAATATATGATAATGGGTTAGTATCACAATAATTTAAGCACAAACCCTATACTTTAGCAGGGAAAAAATTAAAATAAGAGCTATTTTACACAGCAACTTATCTGAAAAACAAAAAGGCTAGGATCTTCCAAACTGCTCCCTGCAGTATGGATGTACTTGTAAGAATATGGAAGATAAAATATGTGGTTTTGAAAGGCTGTATCTTTGGCAGGCTAAATTGCATCTCATCCTGTAGATGAAAGACCAAGGAACTCAAACTGGAGATAGGGAGACACGTCCAGATAATGAGATATAACAAAGCATTTTTAAAGATAATTAAGGATTTTGGTGGGCTGGGCAGTGACATTAAATCTGTCACACTCATTCAGTTTGGAGGACTGAGTTATGAAGGACTGCTAAACCATATCTGCTGCTGTTTAAAATAAAAGAAATCCATTAATATTTCTTTGTATGGTTAGTGTGAACACTCTCACTTTCTATTTTCAAACATTTAATAAAATGTGAAATAGTAACAAAATGAAACATTATACAATCATTGGAGTGGGAAAGTACATTACAAATATTTTTTTCCTTATGTTTTCTTCTTTTTTTTCTCTCCCATAACAAGTGAATCATAATTTCAACCATTCTGGATTGTTTTCAACAGATGAACCCAGCCTACTATTTTTATTACAGGCTCTTGCCCCTTACATGCTTCATTACAGTTTTATAATATACTCCACAGTCATTAGAGTTTTTTATCTTTTTTCCAAGAGACACCTTTTAAAGGACTACTTAACCCCTATAAATCATACTATTCTCTGCTTTCTCAAAGCTTTTTGAGAGTGTTTTTTTTCGTTTTTTTTAATTGCAGCATTCCTAATGGCATCAGACCCACTACAAGCAGAAGTTAAATATAAATCTTATCTCAAAGAGACTGTTAAAACTAATGAACTTGGTATTTGTGTATTTGTGTGTTCTTAAATCCTTTTGATTTCAAGGTTGTCTTCTTGAATCCTCAGTTTAATTAGAAAACATTGTATTTATAAAACAGACCTAGATCAATTGCTTCTGCAAATTCACCTTTATTTTATACGATTGTACTCAAAGAAACCTTGTTTAATTCAAACTAAAAGTATAGATTTGACATCATATGTGACCTTTACATCTCTCTGAACTGTATTTCATTGTGTGAGTTTCTCAGTTGCTTCAAATAAGGACAGATTCTTTTCAATTCACATAGCATATTGTCTGAAGATCTCCTGCCTGCTTTCTTCACTTGCTTTAATGGGAAGTTAAGGGAAATACATTCCGAATGTTATCTTTTATAGTCTACTTTTAACTAACAGAGTGTTTATATCTAGTAGAACCAATTTCACCTTGAAAGAACATATCAGAGAAAATCTATTTACTAAAATGAACAAAAGAATGCATAACATTTAGAATTTAAAAAAAAATATATAGCTATTGGAACAATATTGTTCTAGACAATGCCATGTATCTATGAAAAGTACAAAAAATTTATATTTTCAAAGACACAAATCACAATCATTTTGCATCTTTTTCTTTGTTGTTGTTTCAAAGCTCTGGTATTTATATGATTCCTTTTTGAGCTAGTTCAGTTCCCTAATCTTGTAGGAAAGCAGTTAAAAATAAATAGAAAAACCTATGGGAAACAGGATGACACTTCACCCATATGTGGTAAGTGTTAGGTCAGCCTTCTGTGTTGTAGAAGTATGTCTGTCATATATGAAAATTAATGCATAGCACCATCTTATTTTAAACTTTCTCACTGCTACTGAATAGCTGAATTGTCAAAATGGTTTAAAACCAAACAACACCCAACCTTTTAAGATACTCTCCCAAACTACTGCAGTGGAATAACTTTATCAGGTAAAGATCTCGCTACACAAAATCTGAACATGATGTCAAGGACACTTTATTGTGTATTACCATTGTTTGGAATCATCTATTCCTTACCTGCCATGTAGGTATAGGAAAAAAATAAGAGGCCACAAGGTTTTTATGGCTGTTATTGTGCTTTGGGATACTAAGGACTTAAGGTAGTAAACAAAATTGTGGCGAGTTTTAATATTGACTTTATTACTTTTTCATTTTGATTTAACTGCTTTGTATTTCAGCTTACCGATCAGTAAAATTAGAATAATAATTTCTTCCTTCCTGCTAAAAGGATATTTAATTAGTGCCTCTGATGTCATAGATTTAAAAATGAAAAGGATCATGATTAAAAGGAAGTATTGGCATGCCACAAGGTAACTGTAGTGATCTGTGTTTCCTTCCCAGCTTCACTGTGGTTGTAGAATTTTAATTAACGGTTCCAAAAATTTGTCTTAGCATAGTCTGATGATATATCTCAATAGAGCAGGATGTGTGACTTAGAGAACTATAGAATAATTTGCGTTGGAAAAGACCTTTAAGAACATTGAGTCCAAATGTAAGTAGCAAATTCAACCATAAATAAATGTTTTTCTATCTGAAGAGAACACATGGTTTATCTAGTAAGTTTTGCAAGTATTTGTGTCATCACAAGCACACATGTCCAATGCATCAGATAGGAATATAATAGGAAACCTGTACAAGTAATGGAATGATACTTGGGGTAGGATATTTGCATCATTAGTCCTTCTTCCTGATTTCTCCAAATGAATTATTTTTATCAGTTAATTATTGCAATTATTACTCTTTTGACAGTTATTAGCATATTATTCACATTTTTTTATTGGCCTATGAATGCCGAATGGGTTAATTCACATAGTTTTTCAGATAAAGACCAGGATTTAGTGTTGCTTAAGCTGGAAGCAGAAATATTTAAATTTTCCATCCTCCTTCTTAGTATCTACTTGATATTACAAAATCGGTGCACAATCTTGTCTCTTTAGCCCCAGCTGTCAGCCAGCTGAGGTATCTCAGGATGGGTCTCCTAATAGGGTGACATTAACATGGCTCACGTGATGCTGTCACACAGAACCCCTCAGTGTGCAGTTATAGCATGCAGTGATTACATGCAGCTGGACAATCCCACTGCTGACTGGGGATCACCAGAAAAGTTGAACTATAGAGATTTAATGGAGAGGTCTCTGGAGGAAGTGGCCATAAGAAGACAGTAGGAATCCCATGTGTGTTTGTACAAATAACTTAAATGCCACTTACTGAAAAAGATCTTCAAATTTATCTAGCTTTCTGCAGACTATATGTAAACTGTATGCATTGCATGTACAGTTTCACTGAGCATCTGAAATACAACTGGGTTTAAGTGTACTGAATCAGGGTTGGCAAGCAGTCAAAGGTTTTCAGAAATACCTGACATCCAATTCCTACAGAAATTTATGTACTTTTTATGTCCAGATGCTTTTTAAAATAATGTGTGACAATTTAGCCACTTAATAGTTTTAATCTGAAATAGAAGGAAAATTTTAAAACAGTAAAACAAAACTCGCATCTTTTATAGCTTGAATCTTTTTTTAAGTTTATTTCTGGTTTTCCAATTAATTTATACAAATCATATTATTAAGCAATGAGAACTCAGGTTATATAAAAATATTTAATGCTGTACTTTCAGGTTAAGACTACTTTTTTCTTGGAAATGTTTCAAAAAAAAATCTATCTGGATTCTCTCTTCCAGATGATTCATGCTCATCATTACATGAAAATATATTAAATACTATATTTTGACCTTACATGTGTAATTAAATTCAGAAATTCAAGGCTCTATTGTTAGATTTTTTTACATGATTTCCTGGCTATTCTGACTTCCCCTAATCACTCTTTTCAGCTATATATTTTTGCAGTAAGGTGTCACAGGGTTCTGTGAGAAGTTCTAATGTGGAGGTGAAATAACATGCAAGATACATGTGAAATACTCCACAGATTTCACTTCAGAAAGTTACAGTATGCTTAGATGAGATGAAATAAATAAATTTAACATGGCATTCCTAAATCTCAGGAAACTATTACCTAAACTTTGACTCAGTTTGCAGGATTCTGTAGATATGCAAATATGAAGTCCAAGAAATGGAGCAGAAGGTATATTGGGCAGGGGTGCAGAAGATTTCCCTGGAGGCTGATGTAAGCAAGATTGTATCCTATAAAGATATCAGCTGCCTCTGCTGGTGCAAGCATAGAAAATTTGTGCCACCAGTCTAGTTTTCTGGAGACATTTGAGTCTGTACCTTATTGAGGGCTTGCAGATGTGAATGAATCTGTCCTTGATTTTTTTTTTTTTTAATTTTTAATGTGTATGACCTGATCTGCTGTTGTGTACTGTACTGTATAGTTTTATAAACTAACATGTTTCAACTGTTTGAAAGCAGTAGTTGAGGGTTCAGCTTGGAATTATAAGTTGGCTGTCAAAATAATTAGTTTTCTGTTTTAAGCAAAATATCAATAGAAAAATTCAATCCACTCCTATGATACACATTCATTTTGAATTTACAGGGTAATTTGCATTAGTGGTGGTACTGCATGCACAGTAAATATGACTTGCTTGGTTTCTAATGATGATAATAGTCTTCTGTGTATTAGTATGAGAATTGAATCTACCATCATTATTTTCCTATTGTTATTGTGCTGTAAAGGAAAAATAGTTTTCATTAACCAAGAAGTAAAATGCATGTATTTAACATCATTCTTGAAGGCAGTCCTCAAGTCTGAAAATACCTCTCAGAAACTGTATCAAACAGGAAAGCTAGACAGATGGCAGAATACAGAATCTACCATTTAGGATAGGGTACTCAATAAACCCCAAGAAATTCTCTGTGGATGCTGCATAAGTACAAAGGCACCATTAATTAAGTTTGAAAAATAGTCAATCTGAAACTTGTTAGATGAATTAAAAACTATGTTAAACAAGATGCTAAAGTGCCAAGTGTGCTACAAGGCATTATTGTAATTAACATAATTTCCAGCATAAAAAAATTCTATTGTTATCATAGATTGTTTTAGAGTGCACAACAGTTTTAAAAAAATACTTTTATTTTTCTATCTACAATAACCATCTATCATTATAAGAGATACTGTAAGCAGGTTTTTGAAAGCAATGTTAATTTAAAGGTTAATTATATTCATAAATACTTCACAGGAAAAAATTTATTCTGCTATTAATCCTGAAGACTCTTAAAGGAAAATGTCCTCATTGCACTACCTTCTTACTAGTACAGGAGCACAGTCTTACCTGCATTCTAATGCTTTTTTATGTTCCTGGTGCATGGCCTAGGTATCCTTATCTTCATTGCCAGCATGATTTTCGTATCAAGTGATGAGAATTTCTGTTCATCATTGGTGAAATTAAACATCATAGCATTCATGTGAAGTCAATTTGAAGTTTTTTTTGAAAGGAATTTTTTCCTCCTAAAGAAAATCATTGGCCATAGCAAACCTACTCAGTTTTTCACAAAGTGAAATAATAGGCCTGCACTCTACAATTTCATTCATTTTTTTCATCAGGAGAAGAAAAATGCTGTTTTTCTCTTGGTATATTACCTTAGACTTACTTTATTCTTAATAGTTATAAACTTTTGAATTTATATTTATGGCTAAGTACTTTCATAGGGTCCTATAGCATATGTATTAAAAAAGGCCATATATACAATTATATTAGGAAATCATAAAGATGCAATCACATTTTTATCTTATAAAAAATTTTAAAAACCTCAATATTAAAACTGATACCAGCAACCAATGTCTGTAAGACTGCTGCTGGAGGTTTCTTCCAGAACAATGTGCTCTTTTTGCCAATTCTATTTTTCCCTATGATAATTTCATATAACAGTGGTGATTCAATGCAATTGTGTCACAGAGAAATTTATTTTCAGGATTTTCTCAGATTTTTGCTTTCACCTTTCCTGTTAGACATTCAGCAGCATTTACGGGGAAAGAAGAATGGTAAATTTAAAAATTCAGTTTATTTCTTCCATCAAAATTAAAGTGGTTTTCTGCTTTTTGAAATTTCCTGTCTGGCACTGTGTTTGAGTGGAATGCAGGTAAGATTTAACCTCTGCAAGATAAAAAGGAAAAAATTGAGCAAGACTTCACTGTCTTCTCTTGCTGAGATTATCTATTGTTTTTTCCAAGACACAGGCAATTTGAAGGTGCTTTCCAAGGTACCCCAAATGGAGAGTGTATAATTATCTACATGATTCATGGAACAGTTTCCCCTGTCATACAGATATCCTAGGATTCTCTTTCCTTACTTACAGGGATTGCCTGGACTAGAGCTGCAAGTTGGAAGATTTAAAACAGGCTTTCTGGAAACACTATGCTACTCTTGGACCCAGTACCATTTAGCAAAGAAGGACAATTATCTACTAATAAAATATTTAAATACCTGTATGTTTTTTCTTTATATAATCTGTTTCTGCTTGGGCTCAGTGCCAGAGCAGTGAATCTATAATATAAAACAGGACCTATACTCCCTACCCTACAACTTCAAAATCTTCTACAGATGAATAAGTGGTTTGTTTGTGGTTTTTCTGGGTTTTTTTGTTTTTTTTTTTTTGCCTTGATCTTCTTAAACATTTCAGATCTAGTTCTTGCTACAGCTACCTGCAACTTTGACGGGAACATTGTTGGAATGAAGAGTGCATGGTCTTATTCTGAGCTTCCACATGAGAAAAAACAGTTGCTGCATGGTGTTACTTTCTTGTCCTGTAACAAAAATCAAATTGAAGTTATATCATCTTCTCACCTTTGTACTTCCAAGTGAGATTCAGCGTGTCAAATGCATAGTTATGTGTTATCATGGCCCTTAACACCTAATGTAATACTCAAGCTTGCTGTTTACAGATTTACATTCCTTGACCACACTGAGAATTCCCAGTAAAACAAAGTTCTCCCATTGCCCTGATGCAACTGATGACTGACAAGGCAAAAATGTGTCCTGGGTGCTTTGAAAGCAAGCGAGTAGAGTACAAGAAGAACCAATTGAGTGGTTCTTCTCTGAGGTCTCATTTGGCAGGAAAGTCAAAATTATATAAGGCTTTGAAGCTGTTTTCCTTTCCTACACAATCAGCAAAAATTTGCAATGGAAAAAGTGCCATAAATAGGGATTGTGATAATATCTCATATATGATTTGTTCTCAAGCACAAGGCAGTTAGAAAGCCTATATACTTAACCTCAAAAAACCCAAGCACAAAGGAGGAAAAGCTGTTGGATCAAGGCAAGAACTGATAGATAGATTGCTGTTGAAATCAGTAGCAAAATTCCCATCAGCTTGTGAAGCACAAAATCATATCTTCAGTGTTTAAAGTTTTCTCCCGCTCCTTAGATTCACAGAAAACCTATAGGAAAGGAGATGGTGTCAAGTTCCCTGAAATCTGATGAATTAGACTTATAAAGAAATGCAGTTTATATTGCCCTGAACCAGTGAGAGATGTTCATTTCCAGTATGATTTTTTTTTAGTATGTCCAAAGTATTAAACATACTTAGAGTGAAGACTTTAAGCAACCCAAAACTTGGGCATGTACACAAATATTTTTACACAGTCTTCTAATGGCATATTATTACTGGGGTAGAGTATTGCCCTGCCAGCATTTGAATTTACTCTATTTTAGTTGTGCTCAAATTTGCTAATGGTACAAATTTTTTTGCTAAACACTATTTATCAAGCAACAGAGCCTCTTGGTCCTTAGTTGTCATGAGTCCCAGAAACAGATGAATGAAGCAATGATTTGCCTTGTGCTCTGAAGAGAGATGAAAACTTATTTCTGAGGTCACCCCACTTGTGGTACAGAAAGTGCACAGAACGGTTTGAAACACCACTTTTATCCTCTTTGAATTCACTGGTAAAGTTGAGACAGAACTTGCCTCAAGGTTTGTGCAAAAATACTCTTTTAATGCAACAGTTAGCTTGACAATATCTCAGGGAAAATTTGCAGTGACAGAAAGCAAGTCCTTCCTGGAAAACCTACTAAAATTGTTCAGAAGTTATTCCCATTCACTGTTGCTGACCTATGTTTCCTAGCTGTCAGAAATGTTTGGCATCATGTTGAAATAATTATAAACAATATACTGACGCTGCAATACTGAGTAAACACAGGTATTTTCCATAGCTGTCATGGAAAAATATTTCTATTGGTAAAAATTAGTTTAATATTAAAAATAGCAGCATGGTAGGAAAAAAAAATTACATCAATAGTATGAAGATGCCCAGAATCCTTATTTTTAAGTCACACAGAGTGAACATTTTCTAAATTAGATTGTAAAATTTATTTTGAAGTAGTAATACATTCCACATGACTGGTGTATAGGTTCATGTTTCCAACTTATTAAAAACATATTATTAAAAAAAAATTTTCTGCCCTGTGGAAAAGTAGCCCATTAGTAATTTTATCAAAGGTAGGATTATATCAGGTGTTCCTATAAGACAGTACCATTACTACGAAAAGCCTTTTGGCATGTATTTAACTACAGGAAACTTGAGAAAGCAGAAGAGTGTAGCTATTTTCTCTTCTTACAGGGCTTTCCCTGCTGCACGTTGTACTTACTACTTGCTATTGCTGCTGAAACATTGTCTAAAGAAAACTTGTCAAAATAAGAATATTGTAATATAAGCAACTGTAAATACTACATAAGAGATTCAGTTCCAGCCAAATTTAACTAGAAAGTATGAGACACATGCTCTAGTTGCATATTTTAATGCATGGATGGACTATACTTTTGGGGTGGCTGAGCCCATCCCAGGAACTACCAAGGAGCCGAGAGGTCCCAAAACCACAGATATACGTTGGTGGGACAGCTCTGCTATTTGAATCACCCCTTAGGAAGTAGATAGTCTTTCCCTAGGTTGCCTCATTGTAGTGGTTTGAGTTCGTTCACCTGAGGTTTTGGCTAAATGCCAGCACACTTACCAGATTTTATTCAATTTTGCTGTGAGATAAGGATTAGGAGTAGGTAAAGCAGGCTCAAACTTCAAAGAATATAAAGAAAGTTTATTAACAGACCTAAAAGGAAGGAAAAAAAATTAAGCACCAGAACAAAACCTTCATAACACTTCTTCTCCTCCCACCTCTCCATTTCTTTCCCAATGACAATACAAAAAACAACACTTTGACTTTCAGTCAGTTTACCACTTCTAAATTAGTCTTTTCTCAGTTCATTTAGGGAGACCAGTTTCCTCTTGCTTTACCGTGTTGACTTCTCTACAAGAAATACAGTTCGTATGGTTTTCAGCCTCACAACTAGCAGTCACCCAGGAGAAAAAGATCTCTGCTTGTTGTGGAAAGTCCCTCCCACACCAGTAGCCTTCCCACAGCTACTATGGTGGGTTATGATGGTCCTCTTTTAAGGACGGGTGGTTCTACTACAGCAGCAAAGGAATCCNGCCTCGCTCTGCGAAGCTGGCCCGGCCCGGCAGGACCAGCCTGGCCCGGGGTGGGGGGGGGGATTGGGGGGAGGGGGGCCGGCCTGGCCCGAAGTGATAAAGCAGGGCCCAGCCCAAGTCGAATGGAGCCAGCCTGGCCCCTGCCTATTTGCTTAACTGCATCCAAGCCAGAGAGCTCAGGCCAGGTTCTCCCCCACACTCAGCTGCACTGCTGCTTCAAACTCCCTTCCAATCCCCCCCTCCACCCTCTGAGGAGGTGGGGGCAGAGGGCAAGGGCCCAGTCTTACTAGAGAGAGAAGCACAGGACTTGCTTCTCTGGCAGCAACAAGACAAGAAAAAAGGGGTTTTTTTCAGGTGTCTCTCTCTTAAATATGGTTTTTTTCCTGGAGGCGGAACAACTGTTGATTGGATTATATACTTATCAATACTCAAAACTAGCTGGTCACTGGCTCTGTTTCTCAGGAAGTAAGGTGTACTGCTTCCTGCAACATAAGTCACTTGCAAGACTGACCCTTCCTGGGCAAACCCACAACACTCACCTTGATAAGTTAATTCTCCTATGTTCATTGGCCTTAACCTGTTCCGTCACCCCACAACTCTCTCCTTCTGTATCCCCCTGGCTTCTCCCCACCCCTGTGCCCCCTGCCCTCTGGCCAGTGCCCTATAACAAGGGTTGCACATGGTCACTCATCCTCTTTTGCCTCTGGACCCCTCCAGAATAAAGTGCCTCTGGAACTCTATGCGACTGAGTCCTCTGTTTGAACCCTGGTAACGCACGGCCTATCTAGCTGGGGGGAGGTGGATGCACACTGGCCAGGGTAGGACAGGTCTTTCTGCACAGTACTCGGCTGTACTGGCCAGAGTGGTCTTTCGGAGCCGCCAAGACACTCCTCGTAAAAGCAGAAGCCTCCATCCACCCCCACACACCTCCCTCAGAACTGCGTTACTATACCATCACTAATAAATTGAGACTCTGGATATAGGAGCAAAGTCAGATGAACTTCAGGGAAGGAAAGTATTGGAGAGCTAACTGCAGTCCCTTGACTTTACAAGAAATTATGTCCAGTAATCCCAACCAGCAACAAATATATAGTGCCATTTTAAAATGAGTTGCATTTATTGTCCCCTTTTGTTCCTATATGAAGGAACTGTGTTTTGACCCAGTCTTCAAAATGGCTAAAGACTTTAGGATCCCTCAAATATTCTTTTTCTCCCAGAAACAACCATCTCAAAACCACTTTAAAGCTGACTTTTTCCTTTAAGATGCATTATTTTAAAATAGCATCTTGTCATTTAACAGGGTATTCCGAATATAATTTACAAATTTAGACTAAAAGTAACACTTTTCCTAGTAATCTTTCTTTTTTACAGCACAGTGCTAACGTGGGCAGCGAAGCGAACAGACTGCAACTCTTTCTGGCACATCTTGAACAAATGCCATTGCTTATGTTCTAATCATTCCTTTCACCAAAATAACTAACGATGAAGAAAAGGTTGTGAAGGCATTACTAGTAGTATCATATGGCAATGTGTGGGTGTGATTTATCAAGTAGAATTTGTATCACATGGATGATACTTGGCAAACAGGAAATTAAGTTTGTTTTTCAGATCTCAGACTGATGTTACATCAGTAATTTAATAAAAGGATAAAGAGAATTATATTTTTTGACTCAGTGAAAATAAAACTTAATTACACCCCTACCATGGACATCTGAATATTATGGATAGACAGTGGTATTATCACAGTTAAAGAAACATATAACCATAAACACTGTGCTGATGGAACATAGCCTGTTCATTGGCTGAAATGAAGAAGATAGACAGGACATATGAAATATTTTCTGTGGATCAAACATTTGTTTTCTGAAGTGGTACTGACAGATGGTGAACTCACCAATTTAGGTATTGCACAGTAGGTAAGGGTACACAACTTGCTACACTTTTCTGAGGAATCATCATCCATGAGGATTTTCCCCTGCATCTGTGAAAATGTGCCTACTTTTTTCACAATACTTTTGCAATCATATCGTTCGGCCTTGTCAGCTGGAATGAAGGGTGAATTACCAGCAACAAAGTGACTGGCCAGGGTAATTTGATTAAAGGGATTTTGATCTACAAGACATTTTGAAGATCTGTTTCACCCCTGTTTGTCAAACACAGCCTTTAAATGGAGCTAAACAATATGCCAGGCTGTGGATCATATGAAAAAATGCTTTCTGGTGTCTGTACTGGGCCATATGCTCTTTATTCTCTCCCTCAACTTTTTCAGCACCACCTCTCATCTATTTCACATGAGCTATGTTCAAAGTCCACAGGACCATTTTCACACAATCTTGAGGCCTGGTACATTAAGAATGATCAATATAATACACCTGGGATGAATTTACCAGTTTGGATAAAATGTATTTAGTACGCAAATCCAATGAGAAGATGCTCTCCTTCATCCCCCAAAACCCCTTCACTAGTACTAGTATTCTATATAAATCATATTTTATTCTGAAAGAAAAACTTTTTTCTGAGACTGTCTGAGAGATTTGTATAAAGCATAGAGATTTGACACATGCAAGTTTGAATATCAGAGGTAAAAGGACATTTTAAGAAGTTTGTAGTTTTACTGGTTTTAATTTTAATTTCCATGCACTTTTCAAAAAGTATCAGCCTCAAATGCCCATCAATGTATTTTAGTCATCTCCAAGTTATTATTAATATAAAATGTGTTTCAAATTAAAATAATTTCAAAACTTTCCTCAATGCCTAGATTTATTATTTCTGACAGATAAAAGGAAGAAATTCTTTACTGTGGGAGTGGTGAAAGACTGGAACAGATTGCCCAGAGAAACTGTGGATGTCCCATCCCTGAAAGCGTTCAAAGTCAGGTTAGACAGGGCTTTGATCAGCAACAAATGAAACTCTTGATGGTAGTGAAACAAAGTTTGAATATAGAAGAAACTCAGATTTAAGTATAGGAACATATTTTCTCTCAGTTGTTGATTTAAATTCAAAGTTGTACAAAATTGCAATTACCAGTGATTTTCACTACTGTAACAGAAAGGCTAATGAAAACTATGCAGAAGATATCAATTTTTAAAATATATAAGAATTACAACATAACATACATGGGAAACATTTCAACATGGGACACTATCAAAGAGGAAAACTCTGTATTGCAACACTTTATCATGTTAGGATTTCATGAAGTGATAAAGAAGAAGGCAAAACATCATTCAGGACATTATCTACTGTAATTCAACTAGACCATTAGCAGTTATTTCTGTTTTAACTAATGTGGATATACCACACATATTTTCCATTCACTGTAAAATTACTGTTTACAATGAATAAGCAATGAGGATCAAAAATTTTTGAAACCATCATGTAAAGTATTTCATTGTAAATGGTCTGTGATTAAAATACTTATTCCACCTTAGTGAGGGACAAATAAATGCTTCCATATCATTATTGTTTAAAATTGTATACACCAAACAATGTTTTAGCTTGGAAATAGATCATATTTTTTTCAATTTTTAGAAGAAAATATTCATAGAAATACAGTACGTGGGAAATAAGAAATTTTAATTAAACAAATTAAATTAAAATATTCTGCAAATAAAATTAAATAAAAAGATGTGTTTTAAATATGATGTAGATATTAAACAGAATTTTCCTATGATTGTACCAGATATTTTGCACAGGAAAAGAGGTATTTAGCATTTCAGTCTTTTCCAAGGTATTAATGATCTGCTATGCTGATCCTGGCTGTGTGTGTGCCTGGGTGTGTGTGGAGGGGAATAATGTGAAGGGGAGTGTATGTGTTTGCTTAACTGCTGAATTATTTAAAAATTACTGCACTTAGCAACTTGAAGATAATAAATTACTACTTTTTACTATTGTTTTCCACAGAAAGTTTATTGCACCAAGGACTTCAGTTACAATTAAAATTTAAATACAAGCTGGTGAGCTCAATATCCCCAAATCAATTGGTCTTAGTGGGCAATTACCAGAATCAGTCCTAGAGTGAATGAAATCACGTCTTTTCATGTTAATAGGCATCCTCTTCCCTTCATGGGTTATTTTGGACTAATTTGACATATTGATATATTTCATTGTACAATTATAAAAAGCATATTTTAGTTCTAGAAATCCAACACACACTGAAGTGAGAGTGTGGTTTATCCAATTAAATGGAGAAGTCTGCATCTTAGCTAGTTGTTCTCAGCTTTTCTTTATAGTTAATAAAAGAAAACAGACAATTGTAATATGTGATTCATCTGAATTAAGATATCTACTTGAGATAAATCACAGCCTAAAAATTCCTGCTACTCTGTATTGATTATAAATAAATCCTCATGTCAATACATCAAAGACACAAACACACTGCCTATGTCTGAAGTTAGATTAGAAGTTGAAGGCTTTTCACTAATTACTATGCTTTGTAACAATCCATTTGCTTTCTCTGACCAGAAATTCCTTTGGAATCTTTATAATCTCTGTTTTTCTAGTGTTTTTATATTGGTTTGGATAAAAAAACCCCACCCTGAAACAACAAAAAGACCATCTTGCTCACCTATTTTAGACTCAAAGTCAGTTTAGATTAAGGTAGTCTGAATTTTAAAAATCCCTTCTTTTCTTTCCCGTGCTTTGTCTACCAGTTGTACAATCTTACTCTTTTGACGATAACTTTTTTAATTGTCTGCTCTTTGAAAGAAATTATATATACGTATTTGAAGATCTATTTCACTGTTATTACTGAGTACTTTGTGTCATATTTGAAATGGTAGGGATCATGCAGATTGTTTACTGAAATACCTTAAAAATAATCAATCAAATATTGCATTTGT
This sequence comes from Orthonyx spaldingii, assembly GCA_013397795.1. Taxonomy (NCBI): domain Eukaryota; kingdom Metazoa; phylum Chordata; class Aves; order Passeriformes; family Orthonychidae; genus Orthonyx; species Orthonyx spaldingii. The sequence goes on along the minus strand of VZTJ01004173.1, from coordinate 1,399 downwards.
TTTTCCTTTTAAAATGAAGATATATTTTAATAGCAATTCTATAAATTCATTCAGATCTAAATATATGCAATACACCACACATGCATAAATGCAATTCCTTTGTCAACTAACATATCATACATTCTTGGAATTGAGACTAGTGTTAGTTTCAAATTAAATAAATCATAAAAATCATTTGCCTAATGTTCTATAAATTCTTTAATAACACTCCTTAACTGGATATTTTAAAATGATATTTTAAACCTGTAACTGTTCACCCTGGAAAAGAGATGGCTGGGGGGGAAAGAGATCAATGTATATAAATATCTGAAGGGAGGGTGTAAACAGGACAGGGCTGGGGTCTTTCCAGTGGTGCCCAGTGACAGAACCAAAGGCAGAAACTGAAACACAGGAGGTTCCCTCTGAACATCAGGAAAACCTTCTATACAGCAAAATTTTTATCTTCTTGATTTCTATTCATATTCTGCAATAGTTCTATGAAAAGAACATTTATTAATGTCAGTGGGAGTGCTGTATACAGGGCAGCTGCAGAATATACCATTAAGAACTGCAGTGCAGATTGGAGGAAGGAATTTTATCCTTTGTTAAGGTCTCCACTGCAGCATTTCTCAACCTTTAAAAGAAACTTTCAAGTGAAATTATTTTACTCTTGTCCTGATTTCCACCATTATCTAATTTTTATCAATGCATTCAATTTAGCCCTTTCTCTCTACAGTTTCATTTTTCTTCCACTCTTCTAATGATCAACTTTTTCCCTTTCTCTATCACACCTGAAACTGAAGACCAATAAATAGTGGTCAATCACCTTTGCTCACACTTGAAAAAACAATAACTTAAAGATCTTCTATTTCACAGATTCTCATCAATCTCATGTTTAAATTTATTTTTTTAATATATATTACTGCACTTACCATATTTTTGGATTATGGTTTAGCCTTAAATGGATATTACTATAAAAACTGCATGCCATCTATTCTGATGAAAAGTTTAAAAGCATTGTTGTAGAGTAGAAAATGTTAAGGTAACATGTACATACCAGACTTTTCAAACTAGAAAAATAACTTCTGCAGCATCCTAATCTATTTAAGGCTAATGTCATACTGTTGACTGAGGAAAAGAAAGAAAATTTTCACTCCTTTGCCATCTCAAGCATTTAGTATAATTATAATTTGTAAATTTGGCATTACAAAGTATCAGCAGCAGAGATAGAATGAGAAGTGAACCTACAGGGAAAAAAAATATAAAAGGTGTAAATAAGGGACACACAGGTAAAAACTTCAACTTATACAATTACATTATATTCATAGCTGTTGAGAAGAGTACCAAAGAAATTCAAAGATACATAAGGAAATTTAGGTCTTTAAAAGAATTGGGATCTATATTTCACAGAATCACAGAA
>VZTJ01004172.1:524768-549896 GCA_013397795.1 Orthonyx spaldingii | reverse complement strand
ACTAACAAAACCAGAGGAGGATAATGAGAACTAAAACAAGCCATTAAACACACCCTTTCTTCTTCCAGCTCCTCCCTCCAGCCCACAGACAGTGTAGAGGACAGGGCGTGGGGGTTTCGGTCAATTCCTCACCTGAAGTTTTCTACCACTGCTCGGGGAGAGGAGTTCTTCCCCTGTGAGNCGTGGACCCCATGAGCTGCAGGGGCGCAGCTGCTTCACCACAGTCTTCACCACAGCCTGCAGAGGAAACTCGGCTCTGGTGTGTGGAGCACCTCCTCTCCCTCCTTCTCCACTGACCTTGGTGTCACCATGCTGTGTCCCTCACATGTTCTCACTTCCTCCTCTTCTCTGGATTTTCTTCTTAAACATCTTAAATATGTCATCACGTATGTTACCAACCTCTCTAATTGGCCCAGCTTTGGCAAGCAGCATGTCCATCTTCAGAGCCATCAGGGACTGGCTCTGCCAGGCGTGGTGGAAGCTTTGGGGCAGCTTCTCACTGAAGCCACCTCTGCGGCTCCCCTGCTACCAAAACCCAGGCTGTGCCAAACCAGCACACCTCTGAAGACTGAAAACCTCCACCTGCTGCCCTTCCACCTCCAGCTCTCCAAAACCAAGAACGTTGCTTCCAGCTTTGTCCATGACATAATGCCCTGCACTTCCAGACAGTGCTGCAACCCCTGTGCAAGCCAAGCTGTGGACAAACCAAAGGATATGAAAAGGGAGGGAGACCAGAAGTCTGTAACAACAGATGCTTTGCAGAACATCGTAACCTTTTAAGCTGCCTTCCTCCTCCACTAGAAATCTGCTTTCTACAAGCAGCGTTTCATCTTTAACCACCAGCTGAAGCTACCTAAGGCCTCTCTCAACAAACACCACAGGACAGGTATTTGGTAAAAGAGATGTATATTTATTCACTTTACAAAGAGGGTGGTATTTAGTTGCAACAGCTCCATTTATAGACAAATATATTATTGTACATTATAGTGGTGAATGGCTCAAACCTTTACCTTGTTTTGCTCTTAAAAATGTGTTTGCACCACTTCAGCTTCCATTAGCTGAACAAATAGCTGTCCTTGTTCTGCCACCGAGAGATTAAAAAATCCGTAAGAAAGGTATAGCTCTGTGCTATGTATTCACAAGCATTCACCTTCTCCTTTCCCTGTGTCACTCCCCTCTCCCCACCCAACTCAACATGGTCTGTCCTCTGGGTTAGCATTAAACTTATAAAAAGCCTCCATTAAAACAAAATTAGGAGCCAGTGATAGTTCTAATGTCCTTTTAAAGCACAAGAAAAGTCATTGATTTGTATATATAAAAGTCTTGAGTTCAAATTAATTAAAAAAAAAAGAAGAAATATTCATTTTTAAGTTGAGTTGGCATTTATATATTGCCAAAGTATGGCTAAGCCAATGAAAGGGGGAAAGAAAACAATTTCAGGACAGAACTTAAATATTACAAAAATATCTTTTTTTTTTCTTTTTTGTTTCTTTAAAAAAAATCAGAAGGATGCCCACTTGCTATTGCTAACTGAAGCATGGAAAGAAGGTATAGACCAGTTGTCTTTGATCCTTGAATATTCTAAACAAATTCAATGTAAAGCTGAACCAAGTTTCCCACACAAACAGCAGTGGCAGATTTATTTCACTTGAGATACAAATGCATGTCCACATGACAGGCATAATCTGACCAGGAGGTGGAGGAAATGTTTCTCTAAGTAAGCACAGGGAAGGAGGGCGAGAGAAGGCTGGAACGGTTAAACATTCTGGATTCAGAAATGCAGTGCCCCACAGGTGCCTCTGCACACAGGCTGTGCAATGCTCTGCACTCCTGATATGCAAATACAGCATCTTTCGGCAACAGGATCCAGAATCCAAGAGCTTGGTGGCCCACTTGTTCAAACCACTAAAAATTACTCTTCCATGCTGTTATTCTTCTTCACTTTCGTTTTCTGGTTCCAAATCAGAATCACCATTGATTTCCTTTTCAACAGTCATGTCTTGTTCATCAGATTGCTCCTCTTTTTCTTCATCTTCATCCCAGTTTTCCTGGGGAAAAAAATAAAACAGAAACGTTTGAACCTTTGTCAGTCACACCATTTCTGCTATAAGCAAAGGGGAGAAGATCTGGTCTAACTCCACTTACGTCAGAGTCTTTATCTGCAATCATCTCATCATCTGAGCCTTCCTCCTCCGAGGAGTCTGCAAAGAGAAAACAATCTCTCAGTCTGGGGAACAAGCTTTAACATGTCATTGTGCAAACAAAGTCCAGTCCCACATGCTGCCAAGTCTTCAAACTATGCTATTTCCATACCAAAACTAATTCCACCTGGAGATGAGGTAACCAACATCAGTTAAGACCAGGCTGCTTCCAGGGTGAAGATGCAGTAGGAAAAAAGCCAAACTGGAAGTGGTCACACACACACAGAGACACCCCCTACACCGATGTCCTGCTGACTCAAACTCAGCAGTGCCCTTTACAAGGGCAGGTAAGTTAAAGCAGCACACTGAACTTGCAATTCAGTGATTTCTTCATTTGTGAAGCAAGGCTGGAAGGAAATTAAGGGAGTTAAAAGGAAGGGAAGGAAGAAGTAACTAACTACAAGATGTCCACATCATTAGCCACTGATTTTCCTGCCATGGACATCTCACAAAACCCCTCTATTTGCAGAAGCTACACTGGTAGATAAGCACAGGAGCGTGATGAACAACCATCAAGTGTAGGCTGTCATGTGAATTCAGGAGCTGAATACTTGGCATGCAACACTTACCATCCTCATAGACCAGCTTTGCAGTCTGATTCACCTCAGGTACATCCTGAACTGTTTGTGATGCTGCAACCTGAATGGAATTTGCAAATTAGCCTCAGATTAAATCATTTATTTCGACCTTAAAAGGCAACAAAACTCTTAACAATGTAAATGAAGTCTACATTAAGGGTAGCACACATTAATTCACTTACAGTGCTGGTTTACCAACCAAAACAGTACAAATGACAAAGTAAAATCGGAGAGGCACCTGCTCCAAAGTGGCCCCATGCCTTCTATTTATTTCTCTTTAAAACTCTATGGGTGAGCAGACACATTTGGCAGGACAAAACACTCTCAAGTGAGCAGGGACTGACAGGACAGTCAATTAACGGGCTGCTCTGAGCATTATCAGCATCGCTGACCAGCAGCTGCATTAAGGTCCCCAGGACAGGTCCCATCAGATGCAATCCCAGCAGGAGGTGAAGCCTGCAAGCCATACTCCTGCACATCCCCTGTTATGCAGTTGAAGCTCACCTGGGTGACAAGAATGAAGAGTCTTCCATGCAGGCGGGAAAGCTTTTGCAAAGTTTTTACTCTGCTCTCCATCAACTGGTATAACATTCCCAGCTGAGGAATAAGGTCTGGCAACTTGGGAGAAGAGATGAAAAAAAATGAAGCTGTTAACAAACACATCCCAAACGTTTTTGATTTTTTAAACTACTTTTGTATGTTTGGGGCAAGCAACACTTGCTCATATTATTCTAGATAGCATCAGGAGCTGAGGGTTCACAGGACACACCTGCAGCCTCATCAATTAATGCTTAGCTATGTTTGGAAATATCATCTACTTTTAAAGCATGGCAATTCTTAGACTCCTTTCCCTTTCCACAGTCACTGTCACACACAAGGGTGAAGCACTGTGCAGAAAGCTGTGTAAGTGGGAACTTAACGTACACTGGTGTCTGAATGCAGCCTCAACACATGCGAGTTCTGCTGCTCAGCAATCCTGTAACAAATGGGAGAAAGGCCTGACAGTGCCCAAATGTCTTCCTCTGAACCCAGGAAGAGTGCTGTATCCATCACTTGTAATGCAAGGCTGGACTTCAATCCAGAAGCTACAGCATTACTTCCTACCCTGCCAGCTTTGGCACGCCCTTACCCTATAAACCTGGCCATGCCCAAAGCAGTCTCAATATGAGCATTACAAGAACAAAGAAATCTTAGTGCTGTAAGATCTAGTGACAGAGGCTAGATTACTCTTTGGCAGTAATTTTGTTCCCTCTCACAGGTGACATAACTTATCTTGGTTTGACTTTGGGATGGCAACTATAATTATGGCAGGAATGACTGAGACAATTTATCAGCAATGTGCAGTAGGTTCAGCAAAAGTGGTGTAAGCGTAGCTCTCCATACATTGATTTGGGCACTGCCACATACAGAGAGGAGACAGATTCCTGAAGAAAGAATATACATTTATTTAAGCATTAAATCTAGTTTACTTAAGTGTATTGGCATGAATGAAAAATACTTACTGTGGAAAGGTAGGATGCATGTAGGGTAAAAACAGACTTCAGCCATCGAACCATTAGTGAGGCACTGGAAAAAAGAAATAAATTATATCCAAGAGATACTGGCTGACAGACACTCATTTCACATTCTAGATGCTAAATGAGGCGTTCCTCTTTAATTAAGAGAGTAAGATAAATGCAGATGGAAATGTAAAGTTTGGCTATCCACATGAGTTATGTAAGTTATTTGTTAGGAAAAGAACAGACATTTCAGTGAGGGACTAAACTAGACAAGCTCAGGGGTCTGTGCGTCTGAAATCTTTTATGGATGGTCTCAATGAATAACAGATCAAAGCAGGCTACTTTTTTCTCCACCTACAACGAGGGAGTTTATATGTAGAAAAAATAAACCCAAACGAACCTAACCCCCATAAATCAGCATAGCCCATCTCAACAAAGCTGTTCCAATGGCAACGTAAAAAGATGGAGGGAGGGAAGCTGCTTTTGTTATTAAACATCACACTAAGAGATGTCTAAATACATTTGATAATTAAACAAGCTCCACACCTGAGAGTTATTTTACTTATCGATCAGGTCCATAATGTAAACATTTGGGGCATTCAGTTACATTCTCAGGGTTACATGCTCATTTCAGGTATCCTTTTCCCTTTTTAATTTCACTTCAGCCACCCTGACAAAGCACTGCTTTAAGTGTTTTAAGTTCCTCTTTGCACCCACAATGAGGTGAGTTTTTACCTCCAGATGCAGCAGTTTAATTGCAGTTACTGTGGAAATCTATCACACACATGGTAGAAGGAACCATAACACACACATGAAAAGTTTTAGGTGAATTAAACTGCAGCTGAGTCGTCTCTTACCTGTACGGGTTGCCCTGCAATCTCTTTGTAAGCTAAAAAGACACAAAACCAGTCAGCAATAAGTAATAAACATAATGAGTTTAAAACCCCAACATCAGATCCATTTGACAGCTCCAATACTGGGGCAGAGAGTTCTCCAGGCATTTCAGGCTTGCTAGGATTAACCACTGCCAGGCTCCAGAAAATTACACTGCTGGTTCTACCACCCTGTACACAGGCTGGGAACTTGCAGAAGCTGGGTTTCAGTATTACAAGAAAGCTGGAACTCTTAACATGCAAAACATCCAGTGAAGCTTAAACCTGGCAGGATTAAGTAGGAGGGAGCCTCTTCTTTTCTCATGTCTGTTTATCTGCTTAGTAGAGCAGTTGTTACAGGGTGGACAAAGGGGGAAACCAGTGATGGTAGTACCAGGTAAAGGCCATTTCACACAACAAATCTCAAGCTTGGGAGAAGGCAGTTACATAAAGGTCTGACCATGTACTGAGATTATAGAGTTAAACACTTGAGCTTAGATTCCCTGACAAAGGGAAGAAACACAGCATCTCATTAACATAAGCCTAAGGAGGTGCTGCAAGACCAAACATTCAGCACCAGGCCATCTGCATAATTCAGTAAAGATCAGTACCATGAATAAAAATTAAATCTTATTTGTGGTCAGCACATTAAAATACAGTAGAAATGGAACCATTAACTTATGTTATAGAATGTCATCCACACAACAAGAGGTACTAACCAATGTTAGGTTTTAAAAAGTAATGTCCAGTCAAGGTTAATTATTAAAATATTTCTGTCCAAATAAAGAGTTTATTTAATATCACCAAATAAGCAGTTCAGAAATCCCTTTTAAATTACTATTACGCGATGTTCAAAGTTTGAGTACAAGAAATGGACTTTCTGATGCTTCGAATTATTGTCCATGTTAGTAGTTGAAAAGAAGAAGTAATGGTGATTGTTTGCCATGGACTAAACAAGCTTTTGCTTAATCTCTTCCCTTTCTTTTTCCCACATAATCATTTAAGATAGTAATACACGACCTAATGCTCTTCCTAGCTTTGACAGTGACACTTGGTCCTTTGGTTAAGCTTCAGCCAGGAAAGATAAAAAGTGTATCAGAGATAAATTAAGAAACATTTCAGTCCTCTTATGGCACCAAACCAATTTCAAAAATAAAGAGACATATCCTGGATTTTTAGTAGCTAGAAGGCAAACCACATGTGGCTTGTTATGACAGTACAAGAAGTGCAGGCTCTCCTACCTCATGCAGCAGTGGAATGACAGCATGTATAGGCATTCTGGCTACTGTGTTCTTTACTATAGTTTCTTTTCTTGTGTTAAGCACTTTCTGTTAAAATGAAAACATATGATGAGAGAATAATCCAGCTTTAACATGTGTATGAGCAATCAGCAAAATCAAAAATTCCTTGCTGTAAATGTATTTCTACTCCACTACCTTTGTATGCTGACAATAACGAGCAAAAGATTTGCTATGAAAAAGTTTCATTTTTCAAGTCAGCTGCAACTAACAAAACAGAGACACTCAATAAACCCATCTAAAACAATCTAGCATTGCCTCCAGCCCACCTGCCCCATGTTAGAAATTATGCATTACAGGCACATGAAAATCTCCCTTGATATTTTCTGTTTGACTTGCATAAATAAATGCCTTCACCAGCATCTGTGACAAGAAATTTCTATTCAGCATCAAATTCTTAACAGTTCCCTGCCCCAGTACTATTATGTCCTCCTAGTCCAAATGCCAAGATAAGCTCTTCAAGTGAAACTTGCCATCAATTCATTTTTCAAACAGTATCTGCTTGAAAAATGTACCCTCAGGAGACTAAGCACAAATTATGTTCCAGTTCAAGCTAAAGGGAACATGGCTGCATTGGCAGCATCACTTGCAAAACATCTGAACTGTGACATAACAAATTTATCATAAAGTGCCTCAAAGTTCATGTACTGACTCAGAAAGCAAGGCAGGTAACAACAGAAAAGTAACACCACTACTATAATTCATAACAGCACTGCCTTGAGCAGCAAATCAGCAAAAAGCAGCTGGGAGAAACACCAGGTTCTGAACTGTTTGGCCTCCCCAGCTTTCAGGAAGGCTCCCCACCAGTCCCATTGAACAGATTCAACAGCACACACTGAGCTTGCAAGACTTACATTTAAGATTTCTGCATCGTTGCTTTCCAAGCCCTGAACCAGCAGCACAGCAAAGCTGTCTGTTTGGGGAAGGCCACCTGGAGTTTTCACTTTGCTCACATCAATATCCAAAGCCCCAAGGCGCTCCTCGATGCTCTCCTGCAGAGGGAAAATAAGAGCAGTGCTCTGTCAGTGTAGTTTCTCACAAATACCAGCTGAAAGCAAAGTACCTAACTTAGAGCATTCCCTCCAGTTCTCCTGGAAAAGAACACAAATTTTGCGTGTTCTTTTAAATGCACTGACAGAAAATAGCATGAGAAAAGAAAAGCAGATGAAGTTTTGGCTGAAAGGCACTAATATATCTTGGCACAGACACACGCAAGAGTGTGACAAGTTCTGCAACAACCTGGTAAAACCCCAGGCAAGGCACAGAGGGTTTGAATGAAGGAAATGTTTTGAGCAGGGGGAAATCTCTTTCATACAAAAAGATGGTATCATTAACCTTCATTCCACAGCAAGCAAAGCAAATTCAAGTTCACCTAAAGAAGGTATAGCAATGATTTATGATTCTATTTTCTCCACTCTTGCTGAGTTTGAAAGAGGAAGCCCTTTACCTCTGTCTCTCCTGGTTTCCTCTTGTTTTTCTTTTTCTCCTTTCCCGAGGCTGGAGTTTTGACAGCTGTACTATGTCCTGGAATGCCAGGCACTAGAACTTTGGTGTCCGAGTTCACAACAGGTGTCTTTACCTAGCAGACAGAGATAACCACATTTGCATGAATTGCTAATACCTTGAGCTTTCTTCCAAATTTAAAATACAGGTTTTATTCTGAGACTTGCACATATATATGGTAACACAACCCATTTTCTTGAGATAAATATTAGGCAAATCCAGCATATTTAAGAGAATGAATAACCTCAAGAAACAGTTAATGTTCATCATTAACTAAAGCAATGGTCTCTTTGGAATCACCTGTGAATAATTTTTCTTACAAGCTTTTGCTGTAACATTCGTAGAACTGTTTGTATCCAGCAACAAGTTTTTGGGTGTTTGCTAGCAATAGATACCACTTGTGCTAATAGTCAGCCCCATAAACCGCATGCAGATTAATTCATCATCCACTGGAAGGCAGTAACTGCCCACAAAAAGCAGCACAATGTAACAGCAAATGGTAGTCACTATTCACTTCAATCCCAGCTCTTTCCTTCTAGGGATTGCTCACACACAGAATTCAGCTGTCTGAATTAGTCTGTGACCACGGTGACAAACAGAGACACCTTAGTTTACACCAAACAAGCTAAGGTATCATCTTCAATGAACACAAAGGAGACAGAATTTTGTATTTAACAACTAAATGCTCTCCTGACCCACAGAGGATGTAAGGCAGTATGCCACTTCCAGAATATCAAAAATGCTACTGCGACTTCCAGAAAACTTCTTTAACCATAGCACTTCTGTCCAGGCCGTTTTTTTTGAAGCACCTCTGAAGTGACAGAAGTGTAATCTACTACAGTGAGCAAGGCAACTTCCAACTTCAAAAAAACTGATTTTCTGCATCAAGAATTTTACTGTAGAACATCTGTGGTGATAAACTACCATCCCCTTAGCTCACCACACTTGTCACTGGCCTTTTCCCCACAGGGCATGCTCAGACAGCCAAGAGAAATGCGTCTTCACTGGAATTCAGCAAAAAGCGAAACCAAGATGGGTATCATCACTGCATGCCAGGGAGGCCCTACACCCTTCCTGCAGTTCAGCTCTGCTACCCACCAGCTCCACGACTGAGGAATCAGCACAAACCCCTGCCTGGCTGATGGAGCACCAGATCTGGTAGGTAACTAAACGGGCAGAAAAACAATGCTGTCTGCTCACTTCACTGGTACTCCAAGCATTTCAAATCTTCCAGGCTTTGAATATGCACAATGATTAAGAACTTTACAGCCTGACTCTAAACACCCAAGGGATCCTGCATAAGAGAACACAGTGGCAAGTGGCCACTGCTGCCATATAATTGCCAAGCTCACACTCCCAGGTCCCTGTGAGTAGAAACATGTGAAGGCCACATCAAGAAAGAGTGAAAAGGACTTGCCCTTTAAGGTTCCACTACATTTTATTTAGACTCTAAAACAAAGTCATCCCACCTTCACCCCAAACCATCAGGGTCAAAGAGACTGTACAAACCAACAGACTCTAAGGGAAGAACTGATCTTAGGCAGAAGAACTCTACCAGTCAGTGCTGTCTCTCAAGCAGACCTGCTGAGCTACAGTAGGGCCCTTGTGTGCTCACACACACACCAGGACACACAGCAGCCATGAAGATCTCTATACCCACACCTGCCTGAGGGCTATGGACATCTGTAGCTACCTCTGCAGCTCTGAACAAGTCCATTCAGAAATCCAGTCTCATTTTAAGAGAGCAGTGAATTCTACCTACTTGATTTCTGAAACAGAACAAGAGAAGCAACAAAATCACATTTCGTGCAAAGCTCACCTTTTTTAGAGCAGCATCTGTTTTAAGTGACAACACTTTCTGGATGTCCCTTACCAAACATATGTGGGATTCACTGGTGTTCAAAGACTAGGAGGGGACAGGAACAAAAACAGTTAATATATTTGACACTCACACCTGTGATTCATTATGCTACTGAAAGATGAGAACAAATTCCAATGATATAAATTAGAATGAACTTTTTTTCACTCTAGAATACCAGCTCCTTTGCATATCTGCGTTTTGTTACCTGACCTCTATACTCTCCAAGGAAGTTTACACAGGTAAACTGGAAGTGTATTAAAACCAGTTTCAATGGCCTAACTCAGCAACAGCTGAACTGGCAAGAAACAGTCAGCAAAAATGTCAACCTGTACTCCAACTGAAAAAATGAAAAAATACAAATTACCTTTCCAAACAGCTCTGGAGCAAGAGTCAGCTCCCAAAACAAGGGGAAGGAATATGTTTTGTATTGTTATACAATACAAAACAGTAAAAATAAAAAACCGAAAAATTTCTCCAACTGGGAACAGTATGCAGTCCACACTACAGAATCCAAACCCTATCTGATAAGTTTTACATACCACTTTCTCTATGATGGGCTGTAAGATGTTTCCATACACCAGCAGCAGAGACTGTTTGTCTGTGCAAAATGCAGCTGCTAGAATAGGGACTGGCTTCGGTGTAGAGTCTCCATCATTCCCAGGCGTTGCTATCTGGACAGTACAGTTTGATGTTAAGGGTTTTTTGCAATAACTGGGGGAAAAAAAGAAATTAAAAAATTCCAAGATGTTTAGCTTGAACACTTCAATATCTTGCACATCTAAGCATCTTTCATTAGCAGGTCCTCAGCAAACTCAGCCATTTTACACCTTTTACAGATGACTAAGATGAGGCACAGACACACAAAATCTGGGTTAAACCCACATGTAATTCCAAAGTGCAACACAGTCCTCCAACAAGTGAGTTCTCAAAAAATGTCTCCAGTAACCCAAGACAAAGCAGCTGCAGAACCTGCTTCACAAGCACAGACAGGAGCTTAAAGGCAGCAGCATAACAAAACTGAGCTTTGCCTTACAGTAATTCCAAACCTTTCCCAAAGGCACCCTCAAGATGAATCCTAACTTACCCATTCAAGATATGTTCAAATAAATGCAACTGCCCATCTCTGCACACAACTGCTAACTTCACAGGCTGAAAGAGGGCACAGTAAGAGAGTTTCATTAGATGAAAGGAAAACCCTCCTGGAAGCTCAGGGTATCAAGAGACAGATGCATGGCTACAATTTGACTGTTTTCAGTATTTGAGAACATTACACTAAATCTGTAAGGAAGATCAAAGACATAACAACTCAGGAACATTCAGTACAACAGTTAGGAGATTAAAAAGATAACTTCCAACTGTATTTTATCACTAGTAACATATCCCTTGTTAAACAGTTTGCACAGTGGCAGGCACATGTCTAGAGGCACAGGTCTGCAAAGGCACTTGCACTGTGAATATGCTCAGAGGAAAGAAACTGAGATGACTCCTCTGAGAAACTAAATGACAGGGGTACATCAGAGAATACTCTCCAATACATGCAGGAAAAGGGAACTGGAAACGTTAGAAAAATATAGCATGAAATACTGCTTTGAGAAAAGGAATTTAAAAGCAGCAGGACAAAAATGTTTTAAATAATTATGCAAACAGTTCATGAACATGTTTCACATTCACACATTTTTCACAAAGTAACTACTTCAAAAGTCTTGTGCTTGTTAAAACTTAGAACCTGGCAAATGTTACTGCTACTTTAACTCATTCAAGGATAGTTAATTCCAAATGCAGTTACACTGCCAAAAACACTTGAAATCAGAAAAAATCCAGGACCATACCCCAACCAGATTTTTAGAAATAATTTCTTTTGTGGTTTTTTGTTGCCAAGTTCTAACAATCATTTTGATTACTAACTTGTTCTGAATAGGAAACATCTGATATTTCCACCATTGTGAACAAAATTTCTGAAAAAACCCACTGAATTTGCACTTAGTAGCTTTGAAAAGGAGGATTGCAAACTACCAGCTTTATAGATGCACCTGTAATAAATACTTTTACACCCATGAATTGGCATTTAGATCTCATCTCTGTATAACAGAACACAAATACAAACTAAGCCTCTTTCTTTACATCCTTAAAATGAAACTGGATGTGGTAAGTGAAAATTATTGAACATTATTTGGTTACAAACTCTTGCTCCTACCTCTTCTTTGACTTCTGATACAGTCAGGTCAACAAATGTTGGTTCATCTGTTACTGTGAAAGACATCACAGCATTCTTTTCTTTCCTATCTGATCTGATCTGCCTGGAAGACACAAAAAGTACACATTATTTACCACAGCACAAGCAGCACCCTCTGCACCAGACAAGCATTATAAAGCCTATAAATCATTCAGAACTGGGGGGGCATCCAAAAGCACCACACTGACATTTCAGTGTTCAGCTTAGAAAATGTTCTAACTTCCAGGAGCAAAGTAACTCCCAAGTGAAAATGAGCAAGAAAACTTCACCTAAACCTTACAATAAGTGCAAAGAACAAGGAAGTTTATTATACAGTATGTTCTGGCACACACTGGTGATACAAATGGCAACTGGAAGCATGCTCAGACACAGCCAAGGAAAATCTCGTCTTCACTCAACAATCAGTGAGTTGAAACCACCATTAAAGAGATCATCACTGCATTTTTCCAGTGCCCCTTCTGCTTCACCTTGTTTAATCACAATCACTTGATGGGTCATGCTCAGTACTGATCACAGTCACGAATTATGGAAAGTTTACATACCACACACTCAATAATCGGTCATGTATAGCTCCAGATAAGAAATAAAGTCCTGTAATTCCATCAAAGGGTTTACTTTCATTCATAGGTTTCACTGTAGTAAACATTAATGATGACACTGATGTAGCATGGCCTGTGAAATGCTAAGAGAAAAAACAGGATCTTTCCATGATTATTGCAGGCAGCCATACGGCAAAAATCAAAACATTAGTTAACAAAGAACATTAGGAAAGATTCAAGCGTTACTAAGTCAACAAGGACAGCTCAGTGGTTTTTAGCTAGTGATCAGTTTCCTTGCATTTCTGTATGTCAAGGAAGCTTTTTCTGACCTGCCAGATATTTATCAGCATTTTAAAAGTTAAACGGGGAATCAAAGGCAAATTCACTGGGACTACATCCATGCAAAAGAAATCAAATTCACCTGTACTGCTGTTACTACCATAAAGCACTGCCCTCTGCCCCCCCAATTTTACACTCCATCCTTTCCAATGGCACCTGACTCACAGTTTCATTCTCAACTTTAATAATGGACACACATGTGCTGACACACTAAATGTGGGCAACACACCCCCAAAGGCCCCCCAAAAATTGGTTCTTCAATCTACTTTTGCAAATAGTGGTTTTGGTCATTATAGAATGTAGACATACATAGCAGCTGCCATGTGCCAGTAAGCCCACAGTAACAGCACATGTGTACACACTCACCTGACAGCAAGTACCAGGAGATTCAGAGACTATCCCTGTCCTGTCTGCTAGCAGGCAAGAGAACACGGCAGCATTCACGGATCAGCTAAAGCATGGCCATTTGCTCAGTGTCTGAGCCCTGCTCAGAGAACAATAAGGAGTTGCTCCTATGCCTTCCAACTGTTTCAACAGCAAAACTGATAAAGCCACCAGTTACATGAAGTGTAGCAAGGAAACTCCAAGGCTTTGTGGAGGGGCTCATGTTAAAACCCATGCCAGCAGTAACTGATACGGTGGTGAATTGAGTTCTCCTGACACAAGGGTATCAGACAGGGACTCAGTTAAAAACAACAGCATCCATTTTTCTTCTACAGTCTTGAGAAAAGATGCTGGCAGCAAGCTCAGAAACAAAACTTTAATATCCTCATTCAATTCTCAGCAAGTTGAATCTGCAGTTTAGGCTACCATCACAGCAAAACTGTCCAGCAATCCCAAAACTGCCAATTGTCTCCTCACACACAGTGAAATTTTCAGATGTCTGATCAGGAAACGCTTAGGTAGTGTCAGGAAACACTTAGGCAGTGTCACTAATCAAGAAGGGTATTTTTCTGCATCTAGTTTAACAGAGGTGCAGAAGTACTTACTCTGTAGACTTCTTTGGTCTCCAAGTCCCACAGTTTTATAGTTCTACCGGCTGACAGCAGCATTTTTCCATCTGGACTGATGCATAGGCAGGTGACACTGCTATTGTCGCCTTTCCACTTACTAGAATTTGGATGGAGAGTTTTTGTACAAAAGCAGAAAGACAGAGAAATAGTAAAAACAGTATTCATTAGGATAATCTCAAAACCACCATGATGGAAAATTTAAGGCCAAATTTTAAAAACAGCAATTTAAGTAGTCAAAGAAGAGGTCAAAGCTATTCTGCTTCTGCACTTTGCCTTCAAATTAGTTTACAAAAAACCACAACTCAAAAATATAAAGCTACCCGATACTGAACTGTTGACTTCTTTTTCAACATTTGCTTATTCTGTTCTGAACTCCTCTCAAAGTTTTCTACTTCTGAAAATAGGGCAAGAAGAGCCATATCAGTATCAAGACTTCTTTATGCACCAAAACATTCAGAAAGGCTTTCTCAACACTAAAATTCAGAGTTTCAAAGCCCATTCAGTTACTGGCCCTCCTCCCAAGGTTCTGAATGTCACCTACAATAATAAACTTTCACCTTAACGGTCTATGGTTCAAAGCATTACTTAAAAATACAAAAAAAAAAAAAAAAGAAAAAAAGAAAAAAAAGAAAAAATAAAGATGCTGTCATGAAAAGCCTGAATGTGCTTTGAAGGAATATTGATACTACAGGTTTCTCACAGGACAAAATTGCAAGGAAAGCATTAACGCAAAGCCTTTACAGTCAGGAAGTAGCCTGCAACACGCCACATTCTGACTGTAAACAGCTGTTCTGGAAATACTTCCAAATGACTTTCATATGCCCAAGCAACACCTTTCCTGTTTTCTAAAACAGAGATAATTTACTGTATCACTTTTGATACAGTGAATGCTGAAAATTTTACAGCCCACAAACCTGATAAACAGCATTGCACCTTAGAGAGAGTATGACAAGATTTTGTATTCTCTTCCAAAGAAAAGGTCATGGCTAAGAATTTAAACCATTTAATGATGTAAACCAAGAAGGTATTTTTAAATGTACTAAAAAGATGAGTCTAAACTAGACTGCAGATTCTAAAGCACAGTAAAAATCCCTTGGTTTTCACTTTGGATGCTTTTTATATAATTTTTACAGGAAAGAGTTTTAAACAGAATCTCATAAAGGACACGTCCAGAATGCATCTAAGTAGTCAAGACTATTTAAGACATGAAACAGCTACAGAGAGACATGAAGTCATCCAGAACGTTTCAGTCCACCTCTCTGCAACACTTTGTCTTGCCTCTTCAGAGACTCTCTTCCCCAAAAGCTTGTCCCTCTGCCAGAGGTTTCATGTGTGCTGCACACACCTCCTGAAGTGGCCCTATGGAGTCCTCCCACAGTAATTAAGAAAGTCAAACCTAAAGCCACATGGTTTCAACTCCATTTCTAGCAGTCCATACCTCTATATGAACATGTCTAGAAGCCTGTAAATCAAATTTAAAAAAAAATTAATACCACTTCTCTACCACATGAGCAACCATCCTGATTTCTCTGTGAGTTACACAAATATTAACTTCCAGGTCCTAGCAGGTGTTAAGGAATGCAGGCATTCTCACATGTACAGTGGGTGTGAGCAATTACTGTGGATAATTTATTCCTTCTGGTAGGTAGAATTTTAAGAGAACTGTTTTCTTTTATTCTTTCCAACGTCAGTTACCTTAGGTATGACTCCTAACATTACCACAGAAAATTTTCATGTAAAAACCGTGATGTTACAATGCTCGTGTGCTTTCAATCTATACACTCAGGGAATGATTTTCTGTTGCCATTTTTAAAATGAAAGAACACACTGTCTCAAATTACATTTCATAACCACAGCCTCTCCACTCCATGGTCCCTGGTATAGGACAGGGGCAGAGGGAAACACCCAAGAAGTATGACAGCACAAACTCTCACTTTTCCTGAGAAAGCATGGCTGGGACCCATCTCCAGTACTTGTACATGAACACACACGCTATGGGACACAAACAGGGTGAAGGAGATGTCCATGGGCAGCTTCAGAGCTTTAATCTCCCTGGGCTCACAGAACAACAGTGGGATCCTTGCAAGACAAGGACCTTTAGGAAGGCACTTCAGCAATGACATGCCAGGAAGGCAAAAAGAAGATGGGTTCCTCCACAGAAAAGTGTAGCATGAATGCATGGAACCTTCCTTTGAAATAGGGAAAGGGATAGAACATAAATGCACATCGGAAGAATCCAGGAAACAACAGGGGTTATACAACAAATCCACCTGGAAGCTATTTCCAGGTACTGAAAAGGTCAAAATAGTGTCTGGGCGCATCCAGCATAGAATTTCAATTGCAAATCATGTCTAACCAACCCAGGTGCCTTCTTAATGAGACAACTGCCTTGGCTGATGAGAAGAGATACGTTTAAGTTGACTTCAGCAATGCTTCTGACAATGCCTCACACAGTATCCTTGCAGCCAAATTGGAGATACATAGCCTGAATGGATGGTTTCTAAGGAGAGCAAGATCTGGCTGCATCAAATGAGTTCAAACAGTTGTGATCACTGGTATGAAGTCCAGCTGGTGGCCAGTTACTCCCTAAGGACATCCCAATAATGAATATCCTCCGTAACTGCCCAGGTCTTCATTAATGATCTCAAAACAGGCCAGAATGCACACATAACAACTTCACACTCAATACCAAATTAGGGAGAGCAGTTGATATCCTGGAGGACAGGGCTGCTACTCAGGGGCATCTCAGCAGGTCTGAGAAGAAACAGGCTGTCAGAATCTCAAAGTTTAAGAGGAAAACAAAGTCCTGCAGGTGAGATGGAAAAATTCCAGTACGTGTTGGGGACAAATAGCTGAAAAACAGCTTTGCAGAAAAGAGACTTGCATTCCTCACAGTACAGTTGAGCACAAGCACGCAGGGAGTCCTTGTGGCAATGAGGTCAGCTAGGTATGATCTGCACCAGCCAGAGTGCTGTCAGCGGGGCAAGGAGTGTGGCTCCTCTGTTCTGTGCAACTCCTGAAACTGCACCTGAGCACCACGTTCAGAGGGACAGTACAACAAAGTCACTGACATGGTGGAGTAAATCCAGTGGAGGGCCATGAAGGCCCCTTAGGGACTAGAGCACATAACGGAAGAGGGGAAGGGGAGGAAACTGGGTGTGTCCAATACCAAGAGAGAAGGCTAGAGGGAGATTTTACATCTTCTGCTACTTTACATAGGGTCTCAACATAATACAACCTAAGGATGCAACTCTTTCCTAGGGATACCAGAGGCTACCTAGAGTGTCCATGCCAACCTCAGTAAAACCAAAAGTGCTGTAGTAATAACCCAACAGTGGGAAATGTCACAAACAAAGAAACAACATCAAGAGAACGATCAATGGGCCATCATACAGCAGACTTTTGTTAAAGAAAGGTAACCAGGATTGTTAGTAGAAATTTGGTTTCTTCTTTAAAGTTTAAAAACAATTTGACTTTATTACAAAAGAAAGCAAATGCCTACACCAGACATTTTGTTACTCAGCACTAAGCTCAATTTTGATCAATAGTACTTTGGACAGTAGCAGCCTGCTCAGACAGCCAAGTGGAAGTGTCCCCACTGCACATCAGCAGCAAGCGAAACCAAGTGCGTTATCATCACAGCAAGGCCCTTTGAGCAAAGCTGGGTGCATGTAGCAGATTCTACTGGAATGAGGTCTTCCAGTATCTGTTCAAGGATTTTTTTCTAGAGTTTAGATTTTCAGCATTTAATGGGACTTATAGTCTTTCAGTCTCACTAAAAGTTAGCATGGAGGGATTCAAACTCCCCTCAGAACAGTTCTATGTAGTCTTTCCAATACACAGAGGAAGATAGCCAACTATGGCAATTATTCTTTCATGCCTTAATAAAATCACTTCCAATCCACAGAAAAGTAATAGCCAACAGTCACTTTGGGGGCGTGAAGCCTGCAAAGCAGAGTGTGTCATTTCCAAAACTTGCAAGAGAGGAAACACACAAAAGCAAGAGTGAAAAGATTTGACAGAAAAGCAGCACTACTCACCACTTTACTTTGCAGGTCTGTGTGTTCCATTCCACGATGTGTTTGTCGTCTGAACAGCTATACAAGCAGCAGTTGTCTTGATGCCATCTCACACAGTTTACTCTACTGTCGTGACCACCATCCTACAAAAGGTAACAGAACGTCAACTCACTGGAGTAGTGTTGACAACTGAGTCTTCCCCACACCAATAACGTGAACAAGGTGCTCTTTCGAGAACTAAATTCCAATCACTGGCACCTTGAAGAATATGTGCAGTTTTAAAGAACATACATATACAGCTACATAAATTAAAGGTATCTCATAGTCTGATACATACACCTAAGTATTTTGGCTTGGCTTGTACAGCCTAGAGAAGAGGAGACGTTGTCTGCAGCTTCCTCACAAGGGGAAGCAGAGGGGCAGGCACTGATCTCCCTGGTGGACAGTGACAGAACCCAAGGGAATGGCATGAAGCTGTGTTGGGAGGGGAGGCGTTAGGGTGGCTATTAGTGAGGAGGTTCTTCACCCATAGTGCACAAGGAAGTGGTCACAGCCCCAAACCTGCCAGAGATCAAGAAGCATTTGGACCATGCCCTCAGGCACACGGTGATTCTTGGGGCTGTCCTGTGCAGGGCCATATAGAAGCCTAAAAGATAGCCTAACGTGTCTGTCTCAAACACTCATAGCCAGACAGCCATGGAGCCAACCAAGCATTGTTGGTAAGAACACACTGTGAGAAAGAACAGGATGTGGCTGGAGGAGGGGGCCAAGGTAGGACAGCACTCTCCTGGTCCAACCTTGTTCTGGCCCCTGGTGATCAGCACAACACAGTACAGCCCAAGTGCAGAAAAGACTCAAGAAGTGGGCCTGGACTTTGGATGACCAAAGGTACCCCTAGCAGGGGATCAAGACCAGCAAAGACCCCCAAAGCCCTCCAGCCCACTTTCAGAACGGTCAAGAACAAACTGCACATGGTAACTAATCCACATAGAAAGTCAGAAACTTTGCTCCAGGGTGGGCAGAACTTGTCTATAGAAAGGTACCCTCAAAAAGCCTGAGTGATGCCCCAGGACACTGGACACCCCATTAGTTGGTTTGATGCTGGAGCCAGGACTGGTGATTCTTCTTACTTTTTTCCTTTCTTTCTCTCTCCCTTTAATCTCTCTCTCTTCTCTTTTACCCTTCCCCTTATTCAAAACCCACAGCTGTGGGTTAGTTATAGTAGAACACGCCAATTTCCATGCCAAGTGTATAAGTTACTAATACAACTCTGTAGATTTTGTGGAGCCTGTGACTTTTGCCGTTCCTTTTTGACCGCAAGCATCTCCACAGCTGCATGTTCCCTTCCATTTCAGGGTGGGATGCCACCAGAGGGGAGTTGGGCTTTGATAATCCCTTCCAACTGAGGATATTCTATGTTTCTGTGATTTTTCTGGCACTTCAGAGTTTAAAAAAAAAATTGTCATGCCTGCTGGTTTTATACACACAGCCAAACAAGGCTAACAGTGTGAATTCTGCTCAAAGGAAAGACTAGCCACAGGTGTCTTGTCTTGCTGAAGTCATCTAAGTCCCTACTTCCCTAAGGACACTCAGAGGTGAGTAGCCTTCCCCTTGTATCAGCATTCAAGAGCACACTATCGTGAGATCAGAAGACCCTACAAGTGGTACCACTTCTCTTAACAATCAACGTTTCTGCAGCTCCAAATATAATCTTGAATTATTTATGAAAATGTTTAATGGAGTGTATTTCACTATTTGGATTGCAACAACCTGCTCAGACTACTCCCAAATGTATTGCTGCAAATAAGCTTTGAGGAAGACAAACTACATTGCAGCAAGACATTCTGTTCAGTAAGGATAGCTAAAAGTAACATCTCTTATTCTAACAGGAATAATCTTTTATTTCAACCTATATGTAAAAAGCAAAGTACTCATAATATCTGCTGTCTTCTGTGGAAAAAGCATGTTTGCAAACCAACTACATTTTCAAGCATAGTTTTTCCTATAACAGAGTTGATATTTGTTAGCTAGTCACTTGCACACATAATTCTCAGAAATTATTGCTTTCTCTAAATTCATGTATGTTTATCATCCGACCTACAACTTAGAGTTTAGAAACAAAAGTATGCCCAGGTATCTCAAAAGTATTGCACAACCATTAATATGGATTTATTTTGCTTGTTATGTAACCCACAACTAAAATGGAGGTACTTGGGAGCTTGGAAAGGCAAAATGAGAGTCACTGTGTGTCATTCAAACAAGATCATGTGCTGAGAGAGCTCGAGAGCTTCCACAAGGCAGGTAAATTTACAGAAGAGTCCATCAGTGTGACACCTTCCCAAGTGGTGATGAGTTCTGCCCTTCTCTCCCGCAATGCCGTGCAGGAACTGGGGGTATGACAGTTCTGCTGAGGATTTAACTCTCCAGTGAGGCATTTTGTCATTACTGTTATTTTTAATGTAGAACAACAAATGCATGGATAGTGTTAAGACACCGCACTAACTGAGAAACCAGGATTTTTCAGCCTAAATTGACTGAAACTATCAGTGTTTGCAGCATGAGATGAAGAGTACATCACTTACTAGCTTGCTCTGTAACTCTCCTTTTACTGTGCTGTACAACAAAATGCTACCAACTGCTGTACCAATAGCCAGGATATCTAACTGCTTGTCCACTTCTGCACCTTCAGACTTCCGTTTTTTCCTCTGGGGGCCATCCTGGAAAATCAAAAGAGAGAAACTGTGAAATAAATCAGTCTGACTGGTTAATTTCAGTGTTAAAGCACAAGGAGGGAAAACCTTAAGAGAAGTTTGAGACCCAGACAGCAGCACAGACTCTGCTAAGACACAAAATGAACACTGAAGTGTGCAGAATGCTAGAAACTCATCTTGTACCTCCACGTACAAGGTAACAAACTTGCTATGAGTCACTTAGAAACACCTGGTGAAGGTCATTTTGCTACCCTACCAACCATACATGAGGGGAAAAAACACATTTAAGTTTTTCACAAAGTTCCTGTCCCAGAGCGAGAAGTAAAGATTAACACATTCAGAATACTTCATCCACAAAATGGAAATGCTGGATCATGATCAGTTTATTTTTTCTCAAAAGGCAACCAAAAGAGTCTTGCAAATCTGAAGTATTCAAAATGCTTCTTAAAAAGAACGTGCTACCCCCTTCCACAGAGGGAAGTGACTAGGATTCAAAGGAAAATGCTCTGCCCAAGTCCTGTTGTCTGCACCAGAGGTCCTCATATGATCGGGCAATTCTTAAGTCTTCACTCTCTTGCCCTGCAAGCACTATCAGCCACTTCAAAGAGGGATTTCACTTCATCTCCCTGAACCAAAAACTTGAGAATGCAGATCGCTGGGAAGGGAAGAAGGAATAAAACTGGTTCTTAAACATGTCAAACTAAAATAAATAGGGTAGAAAAAAGCCATTACATTTATTCTCACTGGGTTAATCACTAATTGTGCACACACACAAATAAAAGAAAATAAAAAAACAACTGTTCAAAGACATGGAAAAAAAATCACAAATGCTACTGATTAGTTTCTAAACTTGACCTTGGTAAGTCTTCTTACATTTGTTACATCACAGCAAAGCATTGTCTCTAATGTAAAAATTACACACACACACCAATACTTCCTCTACACAACAGATCTATTTGCGCTGACAAGCAGCCTGAGGAAGCACACGGAGACTGATAAAATGTGAGTAACCAGCTCTGTGCATGTTCTGTGTGGTGTAGCTAATATGTTTTACAACAGACATGACACAGTGAACACAAATAATTTCTATTCAGGGCCAGAGATACAATGACAATCAGGATGTGGTAGTTTTCACCACAATTACAAAAGTTTGATAGTGAAGGAAAACCACTTTGGTTCTTTGAAGCAGGATTTTCTGTTTCTTCTGTATTTGACAGAGAAAACACCTTCTGCTAAGAAAAGTGTTTTGGTTTAGGCCAAGAAATACCAAACTGCCATAAAGATAACTTTTACATCAAAAGCAACTCTTGAGAAAAGTGATTACATTAGGGTTTTTTGTAAGCATTTGTCTAGGCTTTATCTTTTCTGGGAAAGAAAAGTATTTATAAAATATTAAAAGACATATGTTGAGAAACCATCAGAGTCACAAAGCATAACTGAGTATATCAAGAAGGTTTCAAGACTATATATGATGAAACACTAAAGCAGGAGATTCTTCACAGCAATGGCAACTAATTGAAACTTTGTCCAACATGCAAAGACAAAGGCCACAGATTGGAGATGCAAGTACAATTTACTTGTTTTCTGGTACTTTCTGATCTCTTTATGTAGTTATACTAATTACTCCACACACCTTCGCTGCAAAGCAAAACCAGAATTAGTAACAGATTTTATTCTCTTCCCCTGAATAAATCTTTCAACCGATTTTTTTTCACCCTCTATTTCAGTTTGCTATGGTCAATTTCCTTGGAGCAACTCAAAGGCACAAGAAAGTTCCCACAAGTGCACAGTTATTTCGAGGGTCAAGAGAAAGCAAGAGGCAGTGAAGCTTTCTCCTGCTTTTTTTCTACATGCATTTCTTTACTGACCACCCTTTATCAGCAACACGAGTGGAGCACTTTGTCAGAAAGTTTTGCATGAAGAACTGTCAGTGGAAAATTCAGACACCTGTTAATGTTTGAGATGATTTGAAAAAACACACTAAGAACTTAAAGAAAAAAAAAAATCAAGCTTCTCTATCCTGCATTAGGTTAGTACACAGAGAGACTGACAACTGCAATAAACATCCATGGGGGATTCACTTGTGGATCAGGGTTTTAAATAGAAGAGCACCCTGTTGTCACAGACGGGACAGGATGAGTATCAGTTTCCTTGCCATTTGATTTCTTTTTTAGATTTATGGAAACTCAAGCTTATTTAGAAATCCTTCAACTTTGCTTAGGAAAGCACGATGTTTTAATTAGTAGGGATGGTTAAAAGTAGTTATTTGATGAGGAACTGTGCACATGTTTTTCCATAATGTTCTTCCTTGACTATGTAAGCCACTGAGACTTTTTAAACAGAAATTTGCTGTTCACATGTGAAACAAAGCACACAGAACACTGAAATGAGGAAAAATCTAAAGGTCTTGACAGTTGACGGTGGCAGAGCAGTTGCAGCTTGTCAGGAAGAAAGTGGAAGAAGGTGTTTTGAATGCTGGAGGCCCACTCTTGCACAAGACACCAGATGGGGCAGGAGGTGATGAACACTGCACGCTGCCAGGAAGTACTGACACTGGGAGCACGTGGGCAGGGAGCATCCCAGTAAAGCCACCCCTGCATCAGCAGTTCCAGAGCCTGCAGTTCAAAACGTGGTTTCTAATATTCCCCTGTAACACACAGCCTCCATTAACATGGCAGCAGTCCTAAACATACTGAGTTTAAGTGTAACTTGGCCAAACACCATTTACAGCTATCTACTGACAGAGTTCTACCCCTGAACACCAGATACTAGAACTGCCTGGACAGATTTCAACTCTCCAGGAACAAAAAAACAGAAAAAAAGAGACTAACATTAGAAAAAACACATTTAATAAAATTTTTTTGACAGAACTATCACAGCTTTAGTTCTACAACTCAGTCTAAGGAAAAAAATCAATGATTTATAAAGGGTTTATGGCACAATACTCAAAGAAACAGTATGCTTCCCAACTCCACTTTAAAATGCACCAGCTTTCAAGCAGGGGAAAGGATTCAAACTACTGGAATAACTAGAAAGTTCTGAGAGGTAGCTAAGTGCTGTCTGGTTAAGTCATGATACTTTCATATATCCTTAAATCAGGTTAAAGTCAAAGACCTGTGGGGTTTAGGAGTGGGCCTCTAGAAAACGTTATTTTGAAAAAAGTTTTAAAAGCCCCTCAGAAACCTCTTGTGCTTGACTTATGGCACCACAGCAGCGCAGTGTGTCAACTTTAGTTTTATTCCACACAGGACACATTAACCCCGTTTTCACATGCCAGTTTCAGTGAATTTAAGAGCAAAGAACCCACACAGCTTTGCGACTAACGCATGGATCCTTTCTGCTTCAAAGTGACATGGCAAATGAACAAGTTTAGGCCAATCTAAAACTGATCCTTTCTGCCATATTCTTCATATGTCCCTGGGAGTTTTCAAAATTCAGGGACTAAGCTGCTCAACTGAGCAAAACAAGACAATATCACTCTCCTTTGGGTTGATAACCTGTGTTTTAAGTATTCTGTAATAGCCTTAACAGCATTTCAAATACACTGAATTGCTGATATACCGAAATACACTTTAAAAAGCACCCCCTACTTCTTATGATAAAGGGGGTGGATTTCACATACTTTATCCAATTTTTGCATTCTTTTTCGCTCAGGAAGTGGTATGTTCCAGCTAAAGAAAATGGCATTACTTCAACATAAAGAAGATAAAAAAGTACCCCAGTATATATTCCAGATATTTTCAGGTTCAGTGTTCACCTGAGGTGAAGTTAACTAAAACTTGATTGAAGTGGAGAACATCCAAGCACTCCTGATGCATGCTGTGAATAACACTACTGAATACTTTCTTGCAGGATTCCTGGGCTCAGGAAGATGCCCGACAGACAGTGGAGCAGCTTGCACAGGAGTACTTCCAGGGGTAAGGAAGTGTGGAGAGATGCTGCCTTCTACTGGAAAGTGAACTAAGTGGGCGCACAGCGAGCAGCGGACCTGCTCTGTAGCATCACGTTTTCAATTAAGGCAAGACATGCCATCAAGTTACATACCTCGCTCCTTCAAGGAAGGCTTCTTCCACGCGGATAATATGAGAGACAAACGGTTTTACACAGAGTGCTTCTGCCGAAATTTTGTTTCAAAAAAACCCCACAGAACAAGGCCTCCAGAACAGCTTCCCCCGCCAACACGTGAAATTCACCTTGTGCAGCGCAATCCTGGGAGGGGGAGCGGCTCCCCCCGAGGTGCGACACACGTGGCCATACCCCAAACCCCGGGGCCACACGGAGATGGGACCGGACGGTGCCCCAACCCCGCGGAGCCCACGGGACCCTCGCCCCGCTCGCCGCTGCCCCGCTCCCCGGCCCGCCCGGCCACATGGCGCCGGGAGGGCGGGGTGAAGCCGAGCGGGCCGCGGCCACGCGTCAGGGCTGCTCGGGTGGCCGCCATCCCCATCCCACACCTCATGCG
>VZTJ01004172.1:488787-524404 GCA_013397795.1 Orthonyx spaldingii | reverse complement strand
AGCTCCGCCTCCGCCTCCCTCATGCGGGGCTGGAGCGCGCTGCGGCGGACGGTCGCCTCCACCTCCTCCTCCTCTTTCTCTTTTCCTGCCGCCGGGAAGCCTCGAAGGCGGGCATGGGAGGCCTCGTTGTCGCCGCTGGAGCGGGTGAGGCGGCTGCTGCCGCCCGAGGAAGCGGCGGCGTTGGCGCGGTGCGCGGCGGCGCCTCAGGCTCCCCGCGAAGGGGAGGAGGAGATGGCGGCGACTGTCCCCAGTCAAGCGCTGGTTGAGGCGGCGGTTCCGCGTCCCGGCGCTTTGCGCGCTGGGGAGCTGGCGCTGGCGGAGGTGCGGAGGAAGCACAACACGACGCTGAAGCTGCTGTGCCGGCTGGCGGCGGAGGCGGTGCTGAGCAGCCCCAGCGGCGTGCTGCCCCACCGCGACATCATCGGGCAGATGCCCGGGCAGGTGCTGCACGCGTCGGGCGGGGCGCGGCTGCTGCTCAGACGGCCCTCGCTGGAGGAGTACGTGCTGCTCATGCCGCGGGGACCCACCATCGCCTACCCCAAGGTACCGGCTGGTGGCTGGGAGGTCGCTGGCCGAATCTCACCTTTCGTTTTTTTGCGGATAGTGACGTGCCGTGTTTTTCTCGCTCTCAGGATGTAAGTGCTATGTTAATGATGATGGATATCCACCCGGGAGACACCGTGTTGGAAACCGGCAGCGGGTCTGGTGCTATGAGCTTGTTTCTGTCAAGAGCAGGTGAGAAAAACCACAGAATTTATGGCTTTAAAAAACACAGAATTTATTTATTTTCTTACCACAGCTTGCTTTTCTTCTGCCCAGACACTTATGGTTCTCATGGTCCTCATTACTCAGCTCATAAAAGCTTTCCTGCAGCTCATGTTTTCATGTTGGTGACTTGAAAGTTACATCGGCAAAGGGACAGCAAACCATTTTGACTGTGCTTAGAGAGCCATAGTGTAAATGGTTACTGAAGGCCCTGCTGAAAGCTGAGTTTCAGCCATCATTGCTGGCTTGGCTTAATCATTCTTGGCTCTTTCTCCAATCTCTTGCTTTTCTCAGTTTCTGTTTTCCTCATCTTGATGCACCACATGAACAATCTGATTGCTGGGTACCAGTCAAAATGTTTATGAGGACACACACTGTTGTTTATCATGTTACAGCCAGCATGGTTTGATCAAAGGTCTCCGTGCCCTGAAAGGTAGAGAGTCTTTGCACTCAGCCATGTGAGTGAGAGTGAAACCACCCTTAAAACTCATCTTGTCTGTAGGCATCCAGTTACTGGACCACATTTCAGAATAATCTGATTCATGGGCTCCTGATAGAACAAATTCCTTAGGGAAAGGAAACAGAACTGTCACCATTGTTTGCAGTATTAAAGGACTCAGGAGGGTAAAGACAAGAACTTCATCACTGATCATCTTGATAGAACAGAAAAGCACAAGTTGCGTGTCCTGAAGACATGTTCAAATTCTGTGTTTGAGGGCATCCCGCTGTCAGAGTAACTGTAGCTGAGCTTCTGTGAAACTAGCAATTCTTTTTTACTGTATCCCAGTGTTCAATAAAGCCACATTGTTAGGCTATGCCATCTCTGTAAATTGTTTACAGTTTGGTCTGCTTTTGTGGGTTTACTCTGTATTCTCCAGCAATTCAAAATAGAACATTTCTGCTCCCACTTACAGCCAGCCAAGTGTCTGTGGGAGGTGATGTGAGGGAGACAAACTCAACACAGAGGTTGCTCTTTTTGTTCCTGTGCACTGAATAGCCCTAGAACTAGCTCTTACTCTCCTGAGAAACTGTGCTGGATACCTGCTGTCCCTTGGCATGTGCTCCAGGGTAACAATACAAGGCTTTTCAGAAGTGTGAGTTTTCTGAGGAAGTTCGGTATTCAGCAAGTACGTTCCCAGAGCTGTCGATCCAGCCCTGCTCTGGGATGCCACATCCAGCTGCTGAGGAAGTAGGAATGGTACAAGACAGAGTGCTGAGATCTATCAGGAGCTTAAAACTGGTGAGGGTGTGTAAGCAGCACCAAGGGGAATCTGGAGGGTCCTTTTCCGAGATGAACAGAGCAGTTTGTTCTTCTTAGGCCTCATTTTATCTGTAACCTGCACCTGGCACACTAATCTGGTTGAAGATGCTTGTGTCAGTGATCAGCCATTAAACACTGCCCCAAGATCACTCAACTGCAGCTGGTCTTTATATGCTGGGCCCAAGTTTCAAGGTCAGCAGTTGCACCTCTGCTCCCTCTCTTTCTTCCTTGGTTTCTTCTGATCATCTTTCTGAAATAAACTAGTTTTTGGGGATTTTTAGTTCCATTGGGATTTTGAAGCTAGCATGGGATTATCCTCAAAGCAACCATTGCTGCTGTACGAGCTAGAAGCTGACAAAACAGAAGATAAACATCAGCACTTCTCTTTCTATTTAGAGAAAGAAAGTAGGAGTCATTAGCTTTCCCCATCTTGCCCTACAGGCAGACCTGAAACCTAAAGATATGGAATATCTGCTACTGGCTAAGGCAAAAGTTAGCTCTTGCTAAATATAGCAACTGATTTTTCTGCCTTGGGTATTCGGTCTACTGTGGCCATTTCGTACAGGCACACCTCAACTTGCCAATTATTCCTCTCCCTCTTCAGTCTTGTCCAACAGTTTTTTTCTAATCACTTTAATTTAGCTGTAAATGGGCCAAGGCAGCAAAATCATTGGCATTACCAGGCTGTTAACCCTATCCATGGGAAGAGCAGTTATTGTGCACCAGATCAGCTCTGTGTATGCAACCTTGACATTCTGTAGCTTCACAATAATGAAGCCTTGCCTAGCTATTTTACCTTGTTGTTCTTATTAAAAAAAAAAAATTCAAAAAGTAGGAATTACTTTGAATGAGCAGGGGTAAATCTGATGCCCAGTGTGAAGAATTTTATTTTTCTGATGTTTCTAAACTGATCATCTGAAGTAATAGAGTTGGCACTGCGACTCTACAACTGCTTCAGGTGATCAAAGGCAACATGCTGAAACCCTTCCTTTCTTACAGGTTGGTTCTGGCCTTAGTCTGATCCAGTGTCTTTTGTTTGTTTTCAGTTGGGCCCAAAGGACGTGTTCTAAGTTATGAAATCAGAGATGATCATCATCGTTTAGCTAAGAAGAATTACAAGCACTGGCGTTCTGCATGGAAAATAGGACATGTGGACGAGTGGCCAGATAACGTGGAGTTCATTCTTAAAGACATTTCAACAGCTGCTGCAGACATGAAATCTGTAATGCTTGATGCAGTGAGTGAATCCAAACAATTCCCCCATTTGACACGTCTTTTCTCCAGAAATGAAAACTTCTCTCCAGGAATGAAAACCTCGAGTGCTCACACTCAGAACAGAATTCCTGTATCTAGTTTAACGTGAGAAATAACAAGGGGGTCCTTGTCAGTGAAAGAAACATTGTGATTTTTTTGTCAGATACAAATATTTTCAAGGCTTCAATTACAGGTTCCCAAATGAAAGAGTGATAAAGCTGTACTATAGAAATAGTACAATTAATTACTGCTGTCTTGTAAGCAAAGACCAGCTTACTTTCTTGTATTTTTGAGAAACTGATACTTTTATGAGATCCATATTCCAAGCATTCAATTTCAGAAGAATACATAACTTTATTAAATATGTAACTATGTGACCACTTCCTATGGGCTATATAAAATGCACAATGTAACTAAGCAGTAATATAAAGCCTTCTATTACTTGCTCTCCTGTCCTGCTTCTTTGTATCCAGATTTCCTAAAAAGGAGACAGGCTGGGAAAAATAGCTAGATGTTAACCACTCTTCCCTGTAAAGAAAACTACTCGGAACTCCTTAAGTACTAAATGTTTTAAACGACAATTCCTTAAATAGTGCAAGCAAAGAAATATAATACATAGCATAAAAATACCATTTCAAAAAATGTTTTAAGTAACAGTCCTGCAGGAAGGATCAGATATTGCATGTCCCATTGTTTTACGATCTGAATAGCTTCCTAGTAGAAGATGGATAAATTGCCAAAGACAGAAGTTTTTTTTAATCTTGAAACAAACAGCAAGTTAGACATTGAGACCACAATGTGCTCTTTTTATGCACTTGAACAATCTTTTTTTTTTCACATTTGAGAAACAGGTATTCAAATGTGTTAGTAGATGTAGTCTTTTAAAAATTATTACTGTCAAGATTCTGAGATTTAATTACTAGAAGGTTTTACTTCCTACAGACCTTAGTTGGTCAAATGCTACTTGCTGTTTTAATAGAAATTCATTTGGAAGTAGAGAGGAGCTTAATTTTGTGTACATGTGGACTTTAGGTTTTGAGAGGCAGTAATAAAACTGGTTGATGATTACATACTGGTGTTGTATGCATCTCTTTTCCATAACCTTTTTTCCCCCAAGCATTGCTGTATGTTACATTGATAGATGTACATATGTTTTCCCAGTAAAATTAATGTGTCTTTCTCTTGCAGGTAGTTCTGGATATGGTGAACCCTCAGTGTGCTCTGCCTGTTGTGCACCCAAGCCTGAAAGAGGGTGGGGTGTGTGCTGTGTACTTAGCAAAGTAAGTATTTACTTCTGGCACCTTTATTCAGGCATTACCTGGCCTTGGTACAAAACCAAGCATCTTCTGAAATACACATCCACCATTAATGAAATGGTTAACCAAGTTGGAGTTTTCCCCATGTAACTTTCTTTGAGAGTTGCACTCAGTATAAATTACACTTGGCCACATCTTTGGCATCTACTTTGGGAATGTTCTCATTCTGGTCAGTGAAGTTTGCACTTTTTGACATCCTCAAAGTTACTGCACTGTTCTCCAATGCAATGTCAGGTTGCTCCTTTACCCTAAAACTGAAGGATTCGTGTAACCTCAAAGGTAAAAATGTGCCCAAGTCAGTAGAACTGAGATTGTGTGATTTGAGTTTTCAAAATACTACTTTATCCTTTGCATTTCTTCAAAAGCATCACACAGGTTATTGAACTTTTAGACAGAATACGGAGCTGCAAGCTTCCTTTTTTGTGTGAAAGCATAATTGAGGTAACTCACAGAAGCTGGTCAGTACTCCCTGCTAAAATCAAGAATTGCAAATCAAGCCAAATGGTGGAAACTCAAGCAAATATTGAAGAACGACATCAAAATGAATACAAAGAAATTCATATTCAGGATCAAGCAGTTCTTAAAGAAAGCAAATACAAAGGTAAGAACTTTACTGCTGATGAGATACCCTATTACTGCACTTTAATAATCCAGTGTAGGAAGAGGCAGTATTTTTTCCTAGGTCAGCTGAGAATAGGCAAGGTTTTGGACAGCCTAGACCTCATCAGATTAGAAAAAGACTATTAATTGTTATTTAAGTTTAAATATCTTATTAAAAATCTGGGCTAAATAGAAAATAAATTCCAATCTGCAATAATGAATGACTGCCCTTCTACTACTGTTTTCAAATTTTTGTTTTTTAATAAAATTCAGTTCTTTATACTCGTAGCTACTTTTGAGGACCCTGATGGACTTAAGGATCCCTTAGGAGAAACAGTGCCCGTGTGCTCTGTTTTAAAATTATGCTATTCTGGAAAATCCAAAAATGATACCATATATATATTTATATAACAGATATAAATACATATACAGTATAGATCTGCAAAATGCATACTAGATCAAAGTGTTCTCAGTACACTGATAGGTGACAGCAAAAAAAAGGAAAACATGTTAGGGAAAAGTATTCCATGCATGTTGTCAACTCTGCATGTGTGTCTTAAACTTGTGGGAATGAAGTGAAAAAAAAATGTCCTTCTCCCAGAATCACTTTGTGATGCTGCTGAAACAAACTGCTCAGTGCCTTACATTGCCCGACCATCCTGCTGGCAGGAAGCTCATTCAGGTGAGACACTTGGAAAATGTTCATCTTAAATGTTTAGTGGTATTTTTATTTCAAAAAAATCTACTTGGTTTGGGGTTTTTTTTGTACTAGCATTTGGTATGTTCCTATATAATGAAATCATACAACTTATAATAATACAATAATCATTGTATATTGAAATACTAAAGTAGTAACTTTTGGTTTTTTTACTTAGCATTCCTTACCAAGCTGAGAAAGTTTCAACCACTGCTTTCTTGATGCTGCTGCCTCCTTAGCTGCTGATTTGAATATTGTATCAGAATAAAATAAAACATTACAAAGTAGATGCTACCGTTTGCAAGTTATGTAACTTTTAAGTAATGACTGCTCTGATTTCTACCTCACATCAAGTTTGAAACACTAGCTATTACCCCACTCTGTAAAGAGAGAAATTTTAAATGAATCATCATGTCGGGTGTTGTGATGCAGCCCAGACTGTTCTGCAAATCACAGTATCTCTTTCTGGCTTATCAGGTGTATTTCATTCTCCATTGCTTGTAAACCAGTCCATGGATTTATCTTGGTTCAGGGTGCTACATGGTTGCCTTTTGCTGGGCAGGCTCTGACAGTCTACCAGAAATAAGGAGGAAAAAAATTTAGTAAGAAAATAAGTGATCAAAGGCTGCCCTTTGAAATGA
Source organism: Orthonyx spaldingii (assembly GCA_013397795.1). Lineage (NCBI taxonomy): Eukaryota > Metazoa > Chordata > Aves > Passeriformes > Orthonychidae > Orthonyx > Orthonyx spaldingii. The sequence goes on along the minus strand of VZTJ01004172.1, from coordinate 517,870 downwards.
ATACTTTGCTGGCTTCCAGCTGGTGACTATAGGTTTCTTTAAGGACAATGTTCTTAAAGCATAACTTTAAGAGATACTGAAATTCACTGAATGTGTTCACTTGATAAAGCTGTGCTTGTTTCAAGATCAAAGCAGCTGTTGACATGCACAGGTTTGGTTCCCCTCCAGCACTCATACTGTAAGTTGCCTGGTTATTTGTGAACTTCACTTTATTATTCTCAAATAGTTGGAGGAAACACATTTTTTTCTGACGTTTCTCAGAGGCAAGAAGCAAGATCTCAAGTAAAAACACCTTGTTCTGTATCTCAGGAAAGATTCAAATGCCAAATTTTTCAAAACTAAGGGATCCCTTGAGATTTAGTGCACGGCTGTGCTAAAGCTGCCAAAAGCAGTAACAGTCATACTATAACAGTGAAAATTTGGGTATTAGTGAGAACATATGCAAATAAAACACACAGAGCTATAAATAACCACCCTCTTATTAAATAAGTATGCTAGGAACTCTGCACTGGTTAAGTACATGACAGTATCTTTGCAGAGCTGAGGCCTTATGCAGATGCCCCAGGAAGTTCACAGCTCGAGTGTGTTTCACTTTTAATAATAAATTTAATAATGGGTTTGCCCCATAACCCCTGTATGTAATGGAGGCCTCTAATACAAAGGCTGAAGATGCTATTTTGACTAGGGTAATGGGCAGAGATTCAATTACATAAACAATTTTCACAATAAACTCTCATTTCCTACTCATATACCAGTATTAAAACAGTCTTGTTTATTAAAACAGTATAAATTGTCAACAAATGAGATACACTTGGAGGAAAATGGGAATTGTGATTTAACCTATGTCCAAACTGAGCATCCTACCCTTTCTCAAAACATACTCTCAGCACGAGCACTTTAACTCACTTAACACACACCAGTATTTTTATTGTTCCAGCCAATCATAAGCGTTTCAAACAGGACTCTGAATTTCATTTATAATGCAAGAATAGTAATAAATGCTTAAATAGACTGGAACGCAGCCCAAAATGTACTGTAGTAGATGAAGGTAATGTGAAGAAACTCACTGTAAAGCAGTTGGTACTTCCAGGAAGTCAAGATACAATATGTGAAAATGAAAATGAATCCATGAGAGTAAAAGCACAGTTCTGCCCAGGTCACTGCATGTGTAATAAGGAGGGACAGAGCAGTCCCTGCAGCACTCTGGAGGGAAAATATGGCCCCAGTTGCCTAAACTAATGGAAAATTATTTGCAATATTAAACCATACCTTGGGCTTTATAGGAAGGAGAGTCGATGAACATTTTTTCAGTTGAAAAGGTGTCCTTCGATTTCTGGGATGAATGCAATTCCATCATCTCCAAGGTGTCAGTAGATGAGGAGGAAGATGACAATCCGAGCCGTACAACTCTGCCTTTCTTACCGCAGAGCAGGCAGTCTGTAGGGGTAGCACTAGGCCCTCGGGGCAGCTGCGCTTCATCGCTGTAATTCCTCAGAGCTCCACTGTGGTACACAGAGCGCTGCCGCTGCCAGATGTAATGTGTTGGAGCAATAGCCATCACCTACGGGAACAGCGGTGGCATCAGGACATGTAAAAATAATGGGAAAACATACGGCTGAAAACAAGAGATCCAGTTAGCGTGTGGCAGAGAATTCATTCTCATTCTGTCCCACTAGAAGGTTTGCTCCCTTAGGCAGGAGTAAGGAATCCTGATACCAGTCAGGTGTGGAAACATTCCAGCTTTCAGCCCTGTATGTTCACGTGAGCCATCACAAACACCAGCTCATGCTCAGGATGGACAGCAGATGGTGTCTTTGGCCAGCTACTACACATCAACTGACCATGTTCATCATCACCGAAATAATGATGCTGAAAAGCTGGGAGGGCATGCAAGGAAAAGCATCCTGCACTCGCCTTGTTCCTTGTGCTTTTCCAATAGCATCCAACCCCATCCCCAGGAATGGGCCTCTAGAGTAAATGAGATTTTCTTTTCCACCATCTGGAAGTAAACATTATGTACTTAGAACATGACAAGGGCTTTTCCAGATACACATTTCACCTGGAAGGTGAGGAATATACTTTTTCCTTATGAATTGTAAAGCACACAAAGTAATTTCTAAAGTGGATGAAGTGAAACAAATGAGAGTAGATTTTAAATAAAAAGTATTTGCATAAAGCAGATTCTAGCCAATAGAAACTTTACTTTTAACAGTAGTGCAATATCAAATATTCTAGTTTACTTAAAAAAACATAGTCTCAAACAATGTATTTTAAATAGAGAAGGAAAAAATATCATGGAGGATAAATGGACCATTACATTTTAGCAGCATCTTTTCTTTCCCATGGATTCTCTATTTATTTAGGGAAGAAATTGTACAGAGCTAGACCGCTAGCTGGTGTTAACTGTTGTGATTTCAGCATCTCCAATATTAAATCTCCTTCCCTACCTCTTCACAGCAGCGTCTGCTTACAATAGCCCTGTAGTCAATCCTACTCCACAGCTGATCTCTTAGCTTTAGGAAATCAGGGAAGAGCTTTCTCCAGGCTTTGCCTAAAGCCCATGGGAAAATGTCATACTTTGCTTCTTCATTGTCTTCTTCAACTGTGTTTGCCAGATACCTTCAAATATATATATGTTTATGTTTGTAAATATTCAATCTTAAACCACTATATTAGAGTGATTTCTAACATAAAATCACAGACATATTGCAGTAGTTCTTTTTTCTAGTATTGTGAGGAAAAAACACTAATGAAATACAGCCTTCTCTCTAGAATACAGTATTTTCTTAATTAGTCCCATATGCATCCTATGGGTAAAAAACTCAAGCTTTTATAAAAATTGCTTTACCCTAGAGTTTCCTAAATTAGTAGATAAGCAAGAACTAACATCCTGACATCCTTCTTCAAGTTGACAAGAAACCCTTGAACTAAAATGAACAGTTTCTGACTGATTCTGTAAATTCTTTAATAAAGATTAAAACTATCATGTGAAATCTTAAACTTCTCTTTTTTTATTGTACGGATTTTAACTATTCTTGGAAAATTACGTTGCTCTTATTAAATTAGGAGCAAACAAACACAGGTCTACCTTCAGTTATAAATGAAAAACTTAAATGACTTTTTTTAATGTCTCTATTCCTCCCTTCCTTCACTATCTGTTACTTTTACTTTTGGATTGTCTTCTCAGACAACAGAAAAATATTTACTTCCTCTGGATCCACTTGATACTAAACTCCTGTAAATCACACTTGAAAAAATTAAGACCTTTGGTCTTCCCCTGTTTTCTCACTTGCTCCTGACCCCAGTAGTCTGTCTAGTCCCAGTCTCATTAGACCCTTTGTCCCCTTGTTCCAGCCCCTCTGCCATCCCCTAGGGATGCCACCCCCTAGATCAGATTGTTTATATACAGCATCAAGTAAGTCTTATATAATAATTATCAGTGTCATAAATAGATAATGCAAAGTTTATCCTAATAAAACCAGATAATTTTGAAGTACTTACAGAGCCACAAAGAAATTGATTCTGGTATGCTCACTTGGTGTGAAGTTAGCTCTCTTGAAATAAACGAAAGTCATTGCCAAGAGATACTGTTTTAAAATGTAAAATGAAGTATCATGTGTTATTTAGGTATAGTATTTCCTAAAATGATTCACACATTTATCTTGCATCAAGATATTTTCATCATTTTTAACACTGAGGAAAGCATGAATGAAGTTTCTTGAAACTTCTATGTGAAACCATTAGAAAAAAAGATGTTCTGTATTTGCATTAAAGTATCAAGTAATTAAGGGCAGATTTCTCACCAAGTGTATGTTCTGTTAACTAAGAAGGAAATACACTTACCTTGTCTGCAATTTCACAGCAACAGTCCATCCAAAGGAAGTCTTGGATTAGATCATCATCTGTAACAAGAGACAGCTGTAGCATTTCAAACACCAAAACTGTTTGTTAGACAGTATTTGTAAATAAATAACAGATGGTCTTTCATTAAACCACATAAAAGAAGCTAGACCCACCAGCAGAGAACAGAGGAATTGAGGGCAGTAGGAGAGGTTAGATGTGAAAAAAACTTACATGACAAAAGAAAACAAACTACCAGACAGGCAAGGTGGAAAATCTGGTGACTGCATTTCATCCATTCTCAGTAACAGCGAGCAAAAGTGAAAAATAAACAGTATTTTTTTCTATTTGCATAATTTCTTCCTGCATTACATGGTTCCAGGTGCTAGCACACCATTATTTCAGAGGAACTGCTGAGGTCCTGCACCTTGATTACCTGGCAGCCTTTCTAGGGCAATACTTGCTTATTTTTGGTCAGTGCTTCACTGTCCATGACCATGTACTGTAATTATCACGAACTCTTTCTCATTTACTTCTGTATTTAAGGGTCAAATAAAAACCAGCTGTAAACTTCCACTATTACTTTATGTCTTTGCTAAATTAAATAAATACAACACTTTTTATGAAAGAGACACAAATAAAGAAGAGATGCTCCAACTCCTTGGATCGTCTTCCAATTCCACTTCTCCCCCCAGATGATTATTCCCACAGTAAACAACATGTTTAAGGGACAAGGAGTCCAGCCTTTTTTTAAGCCTTGTATAAAACAAGATGCACATTGTTTTACATGTATTTGTTGAAATATAAGAGAAAATCAGAAGGAAAATTATCATAAAATAAAAAGTAGCAAACCACCTTGGTTTAATTTGTAATTTAAAAAAGATATTTTTCATTAGTTTGGTAGCCCTTGCATTAAATATTCATATACCAAAATATAACAACAAAATGTTTTGATAAAGAATTGCCATTAGTTTCAATATAAAAAGCTCTCTCAAAATTACTGAGCTTAGAAAACATTCTGTTCAGTCAATGCATTCATATCTCACATTATTAACCTACCAAATAATTTAAAGAAAGCTGTCATTTCCTGACGCTGAATAACTAGACATGGTCCCTTTGGGCATTTATATTTCTGACTGGGAACCCCTTTTTCACAATTTTCTTGATGGTCTTTAAAAGCAGATCGCTTTAGTCTAGTAAGATTTTTTTGCTGATGTGATCTGGATGCATTCGATTTTACATGAACAGTGACAGTGGGAGGTGTCTGACACACCAGATTGTGTTTCATTTCGTTAAGCAAAGGTTCCTGTTAAAAAAATAAGAAGAAATTAACTACAAATGTAGTCAGTCTCAGCACTAGTACATTTCTTTTGTTCACATGAAACATTTCAGTAGAGCTTGTATGTCAGGCAGTGGAAAATTAATTTTGTCAGTACTGATTATCTAAGTCTTGTGCCCTAAGACAGCCATTACAAAGCTTTTTTTTTTTTTTTTCCAGTAGAAGGAGCCTTCAATTTTTCTTTTTCCAGTCAAAACTTCGGAAAATGGGAAAAGAGCCTTTCCAAAAAAAGTTCCTGTTTGTCAAGTCCTTGTAGCTCCACACAATTACTTAGATCTATCAAAAAAATCTGTGGTTTTTTCCCCTCCAATTTGTGACTGTGTCTTTTTTTCTCGAAAGAATATTAATAGAATTGCAGCAGAACTGTGATCAAGCCATGCAACATTAAAATTAAGTCTTGAGCTCCGAATTGCCATTGAGAATTAAACTTAGCCCTCAAGTTGGACATACCCTGAAGGTACAACCAAGGAAACATACCTGTGGTGTTTGTAACTGCAGAATTAAGGGGATACCAAATGGAAAGCGAGGAAGGGTATTTTTTGGCGGGATTAAATTTATTTACGTCTCCAGTAGGTCTCTCCACAGGGGGCTGTTTGAGGCTGTCTCACAGCAGCCTACCTAGCTCCCCAGCTCTTAGGCGGCTGCCGCATAAACACGAAAGGCCCCTGAGGCGTGGCTGTGACATCGACTGCCTGCGAGAAAGCCAAAAGCCGCCCCGCCCTGCCCTGTCCTGCCCACGCCCGCCCCTTCCCGCCTCCCTCAGCGGCCTCCCCCTCACGCCGCCGCCGCGCCCCTGGAGCGGCGTCTCTCGCAGCCAGTCGGCGCGCGCGGGCAGCCGCTTCAGCCAATCAGATGGCGGGATGCTCTGTTCCCACCCCCTCCTGTTGGCGCCCGGAGCGCGGCAGCCAATGGGAGCGGGGCGCGGCGGGGGCGGCCATGGCGCCGTGGCCTCTCGCAGCCGTCGCAAGCACGGGTTGTTTTCAAGCCCGGCTTGAGCGTCTCAGCTGCCCCACAGCACTGCAAGACTTTGCTGTCTTCCGTCCTTCTCTGGCTTTTTACAAGGGAGTGTAGTGACAGGATAAGGGGGAATGGATCCAGCTTGAGAGCAGGCTTAGGTGCGATATTAGGCAGAAATTCTTTACTGTGAGTGGTGACAAGGCACGGGTTGCCCAGGGAAGCTGTGGGTGCCCCATCCCTGGAAACGTTCACGGCCAGGTTGGATGGAGCTCTGAGCAACCTGGCGTCGTGGGAGGTGTCCCTCCCTGCCCATGGGCGGGGGTTGGAACGAGATGATTTTAATGTCCATTTAAACTGAAACCATTCTATGATTTTATGATTGAAACATCTCCCCAGGAGACATAGGACACGAGGGAGAAGGGATACCTGACTCTAAAGATCTTTGAACATAGAGGTGCAGGATACCCAGCTGCTACACTTCCACAAAGGCAATTAACGCAGGCAATAGTATGAAATTAGTCTATGGCAGTCTATTGAAATGTAATAACAAGAATGAAAAAAATCCCTTTGCTAATAAGATTCAGTGTGAAATCTTACTGTTGCCTTTTCTTATAAGCGCTAAAGGTTTATTCTAGGAAGATGGGAAGAGATACATCCATTTTCATTGTTTCCCCCTGTGCAGGCCAATTAAAGTGTAATTGGCCTCATTTGTTACAGTGATGAGAGGCCTCTTTACAACTCCCTCATCTTTTATTAATAATTTGCTAGATTATTTAGGTGCTCTGAATTAGTGAGCATATTCAGGGAAAGTTCATGCCAAGTTTCTGATCAGGGAGATAAAAACATACCAAGTGGTAAATGTACCAGTTAACAACATCTCTGTATGGAACAGGCTGAAATCAGGAAACTTGGCAGCAGGGTGGAGATAATACCAAATACATCAGCAGGGCAAAAATCTGTTTCTTGGAGGTTCTCTCTCTTCTTGGACATATATTCACATTGAGTTACCCTGCATTAAATTGTTCTTTAGTTTTGCATATTACTTTTCATCTAAGGAATTCAAAGCACTCATAAATTAACTACTGTTTGTTTGATAGCTGTGAAAAACAGAGGAAGGGCAGGTTACAGAAACTTCCACATAACCATCTTTAAGACCAGGAAAAAAACTTGTGGGGTTTTTTTCCCTATTGCAAAACATAAAGCTGCAATGATAATTGTGACATGCATGCTTCCTTATTCCTTACACCTTTACATCAATAAAAAGTGACTTACATTGTCATACTTATCCACACAGAGCTTCCTTTAGGTCTCCTGCTTCTAAAATAATAACAAAATATTAAAACTTTTTTTTTTTTCACTCAAAAATCTGTCACAAATCAAGTTATTGAACAGGTATTGTGACTCTTCCCCCAGTGTACTGTCCCCAGCCTGCCAGGACTCAGATCTCTGCTCTGATTCAGACACATTGCATAACGTTGGATCAGACTCTTGAGGAAACTGAACTCGTGAGAAAGAGCTGTGGGTAGAGTCTGGAACTCTACCTTTATTTCCTTGCAGGACTCTGCAGCCTGAGGTAGGATTGAGATGGGCATGACTCAAGGATTCAACTTGGAAACATTATGGAAAAACATTAACATGGGAAGGTTGATGCCTGAACCCAGTGACAATAAGGAAACAGAACTTTACCTGACTCTGATTCTTCTGCATGAGATAGTGGAATTAACTGATTCCCAACTTTGCTTATTATTAACTACAATTTTCAGAAGGTTGTTGAACAATTCATCCAAGCATATCGGGAAAAATGTAGCTTTTGAACTTCCAAGTCGCTCGCTGGACATCAGGGAGCGCTGTTTCACCACCACCGGTTTGAACCGAGACAGTGCAGCATTTGTCCAGCATAATACAGGGGGTTTCATGTTGTACTTCTTTCCTAACCCTTCCTGTAGGTGGACATTAAATCAGTTTAGCCTCTCTTCATCTTTATAAGTAATCACAGCTTGAAAATACATTTTAATATACAAATTTATAAATTATTTTTATTTTTATATAAATATGTGTATATATACTTTTAATATAGGATTTATATATATAAAATTATTAAGACCTGGCTTGAAAGACCTGGGATTCTTACAAAATCTTGTTTCTGGGGAAAAAAAAGAATTCCATATATACACTGGAACTTAATTATATGAGATATACTGTTACATAGCTATCCAGAATTTGGTCCAAAAAGGCAGTTGCAGAGCAGTTTTATTCCTTTAAATGAAAACAGGACTTAAAATTTTTCAGTGAATGAGTTGTTTACAGATTATTCAGAAGTATCACAGAAGAAAAACACAAGGATAGTATTTTAATAAATTACATTTGGGATATACATACTTTTTTCTCAGATTTTGATATTTTTTGAGATGCGTTTGGCCTCTGATATCCTTTCCAGTGAACTTTTTTTTGCCTAAGAAAGATAAAATACCATAGGTTAAACATCTGGTATTTCTTTTCAAACAAAGTAATGAAAAACCACCATTGATTCTTTTAAATACATATCATTATCCACAATAAAATATATATTTTTCAGTTAGAGACTTTTCCTACTTCCTGCAGAGTGTGAAGTAGGAAAAAAAGTCTCTCTTCCCTGTAGAGATGACTGCTGACCCTGCTGGAGGAACCTGGTCTCTCAATCAAATGTATTCTAAATGAAATGCTCATGGATTGAGAGCTCCATTTCTAAAGACCCATACTGAAACTGAAACATGCATCTAAAAAGCAAACTTTGGACTTGAGGTTAATTCTTTCAGACTAAAGGGTGTAGCAAGCCACAGGAGTAAATTAAAGAGGAACAGATGAACCATCTGAACCCACATCTGTCACCAGAAACCTGTTTTATATGTGGGAAGAGAGAGTAAGGATTTAGATGAGTTGTGTGAAACAAATTATTAGGGCACCATGGTGCCTGGACTAGGACTAAGCATCACAGACTGAACATGCTTACCAGTTTGCTACTGGGGGTAGTAAGCAAGGATACTGGAAAGGTACCTTACAGTTAAATCCTTGCTTTTGACAAATGTTACAGTATGGTTAAAATTAAAAATTGTTCAGTGCCACTTAAGTGTATGTCACTGGTGGATGAATGGGCAGGAAAATTGGTTTCCAGCCTTGTTTACTTGAAAAGAACTTCTGAGCATACAGCAGTGTTTTCTAATATTTAAATCCCAGAATAGCTATAGTTATTATTGGGTACTGAGAAATTCAGGAGCTAGATGGGAAAAAATCATTTGGAAATTATGCAGTGAACAAGAAGTGTACTGACTAGACTTACAGAGCAAATGGTGAAGCAAAGTGAAGGCTGCCAGCAAACACAGAGCATGTTTAAACATGCTGCTCCTGCATACCCAAACAGCCCAGCACCCTGCAGCAGCACATCTCCATAAAGTGCCCAGGACATAAGTTTGAACTTGTTCATTCCTACTGTAAATAGACTGATATATCCTCTATGAACTTAACTAATTCAAAGCAGACGGGAAGCCTTTAAGATTTATTTTTAAGGATTGGCACTTGTGTGCTGGTTGTAAATGAAACAAAGTCGTTTTATCTGAAGATTTTCAATTTCTTTGTCAAAATAAGTATATGAGATAGATTACATGAGGTCTTCACCATCATGTCACAAAAGATGAATGATATCTCTCAACATCAGTAACTCAAAACTAGCTGGGCATATTTTACATTGAAAGGAAAGATGATCTGCGCTGTTTCCATTTAAATGTTTTTTGAACCTTCTGATGTCATCCACCATATTCTAACTTTTTTTAGCCACTGAAGATTGCATTTTGGATTTGCAAATATTTAATAACCATGGTTATTTGTTACCCAGTTGTGCCCATGCCGTTTCTTCATGCTGAATTGTGCAAAGAGCCCTAACAAACAGGACTCCTCTCTACCTCCACGGCCCTGGAGCCATTTGTTCCAGATGCCAGGAGCACCAGGCTTCCCGAGAGGCAGGTGCAGGAGCAAGGAGCAGGTGTGTGCAACCGTGCCCAGGGCGCTGCCCATGCGCTGTACATACGCAGAGGGACTGGGTTACCTACATTCACCCTGGAGAATGGGAACTTTCCACCTTCTCCTTTTCTCCTCTTTCCTCTCAGAAACAATTAACAAACTCCAGACTTTGAAAATCTTTCAGGTGAAAACGAAGCTGAACAAAAAAGTTTCAAGAGTTTGACTTAAGAAATAATTTTTATAAAATAGCGTTAGCTAAAAAACGTTTCATTCCATCTGGCAAATAACACAAATGCTTTGCCTCACTGATGTAATGTGTATGTACACATTAATACACTAAACTACAAAACATCTAAGGAACCTAACTTCCAGGAAATATATCTTATGTTATTATCTAGGGACATCAAAAGTAGAAAAACATTGGTGCTTTCAAAATAACATCCTAATTCTTTTCCTGAAAGCAAGTTTCCTAAAATAAGAGCTGTTTGAGTGGCTGAAGAATAGGTGGGGGCCTTAAAACTTCTGGCTAGCTGGCTTATGATTCTATAACTGGGCAAAATGTGTAAATGTCACCAAATCTTTCTCATCTTGTTTTCTAGTTCCAAAGTTGACTGGTCACATAATTCATGTCACAAACTCTTTCAAACATAGTATCTATTTATTCTCTGTTTTTATACTGTTGAACACAATTGAATCTTTGTCCATGACCACAGCCCCTATAATATGAAATAATTGTGGTAATTAAGACAGGACAATTTTTCTGCTGTCAAGAGCTGTATTTTCATGGCATGGCATTCAAAAGACTCACCCCATGAAAGGATTAATCAAAAGTAGTGTAGCTATAATTTCTGAAGCAAGAGGAAATTGTTTTCATATGCAAATAATTTGGGTCTCATGCTCTCATACTGCTAAGGAAGGAGCAGTGTGAAGTTTAGTAGTAGGAAGACAGAACTTCAAGGACAGCCCTTTAGAGACTAAAACCAGACAAGTTAAAATGTGACCTGCAAAAAGTCCAGGACTTACTTTTTTGAACTCCTATCCAATGGTCCAGGCTCCATACAGTTAAATTAGAATTGCCACAGTTTGTTAAACATTGAATGCCCCTCCCAAGAAGCAATGGGGTCTATAATTACTCCTCACAGGTCAAAAAGCTTTCTTGTTTCTCCAAGTTCAGTAATCACAAGTTGTAAAAGTTCTCTCACTCAGAGGTTGAAGCAATAAAATGACTAGTACAAGGGCTGTAAATTAAAGTGCAAAGAGAAACAGATGAACTTTGGTAACAGCCTTTGCTAACTGAAAAAATAAGGGAAACTCATGAACTGTGAAAGTAGTCACAACACAAAAGCAATTTATTTCAGTGAGGGACAAAAAAGCAAAACACTAATGGCACACCCAGCTCTTTTAACCCCACTCTCTGCTGCCTGTTCTGTCGGTGTTTCTGGGATGACATTTTTCTGCCCAGCTCATGGGTGTATTTCTTCACCTTTGCTTGGGGTATGACTGCACACACAAATTAGAGTGAGGCAAGAGTGGGTGGGGATTTACAGCATGTTAGCTGCTCCCTGGAAACTGCCCCGTGTGCATGCTGTGACCCTGTTTTCATTGAGGAATAATACATGGCTTCTGCTCACTGCCAGGTACAGCCATGTCCGTGGGTTGTTACTGGGGGTTACCTGACAAACTAAATCCGCGCCCTGGCTAGCCCCATGGCAACGTGTACAAGGCCAGCACAAGCAAATTCAGTGGCAGGTTTTATGACAGAAGTACTCAATGTGCCTTCTGATAACATCACACTGAGAGACAGAACAACTCTGTCTGTATAACCATCTGCTTCAGTTCTGCCTACAGCCCAGAGATGTTGTCATGCGATAAAGCATGTTAAAAACTACTTAGGGCTCTCTCAAATGGTTTTCAACAAGTGTTTTGACAAAGTTCCATCTGTATCTTCTTTCACAGAGCAGGGCTAAAACAGGAAGGAGGGGGGAAGTATCTTAGATGCCAAAACTAAAACAATTTAAATGTAAACAGAGCACTTGTGATCTTGTGTTTTCCTCTGAGCCCTTTCCAAACCCTACAAACTTGAGGAATTGGGCACAGTATGAAATTAGAAGGTGTGCCTTGCTGCTGTGCAGTAGTCTGGATGAGGAGTTATTACGATTTTTACATCTAATACTGCTTATTTTAAGCAGGTTTGAATGCTCACAACAGATGCTCTAAAAAAGCTGTGTGTGTTACAGCCATGGAGATGCATTTTCAGGTACGTAAAGATGAGGGTGACAAACCTGTTACTGGCCCCACCCTCTGGAGTTAGGACTAATCCCTGGCAGAGAGGTGAGGGTGCCACAACGTATCAGACAGGTTGGTTTCTGTAATCCTCAAAGACACAAATAGAACATACATTAATTGCATGAGCATTTCTCTCCTGTGGCTACACCCTGTCTAGTTTTATGAAGCTCTGAACCAACAGCCCTGTACCTCTTAGTAGCTACTCTTACTTTCAAAGGTCTCCAACCCGACAAAGACCCAAGCTGTGGGCTTCTGAAGCCAAGGACAGCTTTATGAGGGTTGCCACTGCCTTGAAACTAATTTCCATCTTCAGTGTGCACACCAGTTTTGTCAAAATACACAAACACTGTGGTATTACTTTAAAAAAAGTCATGATCTAGAAACAGACCAAAAAGACCCAAACGTGTAAAACTGCTTTTTTGTTTGTTTGGTTTTTTTTTTGTTTTTTGGGGGTTTTTTTTCAGTGTTTGGAATTAGTTAGACAGGCTAGGAGAAAGACACGACTGCTCATTTAATTTTTTATTGGCTCTGTACTTGACCATCTCCGTATGACCAAAACATTTAAGCTCCCCAGGACTCCAAATGTTCTCATTATTCAAATCAGCGTAACAAGACTTACCTGTTTTCTGGTGGTTTTCAAACAGGCAGGAGAAATAAAATACACAGAAGCACCAGTTTTATTACAATTCTTTGAACAGCAGCATGTGTCAATTTCTGACAACACAGAATCTTCAGGAATATACCATGGACAAGGTACTGTACATAATTTCTCAATATTGTCCTCTTCCTACAGTTCTTTCAAGGTTTCATTCTATGCAGGTGATGAAGTCTGACAAAAAAGCTGAATGAAACATTCTGAAGCTGTCCTAATAAAATTTTCCTGAGCAAGCCTATAATATAATGATATATGTAGCAATGTCTACTGTTCAAAATACCTTTTGGCACTTTTGAGCATTGATGTTTCTGGTTGTTTCTACCTTTGTCAGCCTTAATCAGTTAAAAGTCATCATGAATTTTCAAAAGTCATTTTGTTGGAAAAAGACTAATAAGACTATATTTCACAATTTGGTATAACACATGACTTATTTTCTAGGGATGAGACTTTGGTTTTGGTTGTACCCTCCTGAAGATAACCAATCAGGTTTGCAGTCTCTGAAGAGTCTCAGTCAGACCAAGATTGCCAAATACCCCAGTGGTACTGATCACGCTCTCTCCACTCATCTCTCTGATCTGCTGACCACAGTGCATGTCACAGCCCCACCTTGCATCGTTTCCTGATACCTCAGGAGTGACTCACCTCCTTGCGACTTTCCCTGAAAGCAGATTCTGTCCCTTTTCTGTGCCTGGGGAGTTTCACAAAGCCCACTTACCTAATTTCTAGTCAAGACCTGGAAATGACCTTACGTCATATCCCAGTATCACACTAGTTCTTACTGGCTTCAGAAAGAGCTGGATTTATCTCCTTGGATCTGATCCACTCAAGTCACACTTGTTCACTCAAGTCAACAGAAAATCCCCCATCAGAGCCAATGGCTCTTGAGTATTTTAGTGAACTAATATTTTACTCTCCAAACAGATCTGGATCAGATGTAAATTATGAAGCAAAAGCTGAAAAGTACAGATCACACGAGTTTTCCTAATGTAAGTTTACATACTTACTTCATGTAGGGCTTGGTGACCAAAACGTTTTTCTTTTTTGCTATATAGTAGAGCCAGTAATGTGCTCATAGCATTTACATTATAATTTGTCTGACCTGTAATTATGCTTTAATAGCAGTAAACCACAACTAGCCTACACTGCACTGCCTGATCAGCAGTCAGCTATTTGATAAGAGGAGATATCTCCAACAGTTGATAAAATTATCCTGTTTATAACCAATATGCAGGGCCTTACCTTTAGAGCTGTGTGCTGAGGAAAGTTAATATAGAATAGCCATTGAATATGGTCACGTATTTCAGCACAGAGGTACAAGCACCACAAAAAGTACAAAAAAGATACTGCCTCCCAACCCCCCAGACACCAAGGTACCTGTGTGATAAACTTCAACACTCAGGCACTTGTAACTGTTTAGCCTCATGTCTGCTCTACTGGCTTTGATTCTACCGAGAAGCTGCCTTCAAATTAACCTGGAAAGAGGGTAAGATTAGCACTGCTGTGAATGGTCTGTTATTTCCATTGCCTTGCTGCTGAATGACATAATGTAGAGTAACTCTCCTTCAAAAATACTGAGCACTGTTTAAACAATTTCTTCACATTCAGAAATCTGGCGAGACCACAGATAGCGAGTTCCTTATTCGCTCCTGCAAACTTGAGCCAAATTAAATGCTGTGCTACAAAAAGCAGAATGATGCACCTATGTTTTTAGCAGAGTTATTGTACGACTTTCTACAGGTGCTAACTCACAGTTCACAATGTCACAATACAACAATGCCAAAACACACTGTAACAGGCTCTAGTCCACACAAATTCTCTAAGACCATTCAACCCCATGATATTAAAGGTTATGGCTATTTTTTGACAACAAGGATACCTATCTGATATTTGGAGGTAGTTGTAGAAGCAGGGCTGCTTTCAGTAGTAGCCACTCTAAGGTTTCAAGACTGCTTGGATTTGTAAAACTAGGCACAGAGGTTTTCCTCCACAGAACAAGGATCAGGAGAAGAAAGAGGACTAGCTGTACCCAGCCTGTTCTGTTCTTCTACATTTACGTATTAAAGTAAATAAAGGTAAAAGCCTATCATAAAATATATCATTCCTTATTATCAAGGCTTACGTAGTTCAGCTTGGCAATTTGATAATGACAAGATAGCTCTTCTCATCTTAAACAAACCAGTACATTAACATGGAATAGGAGGTTTATAGTAAGGGAGGCATTTCAGAGCTTATTGATCCTACTCATCTTTCTGAAAATTGCCATCACTTGACGAAAGCATTGCGAGAAGTCCATATGTGAGATGTTAATCTTCCCAAGATTTCATATTGCTAGATCAAGCTTTCATTTTGAGTCTTTGACAAGTGTATGAGAAGAATACACTTATCAATCAGAAACCATGCAAAACCACATGAAGAATCAAGATAAATGCTGCAAACTCTGATTTGGGCTGTACCAGGAACAAATCCAAAGAGCAGTGCTTTAACTCAGAGCCATCTGAGACAGCAGCAGGGCACTGGAGACAAAAATAACAGACAAAATCAGGTACAACACAAACACAGCTGCACACAGAGACAAAACCACTAAGATAGCTCATCCGTACTTTCGCTTCAAACATGCAAAGTTTTCAAACAGTTTCACTTACTGAGGCCTGCGTGTGCAGAAGCATCAACATGTTTTTATTGTACAGTGAACCGGTAAGAGGAAGCTTCAAGTCTTTGGGCAGAATGTCATTCTGGTTTTATCCTGCACTAAAACAACTTGTTTTTCTAGAGTGCTAATATATCTTTTAGAAAGATCTATGCATATTTTTTAACTGAATTAATAAACTCAAGGTTCATAAAGCATTTCCAGTGTGCCATACCTATCTTTTGTCTTCCATTTTGGCATTGTTTTTACACTTTGGAAAGCCATCTTAAAGCCTGCAGCTGGCTTTCCCCTTGTTTCCTCCTTGGCAACCTGGCAGGGCTGTGGCACTACCTCCCATTTTGTTAGGTTCCCACAAAGTTGCACCGCTCACAGACAAAGCACTCAGGGACTACTTTCTCCTGAGCGAGGAAATGAAGATACTGCAGCACCAGGAGCGAATCTTCAGAGCAACCTTGAGGCAGAGACAACTACTATGTATTCTAGAAAGGAAAACCGAAAATAGAAACAAAACACACAACCAGTAAAGATCCTTACGAAAGAGATCATTCTATACAGATAAGCGTTCTGTTTTTTAATTTACTGAGGAATTATCAGAATTTTTGTCAGACACGGAGTAGTTCACACGGCTGCGAACAAAGCTCACTACAATGTGCGAGTATTCCCTGCTTGCTCTCAGCTCGCCGAGAGGAGAGTGGAAACAACCCCCACCTGTCCCGAGGGAAAAGCCCGGGGCCACCAGGCCAGACCAGGGACCTCGGGACCGCCCCGGCGCTCCGAAGGTCAGCGGCGGGCGCGGGAAGCCCCGAGCCAGGAGGATCGCGGGCTCAGCTCCCCGTACCCGTGTGTCACAGGGCAAACACGCCCGGGAGCTCCCGGTGGTGACTAACACTTTCCTTCGACGGCGGGGGCAGCTGTCCCCCGGCTCCCCGCGCCAGCCCCAGCCCACGTCCCCCCGCCCGGGCGGGGTGGTTTCACAGCCCCGGTAGAAAGCAGGCACAGCCCCACCTCGGGACACCCCTCGCAGCGCCGCTCCCCCTCCCCATTCTGCGGAAGAGGCGCTGTTGGGGCCGGGCCGGGAGTGGGTCCCACCCCACCCCATCCAGTTTCGCCCAGGTACGGGGGGAGGAGGGGGCGGCGGTGGTTTAAGAGCGCGCCCGGCGGGCCCGGGGGAGGAGCCGCCGCCGCTCCCCCCGCGCGTCCCAGGTGTAACCGGAGCCGGGAGGGCGCGGCGCAGCCACCACCACCTGCGGAACCTGTCGGGCGGCTCACAGCGCTCCGCTGCCGCGCACGCACCGCTCCCTCTCCGCCCGCGTCCCCGAGGACTTTCCCCAGGCCTCTCCGCGCCCCGCCGTCCGCCCCAGCCATGAAGCCGCTCTGTGGGGCTGCGCTCCTGCTGCTGCTGCTCTGCGCCACCGCCACTGCCCAGCAGAGCTCCCGTGAGTGCCCGCTCCCTTCTCTCTACCCTGCTCCTAACCGAGGTCCCCCGCCCCGGGACCCCCTTCCGCCCCCCGCTCTTCGCAGGGTGCCCCGTGCCGCCAAATGGCGACACCATCCCCGCGTCCCCTCCGCCGGGACAGGAGCGCCCGGCCCCGATAGCGCCCCTTTGTCCGTGCCCCGAGAGGAGCCCCGGCGCTCGGGAAGGGAGGGCGGGTGGCCGGGGGGGAAGCGGGGGTGCGGGCACGCCACGCCCGGCTGGTGAGGGGCGGCTTTGTCCGTCCTGCCCGTCGGTGGTGTCCGGCTCACGGCCGCGCTTCCTCTTGCAGCGTGTGTCTGCGAGAAGAACAAGCGTGTCACCAACTGCAAGGTGGAAAATGGGCGCTGCCGCTGCGAATCCATCGGCTCCGGCGTCACCGTGGACTGCACCACCCGTGAGTAAAATGGCACGGTGGGGTGGGTGGCACGGAAAGGCGCCCGCAGAGCGCCGGGGAATATGTGAGAATGACCACTGAATTCCCAGCAAATAATGGAGGCAAGGAAGGAGCGCTTCTTCCTGGTCTTCCAGGCCAACTGGTGATGGAGGATATGCGTTTAGGGTTCCTCTGCTTGTACTGATGTAGGCTCCCCCGTAATCCTTAATATTTGTTCTCCAGTGGCAAGAATTTCTTAAAGATGAATGTTTAGCCTCCTTGCAAGCACATACCCTCACTTTTCCTACAAATCTAGAGTGGAAAGAGTGTTGTTACAAGACCTTACTCTGGGTTCGAGCTCAGCTAAGCTGTGAGCAAGCCTCTCTCTAGCTGTGAGAAATGGAAGTTGTAAGTCCTAAGACTGGACTTGTTAGGCCTTTGCCTTGAGAGGCTGACATACCCCAGTTGTATTGACTTTATGCACCACCTACACATTAGACATCTGCTCTTCCATGTAATGGCTTCAAATCTGGTTGCTGCTGATGTAACCTTGTGTTTCTATGGACTCAGAGCTCTGTTTTGGACATGTGTGGTCTGATGCTGCATAACATGGCTTTCTGGTTATTTTTAGTGACTTCAAAATGCCTGCTGATGAAAGCAGAAGTGATGGGCTCAAAATCGGGTCGTCGTGAGAAACCAAAAGATGCGTTTGAAGATACCGATGGCCTCTATGATCCTGAGTGTGAAAACAGTGGTGCTTTCAAGGCGAAGCAGTGCAATGGAACCACCTGTTGGTGTGTGAATACAGCTGGAGTTAGAAGAACTGACAAACACGATTCAGACTTGAAGTGCAATCAATTAGTCAGAACGACGTAAGTCTTTCAACAGTGTGTGCTGTGACATGGAAACATTCCTGTATGAGGCTCTACCTTGTGTGAATGATGCACTGGGGATGAATGAAGATGGAGCAATCAACACTTGGTTACTGCTGGGTTTTTTTCTTCAGAAACAAGGAGACATTGAAGGGGTTTGGAAGAGACTTTGCTTGCTTTGTTTTTGTCTCGCTGTTCCGTGTTTTTTAGCCTGGGGTTAAGTTTTTTGTGTGTCTTTTATATGCATGTACTTCAAGAATATTCATTGTACTTCAGGTGCATCATCATTGAAATGAAACATGCTGAGAGAAATGCTCCTCTGAATGCTGAATCTTTAAAAAAGTAAGTGATGATAGTAGCATGTCACGGTAGTGCGTGCATGCCCTACTAGATATTGTATTTCTAAACAGTTGCTTAGAACCATTGTCAGACCTGTGAACTCATTTGTAAGATATCTTAGAAGTGAGCTGCAGATCCTTCATAGAATTGCTTTAATTTTTATTGGAAACAAATTAACTGCTGAAGAGATTCTCTTCCGTTTAAAACTGATTGCTACTCAAATCAATATACTAAAAGAAATGGAAAGCAATAGGTGAAACTGTTCAGAAAGTAAACTGACAAAAATGGCAGAAAGACAAGAAGCAGCAGAAGGAAAACAAGTTTAGCTTTCTTTTTTTTCCCTTTTGTGAAAACAAAACCCTATTGTAGCTATTAGATCACCTCCTTTCCAGAACAAAAGCTGCTGCCCTCTAGCTCTTCTTCTGAACTCTTCAAACTGGTGAAACTCTTTTGTCTAACACAGGTGTTTATTTTTCACTAAGTGCATCTTTACTGTTAGGAGTTAATTGAACTCCAGTATGAAGAGAGTGCACTGGGTTTGGTTAGGGCAGAGTTAATTTTGTTGGTAGCAGTTGGTGTGGTGCTGTGTTTTAGACCAGTGACCAAAATGGTATTGATAACTCCACCAGGGTTTTAGCTGCTGCTGAACAGCACTTCCATAATGTCAAGGCCTTCTCAGACTCTCACTCTGCTGCCCCAGTGAGTAGGCTGGGAATGGGCAAGAGGCTGGGAAGGGGACAGGGCTGACCTGAATTGACTGAACAGGCAGCCCATGTTGTATAATGCCATGTTCAGCAGCAATAAATCTGGAGGAAAGTTTTTTCCCAAGTAGTCATTGCTCAGAGGTTGGCTGGACATTGATCTGGCAGTGATGACTGATTGCTTTTACATCACTTGGGGTTTTATATTTCCCCCACCCAGCCCTTTCACTTACTGGACTGTCTTTATGTTAACTGATGAGGGTTGTTTTGGTTTGATTTTTTTTTTTTTTCCTTGCTTTTGCCCTTCTGATTCTTTTCCCAATCCTGCTAGGGGGAAGTGAGTGAGAGTTTAGCTGCCAGCTGTGGTCCACCCACCACAGAGACTGCAGGAAAAACCAATTACACTGGTCTTCTCTACTTGTGAAATTATATGTGGAAGATAGTACTGTTTATACAGCCATGGCTTTCATATCCTTACAGGTTTTTCACGGATACCATTACCAATCGTTATCTGCTGGATGGCCGCTATATAACCGGTGTTCTGGTAAGAAGCACATAATTTTTAATAAAGTATTAGAACTTTATTTTGTTGCAAGTAACTTTGAAACCTCTTATTTGACTAATGCAGCATGAGTTTTAGTGGAAGCTCTCAAAATAATGATGCTCACAAAGCAGTTAGCAAATAGCTCTATCTGAACAGAAATGCTGAGAAACTATACTGCTCTCCTAAGTCTGTAGATGACTTCTTTGCTTCACTTACAAAGTGGAATTTAAATCCTAGTGTAAACAGTTGGCTTGAGTTCAAGAACCATAAACTTGATCCAGCATAGGGGTTCACAATCTGGATTATAGTGGTTTTTTATATTTGATAACTGGATTTAAACTACCTCCTTCTTAATACCACACTATATTTTTTTGCAGTATGAAAACCCTTACATTACTATTGATTTGAAGCAAAATTCCACAGACAAATTGTCCGGAAGTGTGGATATCGCTGATGTGGCCTACTACTTTGAAAAAGATGTAAGTGTGTCACGGGTGAAGTCTGCCATAGGCAGGATGTGTGTATTGCACTGCATTCAGGAGTCTGGCTGTGTCCTGGCTAAAGCAGGGTGAATTATTCTTGTGGCGAGATAAATGCCTACTACAATGTCAACTAGCAAGTCTCACTTTTCCTATCTTTTTTTAGGTAAAAGGTCAATCCATCTTTCATAATAATGCCGGGCTAAATGTCAGCATTGACAATGAAGAGGTGAAGCTTGAGAAGACAGTGATCTACTACGTTGATGAAATAGCACCAGAGTTTTCCATGAAGTCTCTGACTCCTGGCCTTATTGCTGTCATTGTGGTGGTAGTAATAGCAATAGTGGCTGCAATTGTTGTTCTGGTAAGTTCTGACAAAGCTGCCAAGAAGAACGGTACCAGTGCAATTTGGGAGGTAACAACACACGTATTTGGATTCTGATGGAAAGTCTTCCTTTGTAAATTGGCTTTTTTTTTTCCAGAATTCTCTCCCCCTAGAGAGGTGGGAAATTGGTGATGGGCATACCATCACTGTTTCAGGTTGTTGCCTGGAAAACAAGCACTGGGAACAATTCATAGAGGTGAACAAAGTACCTCTTGGTTTCAAGTAGTTGAGAGTGACAAACAACCCCATTTGTACCCCACTTTGGATGGATGGGGACAGGATAGCTTCAAGTTTTGTATTTTTAAAGTCAAAACCAGATGAAGTTACTTGTATATTAAGATTTTAAAAATATTGCATCCTTCTCTTATAGGTCCTCACAAGGAGGAGGAAAGGGAAGTACGTGAAAGCTGAGGTAATTAATTTTTGTTTGTGGTGTGTGTGTGTGTGTGGGGAGGAAGTTGACCAGAATCCAGAAACTCCTAAGTTTGCTGCAGGTTGAAAGCTCACTTTGGGTGCTTCAGATGTGTTCAGGGAGACTGAAAGTATTCAAATTCTGTAGCTCTGCCCTAGTTGCAAAGGCAACTGGTGCTCTCCTGCTTTTCCCAGGGCTGAGGGGGTGGGGTTCGGGTTTACGGGAAGTTCTGTTTTACATATGTATAGCAAAGGGCTGTGCAATCCACAGGAAGTGCTGATAGTCTTGTTTTGTGATGAAGACCTTTACTGAGGTATTTGCATGGATCTTGCCGTTTCCATTGAAGAGCTGCTTTCCAATGGAATAGTAAATGGTGCCTCACGCCAAGTGTGGAGCCTTTTGTGAAGGAATCCAAACAATGTTGTAGCTAAATTGTATTGTCTGCTTCCTGCATGTACCCTAAATAGTGCTGTTTTTAAGTCCCAATGACTTATTGAATCTTAAAGTTTAGAAGTAGCACAAGTGTTGATCTCCCTCTACTCCTTCCCTCCAGATGAAGGAAATGAATGAAATGCACAGAGGACTGAATGCTTAACTAAATTAACTGAAGACAAGTCAGATTCAAACAAGAAGACAAACATTGGAGGCATGAATCTTAACTCTTAAAAGTTTCCTCCTGAAAGGGAGGCAATTGTGCTCACTTAATGATTGTTAAAACTCCTAACAAGCAAGACTGGTAACCATTCAACTACTTTTACTATTTGTTGAGAGTTAAAAGCCCCATCTTACTCAAGTCAAACTTAACTATTGCTCCCTGATTTTATTTTTTTAATGATGATGAAAAGAGTTGACAACTGCTGTTACTAGGGCTTTGGAGCATACGTGCTTAAATGGTTATTTTACTTTTGTGGAAGTTTTATTGAAAATGTTGATTTTGTAGCCATGTTGTAACGAGACGGTCTTCTGTATAACTGAGCACGACGTTTTTATGGCAGTTTGTACATATTTGAAGTTGCTGTAACTTTTTTATGACTTGAATTAATAAAACTTTGAAACAGGCTTCTAATTCTTCCATGGTGAAATTATATTCTGCTAAGGTATCATACTTACAAATTTGTAGTTTGATTCCTTAAAGCAAGGAATGTCAGCATAGATGAAAATATTCTAGAACTCCAATTAGCAGTTTTTATTAGCCATCTAGTATCTCAGTAGTATGATATATTTTTTTTTACGCTGTGAAAAGTATGCAACAAGAGTGAAATGATAATATACGGATTGTTGTATAACAAATCAACAGGCCAAGAATGTAGTCATTTCAGGGATGCATAGACTGCTCTTCCCAATGCTATGCAAGTATTGAAAATAAAATAAGCCTCTAATCTAGAACACCTCTGGTGCAGGGTTGGGGGTGGGCAGGCCTAGCATCTGGTGCTAGAGCTGGGGAATAGCACTTTACCCTGTGATTGTGATTTTGTCTGTGGCAAAGCTGTTGCACAGCAAGGAGCTGTTTCTGCTGTTGTTCTTGTTCTCTGCCATAGATGCTGACCAGACTTCCACAGGCTCTGTGCCTCCCAGAGCCTTCCCTGGACACGAGAGCTTGCGTTGGCTGTCAGTAACCTGTGCCATGGATGTTGGCTAGCAATCCCTCCAGCATATCTGATTTATAAAGGAAATGCTGTAACTCCTGTTGCCAAAGAAATAATGAGATGCAAGATAAGGAACTGAATGACAAACCTTGTTACTAATGTGGTGTGTGCTTTGACCCACCCTGGCTAAAACAGGAAAAGTAGGATAAACTACTGAGAGGATATTCAATGTACTGTTTGTGATATTAAATGTGAAGCACACCCCACCACTGTGCCTGCTGAATAGAACAGGGAAGTTGCTGAACTGTGGTGGTGCCACCTCCACTGTCACAGCTCACCAGTATCCCTTCAACAGGGTGGTACCTCACATGCATGCATTGCTGTGTTGGATATTGTACAAAAATCCTGAAGCAGGGAATTTACTGGAATGTTGCAACCTTTCAGGCAGCTTTGTCAGTGATAACTTCTGCAGGGCAGGCTCTCCCTCTGCTGATCTGTGCCACTCCCTTTCTCCCCAGGTATGTGGGCGATCTCCTGAGGTGTGATGAATTTAGTACAATCTGTAAGCTGTTAACCAAATAAAGCCAAGTTTTCAGTAAGCTGGTCTTGTGCTGAGTTGTGTGTATTTTCTTCCCCAGTGCTTCAGTCTCCATGTCCTCTACTTCTTTAAAAGTCTGCAATAGGGTATCCTTGCCCTTTCTTTCTTCTCCCCAATATTCTAATGCCATTGTTTTTTGTCCTCATCCCTCCATCCCCATTTCACACCACATTTTTGGCCTGTGGGATGGAAAGAGGTGGTGTGTGCTGTGGCTGGGCTGGAGCTGCACATGTGCAGACTTGACTGGACTGGCTGGTATGTAGCTGCTGTGTGGCCTGGACCTTGTCCTAATCGGTTTGTTTGAACATCATTCTCCCTGCTTTTCCCACAGTACAGGGAGGCATTTAGGCAGTTTCCAATTTTTTTTCACTTACTGGAGCTTTTTCTGTTAGATATAAAGCTTAGTGCTCTATTACAGTCTTCTTCATTATCAAATTTGCCTGAAACTAGCCAAGGGATTAGAAAACCAGAAAGTTTACAGAAATTCTTAAAAACCCCCAGAGTTTAACTAAATCCACAACTGAAGGGAATGCACTGTTTCTAAACTCAGTTACTATGGTACTAACATGGTGCTGCTCAGCTCTCAAAATGGTGATCGGTAATGGTTTTTTTCATTAGTTTCCTGTTCTAAATAGTTTTATTGACATATTGGCTTTTGTGTTGTTCTGTTTACTAAACATTGCACTTGTCCAGCAGTCCAGTTGCATAAAAGTGTGTATTTATAGGGGAGTGGAAAAGGATGAGGGGGAAAACACCTGAGAAATCAGTGTATTGCTATCCTGCAGCTTATTGTGTTTTATAGATTTTTATACCGAGAGGAGACTAACGAGCTGGAATTAAAAAAAAGCCATTATCAGATTGTGTCAACTCTCCACATATGCATGCACAGTTCTTCCCATATATAGAGCAATATGGCAAAAAAAGATTGCTAATGAAAAATAACATGGTATTAAATAACAAAATACTAAATGTTCACTATTTTGGTACTTGGATGCTACTTTTGACACTATTGGAAAACATTCAGCAAAGTTAAAAAGAGAGTTTCCTGTAAAATAAACAAACTAAAAGAACTTAATAAAGGAATAGTAGTCTCTGCATCAATTTTTAACTCGGTAAATATTTTGATACTTCCATTTGCCTTATTCATTAACTTCCTTACGTGAAGCAGCATATTTTTAAAATCTAAAGTTCTACACAAAGTTGAGATACCATGTGTCCTCTCTTTTAATGTAATGCCAGTTTTGAGAAAGCATATGAAGGGCAGACTGAAAATGTATTATATAATTTGAGACTGGATAAATGAGATTTTTGTGTTACAGAGAGGGATAGACACAAACTATGCAAGAAACCCTAGTAATAATACATATCTTGGTGTAACATGGGAGAACAGTGTTTGCATAGGCAAGTCCCAGTCTATTACTTCCTTATGAATTATTACACTAGCAAATATATATTATTATTACTGCTGAGTAAAATTAAATACATGTTTACATAAAGACAATGACAGACTTTTTAGACGAGGGTATGCAAATAATATATTTGAGAAAGCATGACCAATAAAGTCTATACAACTTTCTAAGACCTAAGTAATGCCAAAGCACAGTTTCCACAGCTAGAAAATGAAAGGTCAGTGTTGCACGTGTAGGGTCTGTTGACAGTACTGTACCCATTACCCTCCTGAACAGTAAGAGAAATAACTCTGTTTGTGAACCATGTTTATTTATATCCTCACCTGCTGGACTTTGATCACCAGAATACAGTCATCTTGGATTGCTTGAAAGAACCAGAAAATGCTAGCAGCTCTGCTGCTCCAACTGTACAAGAGCTAGTTAAGGAATACTAGCAGCTCCCAGGAGAGGCTGCAGGCTGGTAAAGGTCCATCCTGGGGCATGCAAACAGTCAGGCACACTGCAGGGGTGCCTTCTATGTTTGGAATAGTTGGGCCCAAACCTGGAGAGTTTTATGAACTTTGCTAAAATCCTTGTCTTAGCAGGGGCATGCAAGGGCAGACATGCACAAGGGAAGGGGTAGTGGACACAAAGGAGCTGGTGTGTGATGGCAGAAGAAACACTGACCAGCTTATAGTGTGTGAAAACCTCACACATGTAAGAAGTGATTTTTTCTCTGCTATCCTCTAAATGCACTGCAGAATGCTTACACGTGCCTGCCAAGTAGAGTATGGCTGTGCCAAATCTGAGTGAAAAAAGTAAACAGAAGAAAGTTAAAAGGTTCTTTACAAGGTACTGGCCATATTTTCTGTTTTCAAACTTACATTATCTAAATATTCTTATCTTGGGAATGTTAAGTCTGCCGCACGACGCGCCTGCACACACAGATACACATCAGTCTGATACCAGATCTTCTGGTGACATCCCCACCTGCTCAAAAGCATTAGAGCAGCCACTGATCACAGTTGTATGCTAATTAACCACTGATGAAAAAGAATTAATTTTTTCTCTCTTTTTTCCTGTAAAGTCATTAAAGGACATCCATTTTCCTAACTGAAAAGCCATTGTAACTTTTCTCTCTATGTTACTTATGCCTAAGAAGGCAACAGAATCAATTAAGGTGTAGATTAGCACGGGTTCTCCATCTGCCATGGGCGTAACAATTACAGACATCTCATTCCCGTCGCTGCTGGTAGGCAAGGGGGAAAGCAGGAAGCGTTCTGTTAGGTACAGCACAGTGAAACAAGCCAGTCTGGCAACAGGGAAACGGTCCCCATTCAGAGCTGACCTGTGCGGACCAGCCGGTCCCTGCTGGAGCTGCCCGGGAAGAACAATGGGAAACAGAAAATGGTAGAGGCTCCAAGGGAAAGTGATCGGTGCTAAGCTGTTCTGTGCAAGGGATGCCACAACACAAATGTTGCTCGCGGGCTGTGGTCACCACGCTCAGGGCATTAGCGGCCAGTTTGTGTGGAGGCTTGCTGCGAGTGGGAGCCTGCGGAGCTGCCCTGAGCAAAGTGCTCAATGAAGAGGTGCAACCAGCCCAGGGCAGAGAGAGGGAAACGCTGAAACAGGCAGTAATTACAGCTTAGCAGACATTATCTTACTGCTTTTGAAGGTGGCAATAGGTCCCTGGAGTCCAGCCTGTCTCCAAATGTTTGTATGGGACACTCCTTTTCTCCCTGTCCCATCTCCTGCCTTATCTGTAACCATCAGTGTGTACAAAGACAAGCAGTCCCAGCTATTCAAAATGTATATTCTGGGCTGGCCTGGTATTATCGATGCTTGGTAAGGTTTCCTGACACTGTGAGTGCCTTCAGAAGGTATGTATTTGCTAAATGACCGTTGTTTAAGGCTGAATTTTACTATGTGAGTATTGCTGCAAGCAAGCATTTTTGGTGGAGGTAAGTATCAGACCAGAAAGTTTAGCTACTTCTGAAAAAAAGGTTAGGGAAAGTACACTTAATCATACTGAAAATAAATACATTTGATTTGCCAGAGCAGTCTCATTTTCACAATTGTTATGGAGAGAAGAGGAAGATTTTGGACTACCAGAAAGCTGTCAAAGCTTAAGAGACCTGCCTGCTTTGCTCCTTCCTTCCTAAGTCAAATGAAGGCAGATTGGACTTTCTCTTCACCACAAGAACCACCTGTGATCCTTCAGTAAATACATTTACAGAAAGGTTTTGAAGGCCTTTGCTGGAAAGGCTGTTTTACCTCAAGGGTACAGGACTAGGGTTTGGGAGGGAAAGGCTGAAGTGTGGACAGGAAGCCAAGAGTGACACCAGGCAGGAATGGGGAAGAGGTGGGGACACCAAAGGGTATCCCTGGGGTGTTCCCTGGGGTGGAAGGGGCAGCACATGGCAACACCTTCAGATCAAGGTACTAGGGTGGCCCAGTAGAAAGTTAGTTTAGTGTGAAAATCTGAAGTAGTTCTTATGTGGGCATCTGAGGGCCTTTTGGAGAGCACCTATTGATACCAAGAAATACTAAAGATGAGCACATTGATTCACCAAGTGTAAAGAAGAGAGAAGCTAGGTGAGAAATCTAGAAACAGAGGTCCCAAAACCGTTCCTTAGCTGGAACCAACAGGGAGAGAGGAAGAAAGGAAGGATGGGAGATGAGTTTTGAGAAGCTGACTAACATAGGGTAGAAATGAGAGAGAAAGCAATGTGCAAACAAGGGGATGTTCTGTAGCATCAAGGTACACAAACTAGAACATAACATTTGTGCAAGAAATACTGAGGCATGTGAAACAGAAGATGTGTTTTGTCTATAGGTGACAGTGTGCAGGCAGCTGGTTTGGGATACAAGAATCTGGGAATTGGGATAAAATGGTTTCGAACTGATTGGAAAGATGAAAAGCAGTGCAAGGCAAGAGAAGTTTCCAAGAAGATTTGACTTAGCTGATGAAACATGGCATTTCTCCTTATTCTTAGACAATAATCACTAAAGGAAAGATTGTCACCTATACTCTTTCAGTTCCTTTGGGTCTTTACAGTACAAGATAAAACACGCAAACAAAACAGAAAAATGCTTAGGACAGTGCAAGGAAAAGAACATAAAAAAATCAAAAACCTAAAACATTTTGAGTATGAAGACCACTCAAGCTGGACTCGGGATACCTCTGAGTGCTGCAGGCCAGTCTGTGCCCTTTCTGTCCCTGGGCCGGGTAACACCCATGTGTAAATGGGGGTCAAGCCTTGGGGTTTTTTGGCCATTTGCCCTGCTCCTTGTGACCCTCCCCCGTAAAGAGGGCAAGAGCTGCTGTTTTTGCTGGAGGGAGCACGTGGAGTCTCTGGACACCATTGCTACTGGAAGTATAGGAGGGCCTGTCACCCACAGCCCCTGGCAGTGTGACTGACCCGAGTGACAGCCCTGCTCTCAGGCTGTGTTCAGCATGCGTCTTCTGGCAGCCCGTGAAGCTCCTCAGCACTGAGCTCTGGGGGCCTCCACACTCCGGGTCCACAGGACACTCTCCTCCACATGGAGTAAAGGCAGTGACCACCTCGGCACGGCTGCCAGGCGCACACTGGTTGCCCATTAGGTTGGACATTAGGAGGAATTCTGCCCGGGGAGTTAGTGGAGTCGCCGTCCCTGGAGGTGTTTAAGAAAAGGCTGCACGTGGCACTCGGTGCCGTGGTCTGGCTGACACGGCAGTGTTCGGTCGTAGGCTGGACTCGATGATCTCAGAGGTGCTTTCCAACCTCATGGATTCTGTAATTCCGAGATGAAGGCAGCAAGGACCGCCGGGCCCTGCTGCACCGGCGTTGCCGTGGCGGCGGCGCGCGCCGGGCGGGCCGCACTTCCGCGCTCCCGCAACGTGGGCGGGCTCAGGGGCGGGGCGGGCGTGACGCGCAGAGCAAGCCCTGCTGCGATTGGGCAGCACGAGCGTGACGCGAGTCGCGGACCGCGCAGCGATTGGGCGCCTCTGCTGGCGCGCCGGCGCGCGCGTGGCCTGCTTGGCGGGAGGCGGCTGCCGCAGCGGTAGCGGGAGCAGCGGCCGAAGATGGCGGTGGAGCCGCCCCGGGAGGCCGTGTGGCCCGAGGGCGCGGGGGCCGAGGCGGGCTTCGTGCGCGCCGTGCTCTCGCTGCCCGAGAAGCCCGACACCACCGTGCGCTTCTTCGAGCGCGGCGACTACTACACGGCGCACGGCGC
>VZTJ01004172.1:461872-488654 GCA_013397795.1 Orthonyx spaldingii | reverse complement strand
CCTGGATGCCCCAGGTACGTCCCGGAAGCCCCAGGTCGCCCATGGAAGCCCCCGGGGTTCCCTGGGAGCCGGTGCAGTGGTGCCCTGTGCCAAGGCCAAGGCCTGCAGGTGTCACAAGGATCGGGCTCAAAGTGGCTTTTCGTGGGTGCCTTGGGCTCAAGCTGGGGCCGGTCAGGGCGAGCGAGCGGGCGGGCGGTGCTGCGGGTCCCTTCCCGCCGCTCTCTGGACAGATGTGTGCGGGAAGGGAGGTGCTCAGAGGTCCCCGTGTTCCGGTGCCCGCTCTGACTCGTTGCGGCCGGGAATCACTGAATGAAGTTTTTTACTTCCAAATCTTTCTATGTATTTTTAATAAGATTTTCTTTTCCATCCACCCCGTGCTGCTTTTCCTTTATCTCTTGGTATAAGGCAGTGCAGCTTGCAAATGTCAGGTGTAAGAGCATCAAGATAAATGATTTTGTTGGAAGAGGCAAACCTTAGTATTAGCCTTAATCTCAAGGAACACAATGTTGTTAAGTTATTAGCTCAGGTTTTGCAAAATAAACCTCTTTGTAATGAATTGATTTTTTTTTTTTTTGGATGTGAGCAGGGATAT
Organism: Orthonyx spaldingii; assembly: GCA_013397795.1. NCBI lineage: Eukaryota > Metazoa > Chordata > Aves > Passeriformes > Orthonychidae > Orthonyx > Orthonyx spaldingii. The sequence continues at coordinate 488,062 of VZTJ01004172.1, read as the reverse complement.
TAAAAAGAGCATGACATTCTCATATGCTTTTCACTTTTTATTGCAAATGATGAGCTCATATGTAAAAAAAAAAAAAGTTTAAAACCCCCAGCCCTCCCCAGCTTGATATGTTTTCCAGACTAGAAACATGCATCAGTATTATTGTTGTATTCCATTTAGAAGCTATTTTGCAGATGTAATCGTGTGTCTGCCTTCAATTTTAAACCCTCTAAAGCCTTATCTGCCATATCCAGCTAAAAGCATAAAACTACACTTGTTGCTTTCAGGATGATTTCAAGGTACTCATAAACTTCAGCTGCTCCCCAGCCCCTGCTATTGTATTATGTTGTCTCAACTGAAAGAATAAGAAAAGTTGTGTTTTGTTGGGACAGTTCTGCACTGGGAAAGATAACATAATTATGTAGAATTAGGTTTTTTACCTGTTTCAAAAAAAATCTTACTAGATATTTGAGGAAAGAAAATTAAAAACTCCTGTTTAAAATAAACTCATAAGTTCCTATGGGTGTGGAAGTTTGCTGTTTAACATCTTTCATGTAAAGGGAGGAAGAGCTGCAAATGTAATGAAGGCATGCTGCTAAGAGAGGGATGTGATACTCCCTATTGCCTGTGCTTACTTGGTGTGTCATTTAGCTCTCATGTATCTGACACCAGTCTGTGTTAGTTCCACTTCCCAGCCTGGCAGAAAACTTCATGTACTCACCTGAAATCCCAATTTGGTCAGTAGTGGAATTACCTTATTCTGTGAGTTGGCTGCTGCTGGAGGTGGAGAGGTAGAAGTGGTGTTGCTCCTCTGGGCAGCTGTGTCGAATTAAATTTGTTCAGCTGCATCATCTGCTTGAACACCTATAGGAGCAGAGGCAAGAAGTTTGACAATTAGATGCTTTCTAAGTTAGGTTTTAATGTAATTAGTGCGTTTTTTAAAGGATATGTTGTTTTTGCTGGATGTATTGTGATAAAAGGGAAATGTCTTGGCACATGTGTGAGTGTGAATAGGGTAGCAGTCTTTTCTGTCAACAGAAGCTGGTTATCCAGGAAAGAAAAGGTGTTGTCCAGAAGGAGAACCTGTAGCAGACTTCTAACTCTCATTAGATCATAATGTGTGAAATACTAATTAGTAAATCAAGTCAAGAATATTGTGAGAGGGGAAGGGTGAGAGGAACATACCCCTTTGTATGTATTAACAGAGAGATTTAGTGAAATTAGGAATTGAACACTTTATATTTGGAGATAGAGTATACTTTCTTCGTTAGTATCAACCAGTTGAATGTTGTGGGTTTGTGCTGTTTCATAGACTCTACATATTTGCTTCTTTAATATTAGAATAGTGTCTTCTGAAGGCTTTTCTTGGGAATTTTGATTACAGAAAATAAGCTTTATGAACAAATATTGGCATTTCATAGTTTTCTTTATTTATTTTGTAGGAACTCAGAAGCTTGAGAGCGTTGTGCTTAGTAAAATGAACTTTGAATCTTTTGTGAGAGACCTGCTTCTGGTTCGTCATTACAGAGTTGAAGTTTACAAGAACAAAGCAGGGAGCAAATCTGTCAAAGAAAATGACTGGTATTTAGCTTACAAGGTACAATTTTCAACCTTTCTTTATAATTGTGAGATGAATGAAAAAAAGCCCCATAACTTTTCCCTGAGCTCCTCTGCTTGGAGTTTTGGGATTTTAAGGGACTGATGATGAAAAATCACACCTGTTTGTTAAATATTGGTTATTATACATATCACTGTATTTTCTACTGCTCTGAGGCTGAAGGGGCTTGTTCTGTATCTTTGCCATAGGCTTGGAAATAAAGGAAACCTGAAGTGCTTTCCTCTGTGTAGGTGATATGTAAACTTGAAATGGTTAAAAAATAGAATAGCTGTGTATTTTATATTAATAGTCTGCTCAGTACTTAATTTTATCAGAGCTTATTTTTAAAGAAAGAAAGAAAGTGTGTATGTACACTCTTTTAAAAAAGTATTTTTCTTTTTCTAAATAGGGTTCTCCAGGAAATCTTGCCCAGTTTGAGGAAGTTCTCTTTGCCAGCAATGATATGTCCTCAGCCATTGGGGTCGTGGGGGTTAAGCTCTCTGCTGCTGATGGACAGAGAGTGGTAGGAGTGGGCTATGTCGACACTACGCTGAGAAAATTGAGTGTTTGTGAGTTTCCAGATAATGATCAGTTCTCAAATCTTGAAGCTCTACTGGTTCAACTGGGCCCAAAGGAGTGTGTGCTGCCAGGAGGAGAGACTGCAGGAGAGACGGGAAAACTGAGACAAGTAAGGGAACCACTGTGGCTGGCAGACAAAACCTCTGAAAAGCTCTGTTCTGGTTTATCAGCCAGGCTCTGTCATTTATGAAGAAACGAAGGACCAAAATCTTAATTCGAAGAAGTTCTGATTTGTGCATACAGAATGTATTGTTTGTTGACCCATTTGCATTTTAATCAACAAAAGTTGTTCTAAAATCTTTTGTCATTCCTGTCCCTGCAGCCTGACAGTAAATAAATGTCACTTCAGGGTTTGTTTCTGTGTGCTTGACATCTGTCCCCTGAATATTGAAAGTAATTGATAACTGTGTGTGTATGTGAACAACAGGTTGTTCAGAGGGGAGGAATCCTGATTACAGACAGGAAGAAGGCAGATTTCACAACAAAAGATATTGTTCAGGATCTCAATCGCTTGTTGAAATCAAAAAAAGAAGAGCAGATGAATAGTGCAGCACTGCCAGAGATGGAAAAGCAGGTAAGCAATGTTTAACGTGCCTCTTTCTTAGAACTGGAGTGGTGTGTGCACCTGGTGTGAGCTGATCTCTACATTCTTGCCGAAGTGTTCAGCAGTTCTGCTCAGCTTGAGTCTGTGTCAGAGCTGGATACCACGGGTCCTGGAAGAAATGGAGAAAACCATTCACTTATGTCTTTAAAGCAGTCAACTCTAGTAAGCAAATAGACAGCACAAGAGGTGCCTCCTGTTTGTAATCTATCTAGCTTAAGGACTAAAATACAATACTCTAGTTATTTTACATGACAGGAAAATTGGTATTTGAAAACATAGTAATGTTTATGATAATATTTTTGTGTTGTCTTATGGCTTAAGTATGTGATTTAGTGCCTGTATGTTTTCTTAGCTGCAAACAAGAGGCAATTTGTTGAGATAAACAAGTTTTAAAATGCCTTTCACTGCTGATGCTCACTGCAGGTGTAAGGTTCAGAGTTATCCTCCCTTAACATCTCATTTCATAACAGATTAAAGTTGTTTGAAGTGTGTTGCTGCTGAACAAGTCAGTCATGCTACTGCCTCTCTTTTGTGCTGGCACTCAGCAGTGCCATGCAGTGAGTCAGATCAGATCCTTGTTCTGGCTGAAAACTAACCCTGAAACCTTGTCCTGAGATGATCCAGCATATCTCATTTATCTGCAGTATGACTTGTTTGCATTGCTGGGCTTGAAATATCCTGATAACAGCTTTGGAAAGCTGGCAAGGTGTGCAACTTCACATTTTGTTTATCAGATTATGCAGACATCTCATGTGTTGTTCTTGCACCTGCCTAGAAAGACACTGCAGTGCCATAGAACATCCCTATGGAAATGAAGTCTTGTCAAACAGGACGAGTCTCTCATAGCCCTGCCAGAATTGACATGGCTCAAAGTCTTCCCCAGCTGTAATTTTCTGGGAGCATTTATCAAATCCTCTTGGATTCAGGAGTGTTTCTGACTAGAATGTGATGTGTTTTTTAAAAAAAAAAACTTCAGGTTGCTGTTTCGTCTCTGTCGGCCGTTATCAAGTTTTTGGAGTTGCTGTCAGACGAGTCTAATTTTGGACAATTTGAACTGACTACTTTTGATCTTAGTCAATATATGGTTCTAGATAATGCAGCTGTTCAAGCCCTCAACCTTTTTCAGGTAAGAAATACACAATTGAGTTAGTAACTTGTTTACAATATACTTACTTAGCTGCTTGATAATGAGCCTGACTGCCCAATTTCAACTCCCCAGATCTTGATTAATAGCAACTTCTACATTTTAGCTTTGTTCTCAGCTACTCCCCTGCAGTGTGTGTTTTAAACATTTAGTTACTGTTGCCACCGTTTTTGTTTCTTGTTAGTTTCTTTTAAATGTAGTAGGGGAGAGAAGTTCGTCAAGGAGGTAGGAAGTCAGCACAGTAGTTCTTGGGAAAAGAATACAAGCCTGAGTTAGATGATACTAGTGGGACATGTAACGCATGGCAGGAGCAATGCTGGTGGTGACGGGAATGGAGGGCTGGCAGTGAACAGGACAGTATTTGAGAATATCCTGAAAGCACCATGTCATGCTAACTGGATTATGTCAGTTTTGCTTTTTTTACACACATTTTTCTACAAATCCAGACAGGTTGACAGGCTCCTTCACACCTCCTGCCAAGACTGTTTCTGCTTTGCCCATTTCTGTAGTTACAAGAAAGCGTGGACTCAAAGTGGTGTGTTGTATCAGCCTTTCTCCTTTGTTTCCACATTAGTAAGCCCTGTTTAATGATCTTGCTTGGAACTAATCGGCTTGCATTTCATATTTGTAGGAAGAAATCACAGATTATGGCTCCTGTTTATCTTGGAGGAATTTCTGCAGGAAAACGGAGCATATATTCAGCATCCAAGCTGGTTAGCCCTAAAGAGAGATGTTCTGAATTTTTAAAAAAAAAATTTTTTTATTTCCTGCTGCTGTGCTTCTGTCTAGGGAATGAAGCAAAAGTTACATTTCTTCTCAAGCTTTATGGAGGGTGTTCTAGGAAGTTCTGTTGTAGCCACATTCCTTTACAAGTCCTTGCAGGTGTTACATGTTTTGTGATAGGAAATACACTGCTGTGTCTGTCTTCAGGGGCTGTTGTGAGCCTTGGAACAAAGGTCTTACCCTGTAGCAGTAAGCTGCCTGCATGGTAGGGTGTGCGTGGGGAGATTTTTGGACAGCACTAAAGCAAAGACAAACTATTTTGTAATTTGAGTTGCTCTGTGAGGTGTATAGGTAAAGTTCTTATGGTTCAGCAGATGCAATTGGTTATCTGGAAGTGTAGCTTCCAAACTGGGTGTGCTGAAGTAGGTAATCCATGTATAATATATATATTCTGTGACGCTTTCTTATATTCAGAAGTCTTTCATATATAGTACTGTCCAGAACACTGAAAATAGGCCCATCCACTATAGAGATTAGATATTCCAGGGGCTGAATGCGTCAGTATTCCTTCTCACTGCATTCATTTCCTGTTGCTGTGATTCTGGTTCTACATCCTTGCTGTTTGCAGGCACCCAGACTTGCTCCTGGTTGAATGCTTGCCTGCGGCTTTAATTGCAGCTGTTCTTGTGTAGAGAGGGTTAGATTTTAATTTCAAAGTCAAGAGTTGAAACAAGCTTGTTTGTTCAATATTAACCAAAATTTTTGCTTTGTAGCTGTTTGTGCGAAAACCAAACCAAACCGCAACAAAAATGCCCAAGAGGCTGTCTGGAGTCCAGCTAATATTATAGAACCTGAATTATAGATAGTAAACTATAGTCTGAGCAGAGCTAAGTTTAGAGATGTTTATAGCACTGCAAAGATGATCTGGGGAAGCTTGAGAGAATTTGAGTAACCGTGTTCTTCCCCATTGTCTGATTTTGTTATGTCGTTCCCTCCCAGAAACCCCCAAAATCCTTGAACTAAAACCCTTGAACTCAAGTCCTGTTTCTTGCTGCTTTTTTGTGATGGATAGGACCCCTATTTTTTGACCTTGAGAAGAGCAAACTAGCAAATATCTAGATGTATTTCCATTTTTGCTATTAAAAGTGCAAACTTCCCCATGACTAGGTACACTTTTACCTTTGCTGTTCAGTCAGGTTTGGTTTCAAAACAGACAAACCTATTGCTTGCTTACCATGTTCCAAGGACCAGAGTTAAGTACTTTAATGCTGCACTATTTCATTTACCTTTTTTGGTGGGTGCCAAGTTTAATAGAAAAAAACCATGTTCTGTTCTTAAATAGCTGTGTGCCATTCAGTGGGTGTCAGTATACTTTATTAACTCTTTTTTTTTTTCTTTTTTTTTCTTTATATGTATTTTTTTTCATTCTTTCCAGAGTTCTGTGGAAAATGCAAATACTGCACAGTCTCTAGCTGGTTTACTGAATAAATGCAGGACCCCTCAAGGACAAAGACTAGTTAATCAGTGGATCAAACAACCACTTATGGACAAGAATAGAATTGAAGAAAGGTAACAATATTATGTGTTTGAGAGACTTAAGTTAGTAACTATTTTATATAAGGCCCTTTCTTTTTAAGCACAGAGTGCTACAACCAAGAAATAGCAGTGATTGGAGTCTTTCGGGTGCTACCCTGTAAGACATTGCAGTTAGAGCAGAATATATTTTTCCTTGAGATACACATTGACAGGTTACAGTTGAATTAAATGCTTTTTACAATTATACATTTTAAAGAGGAGGTGCAATATGTTTAGATGACATAAATAATGCTGTGCCACAGTGTAAGTCAGTGTAGCAGCCACTTACTAACTGTTGTTCATATGCAAATACTCAGTCTGCATAGTAATATTTTGATGTCACTTCAAGTCTACCAGTTTAAAAAAAAATCAACAAAACACCCAAACAATTAAGCAGTAGTGACCTCTTCCTGTTTCCAGAAGAAACTTGCTTTTGGTTGCAGTAGGTCACTCTAGTCATATCTTGCCTAGATATTGTGGGGGCTTTTTCTTTCTTGCTCTTTGATCTTGCCTTCTGTCACTGCGTGGCTGCCCTGCCAGTAGATAACAGTATCAGTTGATAAGAAGCCTTAGAGAATCTGGTAAATCTCTGCTGGGAATGTACAGAAACTTCTCAATCCTTCTGAAAGGAGAACTGCAAAGGCTGTATCCTACTGTGTGTGTTTGTCTTTTTATTTGATCACGTTCATCATGCAAATACAAGTTACACACTTTTTAAACTACTCCTAAATATACCTGTATTCTTATTATCTAAACCCAAATTTCATGCAACTCTAGCAATAAGCAGGTTAATGCATTACAAAATGTGTATTAAAACGTATCTTGACAAAGCAGAAGAGGCTGGAAAATTGAATTTAACTTTGATGGTTTCTCTAAGGCTCATATTTCAGATAAGGCATTGCAGGTATGTCTGTATATGCTGTTGGGCACAGATCCCTACTACCAAAAAAAGAAATCTTGGCTTGGACATGCTGATATTTAAATAAGGTATGCAAAGAGTAGTTGTTGTGGTTTAAGTCCAGCTGGCAGCTAAGCACAGAGCTGCTCACTCACCTACCTGGTGGAATGGGGAGAAGAGGCAAAATACGAAACACAGCACTGTAGTAGCTACTGAGGAAAAATAAACTCTATCCCAGCCAAAACCAGGATGATAGTTTTCTCTCTAGACTTCTGGAGACTGAATTATTCTGCTTCTCTTCAACAAGTTTTTCTACTTTTCCTAATCATTTGCAGAATGGTGTGTAGTAACTTGATCAGAGCCCACTTAGAAATGCTGTTAATGTGGCACTGAAATATTTGTTCCCAGGTATATTGAATGCTGTATCTTACTCCTGCATGTGTTACAAAAGCTTTCATTGTTAGTTCTTGATTAAGTACCTGAGATCATCTGCCTCTGTCAGTTTTGGATCCTAAGGTCTGAGCCAAATTTAATTTTATGATTGTGTTGATTTTAAAATTTTGAAAGTTCAAACTCCCATTTTATAATTTTCTTATGTCAAAGTAAACATTAGAAATTTTATCTTTTGTGTGAGACATGTTTGGTCTTACTGTGCATCAGGAGTCTTCCAAGTTTGGAAGAGAGACAGTGTTTTCTTTATAAAACGGGTTGAGTTGTGGGAAAAAAATGTAACTTGACCTGTTTTGTAGAGTTACTATCACCTCTGCGTTTTGTGTTGCAGTTCTGTGTGGCTGATGTTGACTGCATGTAGGAAAAGCTATACTTAAAGGAGGAGGGGAGTAATTAAATGGAGTTAAGCTCTTAGTGAAGCTTGTAAAGGTCAGTGTATCAGCATGTTACGAATTTGAAAGAAGTCCATTGATAACCTCCTGTATCTTGCCCAGCCACAGAGTCCTTGGAGGTGCAATTTGTTAAAAGTGCCTGGCTTTAACCTCTACTTACAAACACTGAACTACCACAGTGCCACTTTTTCACTTTATTCTGCTGCTTTCTGTCTGAATGCATCTTGCTTTCAAGTACTACTTGGATGAATTCAGTTCTCTGAGATAAAAGCAATGGAATTTACTTGTAAGCTTCATCCTCCCAAACTTAATGCTTTTCAAATGGTGTAGGACTGTTCTTTTTTTAATCCCAAGGAACAAGTATGAGAAGAGAAGCTGTTAGTGAGGCTGGTGAGATGTATTGACAGATTCAAATATCTTTTGAATGATATGCAGTTGCCAAGTTATTTTCTGAAGACTTTGCAGTATGTTGTGGCTGTTTTAAGGATTGCAAACCACGGTTTAGATCATAACGTGGCTTGAGAAGGAAATACCTGGACTGTTGTTCCTTTACTTCTCCTTTGTTGTCAAGGGGAGCTACTGATTATTTCTTAGCTTGAAGTGTGCCATGTTGAAGCACCCCATTTAACACTAACGAGTGCAGAACTGCCCAAGCTGGACTGATGTTCAGTGGCCATTTTGAAGGAAACCTCTTGTTTTGCTTATGCAGGAGGTATTTTAACTGTTGTTCCAGTAGTGTGAAATTGGTGTCTGAAAGTTTTACTTTTTTTTTCAAAAGTTAGACTGTTGTAACCCTCTGCTAAGACCTGCAGGTGGTGCAAGTCATCTTTTGGAGATAAAGGAATCCTCTTTTTTCTGTAGTTTGTAGTCTGCAGTGTATTGTTAACCTATGTGAATAAATGGAACACAGAGTTGCATCAGCAGTCCTTTTTAACTATTGATACAGTAACAACACAAATTAAAGTACATGGTGCACATGCTTCAGATAAAATGATGTTTACTGACTGGAGCAGTTCCTGATGAGAACTGAGAAAACAGAGGCTCCTGATAGCTGCCTGTCTTGTAAGACTTGGGGTTCTGCCAGTATCAGGCTGGTTTTCCTTGATTAAAAAAATAATTACCAGTCATAAGTATACACAATACAGCCCTGCTTCTCCTATGTGATGTGTTCAGAAGGCAAGTACATGAGGTTCTTCTCCTTGTCTCACTGTCAGCATATTTGAAATTAAAATGTAGTCGCAGAGCCAGCATGTGCAAATACAAATATTAATTGCATAACCAAATTGACTGCAATACAGCAGGCAGCTTCAGTATGTCATGTTTATTCTTCAGGTATTGGAAAGTCTGAGAAATGTGGCACAGTGTAAAATAGGGCTTGTTCTGTAATGTCCTGAGAAGAGAGTTCATGCTGAATATATTTAGGTTTTTTTCTATTTTTTTCCGATAAACTCTATCTGACATTTATACACAGCATGAATAAAAGATTCCAGTTCACGTTTTTAGTTCTTTACGTATACTGTGGTTGAGCCTCATGTGCCTGTGTCCCATGGTGGAAGAGATGCAGGCATCTCAGAGGAGTTAAAGGCTGTACTCAAACATCACTTGCTCTAATCCAAGCCTATTTTGAGCTTTCCTCCTGTGTTTCTAGATATCATGCTGCCTGGGGGCCACATTGTAGAAACAAGTCCTGTCTCCAGCAGAGTCAGGAAGTAATAGATTTGGGAAGCTTGAGGTGAAAAAATGGCTAGCAGGGTAAAATTTCCAAGTTTATAGAACATTTTTTCATGCATCAGTCTTGACTGATAATTAAAGTAGCAGTTTGTTTAAGAATGAAAAAAACCCCAACCCTAACTTGTTGCCTTGAGACAAGAAGTAGTAACATAATCCAAGGCCCAGGACTCCACAGCCACAGACTGATTCCAGGTAGCATGTGGTGGCTGTGTCCTCAGTAAGGGAGGGGAAGATGTGACCAGCTTGGAGGTTTATCTAAGTGACTTCTTTAAAATGCATTTTAGGCACTGGGAGTGCATCTGATGTCTCTAGAGAAGCTTCTGAAATACAGATTATATCAGAACAGATTTGAAGACAGAAATGTGATTTCTTATTGTCATGGAGATCATGATACAATAAATATTTCCCATGAAAGAAGTTGTCATTCCAGTGATATGGCAATGGTGTTGGCTTCCCGTAAGCCTCTAGAAATGTTATAAAATTGTCACCTTTGTCATTCCAAAAATTACCATCACTAAGTTCCGTAGATAAATGTTTGGAGCTTGAAACTCCCAGTGCTTCATCTTTAACTCTCTCCCCTCCCTTCACCTATGTTTACTGTTTTCGAAACTACTCATTTACCTCTAGTTTCATTTGAGTTTGCTTGTAAAACTGAGGTTGACATTGAGTGCTGTCTAGAGACATTAAACAAGAGCTCTACTAGTCAAGCACACATCACACAGGCCATGTCTCTAGGAAAGAGTTTCTGTCAAAATCCCAGGCACTCAAAACCTATTCAAAGGCTTAGATTGTTGTGTTGCAAAAAACTTATTTTTAGTTTTCTTGTATAAGGAGCTGAAAAACTCCTTTCATGACACCTTCAGGTGTGGGAAAGACAATGCTGGTGTTTGTATTCTGCATGTTACCCAGATCTATTGTCTTCTGGGTCAGGGATCAGCAATCAGTGTTGCAAATCTGTAAATTATAGGTGGCATTGAGTGGTGCAGCACTGGAGCAGGTAGTCATAGTATCTCCTGGTTGATACTTCCAGCTCGCCCACTTCTTCCTGACAAGTCCTCACTTGGTGCAAAATAAATAGAAGGATTAAGCTTTTAGTCATTTCTTTTGTGTCTGAATTTTGAGGCTCAACAGAAATGAAAATTAAAGTTTGGTTGAAATGTCAAATTGGTTTTCAGGCTTGTAAGACACGATGAAATTGCTATTTATTTAGGGAAATGTGAATCTGTAGCTGCCATACTGTTCTTTGGCTCTCATCCTGCCAAAATGAGGTGGATGGTGTTTACTGCTGCAGTTAAATTTTGCTTAGAATCTGTGTTTAAGTATTCAGCACTGTGAAAACTTACTATTTACAGATGCAAAGCTCTCAGGTTTATAACAGTGTCATTGGTAGTCACTATTTTGAACATTGGATACAGGAATATGGTGCATTCTCTGTGAAATTACGCTGACCACATTATTGTTTCTGCTCTGTTTAATTTATGTCCAAAAACATTAGGAAGGTGGCATATTAGGACACTGCAATGGAAGCTCTTGGCAAGAAAATTTTGTCTTGACTTGTAATTTAATTTCATTTATCATGTATGAGGATTGTAAGAGTCTTTAATGTTTTGTTGGCATACAGTTTTGAATGTCTTTTGTACAGAATGAATGCAAATGAATAAATATTTGGTTTTCTATGGCTGAGAAATAGAACTTGTTCAGTATGCTCTTAGTTTGCACAAGATTAAAGAAATTCACAGGTTAGCAATTTAAAAGGGTATTAATGTTGATGGAGTAGTGTAATAAATGTAACCTCCTGATTTTAATAATGTATGGAAACTTGTAAGGAATAAAGCACAAAAAATAATAATGGAAATACCTTTCCTCTGCTGACAGTATTCTTTGAAGACCATGCAGTAATGCAGTTTTCTCACTGGATCCCAAAAAGCCATATTTAATTAAAAAGCAAGACTGGCAGAAAACCTCTGTGGTGTAAGGCATTAGGCTGAGAAACAACCTCTGCTGCTTTCCATCGGGTTTCTCTGGAAGGTTTTGGGTGGAGCAGTTTCACTGTGTTGGGTGTATGAACATGCCCATGACTGTGTAGTATTTGGTGAGTTCTTGCTCCATCCTCTTCATTGTTCTTTGTTACCATATAAGAAATGGAGGTTTATTAGAAATTCTTAAAAGATGGGCGGTTGTTTTTTTGTCTAGATGCCTAAATACTGTGTTGTTTGAAAGGCAATGTTAAAAAAGAAGTGTTGTTAAACTGGTTGTTCTTGTCTTTATTCAAATTAGGATCTTTTTGCCTTCATGTCCTTGATACTTGCTCACAGTACCTGTTCTGTATGTAGGGTTTCTTTGGTCTTCAAGATTCAGTGTGAAAGTTCTTCATTTGTTTTTGACACTTATGCACCATGCAGCAGCCTGTGGCTCTGGGTTGTTTCATAGATGGCTTGCACTGTCTGTAACCACTTTAAATCAAAAGTTGTGCTTCCCTGACTGTGGACTGCCACCTGTTCCCTTGTTATTGGCACTGGTGTTCCTGTAGCTGACTCGTTCATCTTTTGATGGGGAGTTTATCATGCTTAAACAATCAAGGGTGTCATGTTGGATAGCAGATAATCCAGAAAAACTCAGCAGTTGCCAAAAGAGGCAGTCCATACCTCCTACTTCCTTCTTTTTTGGTCTCATACCTAAAGATCAATTTGATTTGGCTTGTTCACCTGATGAAAACTAGTCCATGAAAAAGTGAGGAAAGTTGTCATCTAAAATTAACCCTTTTGCTCCTCTGCAGCTGGTCCATGACCTGCTATCATCATAAACATGAGAAGATTAACATTTTCTTAAGTGCAAGTCAGCTAATACTAGAAGCCAGAAATTGTTCAGATTTAATAATCTGACTTGAGTTTGCTTTCTTTTGGTATTTTGACTGTTGTAGAGATTATGCCAATTAATTTATGTTGTGAATTAGATTGCTGGACTTGCTACAGGAGGATAGAACAGGTATCTGCCTGTCCTTGGATTGGAAGAGTGAATCTGTGAAGTGGAGCTGTGCGTTACTGTGGCTCAAGACACCTCCTGCTTTCCTGACAAATGTGCTGTGAAGATGCTGTCTGACTATTTTTAGCTCCTACAGAAAACAGACCATGAAAATTTTGTGAAAAAGACTATATGCATGAAAAGCTGCAAAGACAAGAAATGTGTCTCTGAGAAAGATTTTGGGAGTTACTTCTTGGTTGATGAGCTATCCTCATATCACTTCTGTCTATACAGTTCCTTGAGGATAAGAGACTGCTTAGTCCAGCAAGATTGCGATGGGGTTTGAGGTGGGAAAGGATTTGCTGAGTTGAATATTCAAAATTCAACTTTGCTGGTAGATCCTCTGGTTTTTTTCTTCTATAAACATGCATGTTTAAAAGTTGGGAGCACTGTTTATGATTCTGTGAAGTAGCTCATCACTGTAAGGTGATAATTTGCCCTTTTTATCCCAGCTCCTCTTCTGTGGAGCTGCTTAATTCATTAAGGGTAATAATTTTGTTATTCCTAAACTGTGAAAGAGGAGGAGAGGGGAATCAAATCTAAATAGTGCTGTTACATAAAACTAGTTTGAATAGCAGTTTTGGTAATAATTAAAAAGTACTTTGTTCTTATTTAGGAAATACAGCTTTTGGGAAAAGTAAGTGATGGTTTGTTTTCCTTGTCTATCACTTGCATAGTGACTGTTACTGTAATACAACCAGGCTGAGGAATGGGAAATAAAAGACACCTGGTTCTGGTTTTAACTGTGACTGGGATGATTGTGTAGGTGTAGTTTGGATGAACAGGTGTATGAAAGTTTCTTTAGAATCTAGACAGGAGCAATACTTTTTGTTTTAAATGGTCTGGTATTTTCAGGACCTGAGTCTTGTAGAGCCAAGGCTGGTCTGCCATGGGAATGTGGAGTAGTCCCAGCTGCGATGTGAACCTGCAGCAGGAGGTGTGGAGAGGGAGATGCCTCTGTGTCCCTGCTGCAAGGCAGAGATGGCCTTCAGTCTTACCTGGAGAGAAAGAGTGTGAGCCCTTGGCAAGCTCTGGTCACCTCCTGCTTGCAGAAATGCTCCTGCAGATTGCCCTGTGTACTCCTGTGAAACACAGCTCACAGCCTCCGGCTCTTGGTCACGGCAAGGGCAGTGGTGCCATCAGGAGCGCTGCTGGCCTTGCCTTGGAAATGAAGGAAAGATGATTCCTTTGCTTCTCTTTTGTTGCAGGGAGTTTGTGTGCCTGCCTCAGAGTCCTGCACTTCCTTGCTGGTTCTGGCTAGAGGAGGCACAACAGAGCTCTGCTGGTGTGGTGCTGCTTTATTTGCATGTTCTTCAGCATGATGCCAGGCATTCCCTTCCCTCAGGGTCTAAAAATATTGCTGTTGCAGCAGTCTGCCTCAGGAGCAAGGTCTTCATTGCATCAAGTGGTGCTTTGCTGACAAGAGTAAGACCAAAGATTTTATTTTTCTGCTGAAGATTGTTTTCTTTTTTACCTTGCCTGATCTGCTGAGGTTGGAAAGTATGTAAATGCTTGTGCAAAAAGAATGAATTACTGGTAACATCAGACTTGAATAAGTATCTTGGGAGGAAAAAAGCCCAATGCTATTTTGGAATTAACTGCTTTTCCTGATAATCCTGTTTTGGTTTTTATTCTGATCTTGTTAACTTGCCTCACAGTTAATGTATATAGCTTCTGAATCTTTGCTTGATTGTTACAGAAAAATTACTTTGTGCCTGGTACCACTGATAGAATCCCAGGGCTTTAATTTGCTCTTTAGTCTTTGACGTTATATTCAAATAGTATATTCAGGAATTCATTTAGGGTGGTAAAGAGTCTGTTGCTCCCCTGATACAGATTAATTTTATGCTGTATGAATGTAGCTGATGTAGAGGAGTGTGAGCTGTGATTATTTGGAAGAATATATTTATTTGAATTATAAAACTTATCTGTAAATGGACTGTCCTGAAGTTAGAAATATTCATTATTGTTATTATGGTAGAATGTTTTAGGGACTAATTAGGAAAGCTAGAAAAGGCATGAGACTGATATTTGGATGTGGCTTTCTCTTACAGTGCTTAATCTTCCAGGTTTAACAGCAGGGAACCTGATCTGTCCAGCTGCTTAGTAGCACACTCTGTGTACCCAGAGCTCTGGAAAGTGTGTGCAGTTTGGTTTCTGTGGCTCTCCGAGGGTCTAAAGCTGCTCTTCAAACCTTGGATTCAGTATTACAAGGGATCATACTTAAATAGGGCTGTGAAGAGTAGTCAGGATATTCACAGTCTCTTCAAGTTACATTTAAGATTAAAAAACAATAGTACCAGGTTCAATCCAAAGAGCTGTACTGTTACAATGAAGTGAAAGCCACTTGTTAGTGCTAAATACATTCTGAGGGCTTCAGACAGGTGCCTGAAGATCCCTTGGTTTAGTTCATTTAAAACTCCCGAGTATGGCAGGTAGAAGAGCAGTGGGTAGCAACAGGATCTCACACTCCTCATGGTGGCAGTGCTGCTTGCTGCCAGCTTGGAAGTGTTAGTGGGGCTGACTTGAGGGCATAATTTCCTAGGCAGTTTAAGCCAACATCAGGGTACAACTGGGCTTGTCCACAGCTGGCAGGGCCACCCCAGGGTGAGGTAGTTCAGGGGAGCCAGAGGTGAAAAGCAAACACAGCCACAGCAAATGAAGATGGGTATTTAAGGAGGGATCATCACCCTCCTTAAACACCCACTGAGGATGCACTGAGGGATGCATCACCCTCAGTGTCAAGCTGAGAACAGCTGCCTTTCCCAGACTGCCAGGTTTTGTTCCTTCACGCTTCATCACTTGTCTGTGTAAAGAGCAGGATGGCTTTCCAGCTGTACTGGTGAGCCAGCTCATGCTTGGTCTCTCTGACTTTTTTGTTTTGGCAGAGGAGAAGTTTTGAAACTCTGTTTGGGTCTAGAACTGTGAATGATTGCAAAATCTATTAAGAAGCTAGGGAGATCATCAGAGTCCAAGGAATGCTGTAATCTTACTGGGGTGACAGTCTTTGTAAACACAGACATTACAGGTGAACTGTGAAATGCATCACCCAGGGGCTCTGTGTTCCTGGTTTGCTGTTTCTGTTAATCTACTGTATTATACAATATGTCCTCATTTGTTAAAAGCCTATAATTTCACATCCCTCACACAAAACAGTAATGCACTTTAAATTCTGAATTGAGAAGGAATATACACTGTTGTACTTCTTCACCGTCGTCTTCAAAGTTTTCTTTTGTAAGCAAGTGTATGTTTTAGTTTAGCTTTTGGGGGTGTTTAGGTTGTGACTGGTTTTGAGGGAGGGAAGCTGTGAAGTAATATGATAATACAGAAACATTCATAACATGTTAACTGAGGAAACAAACCCAACTTTGTGCTTGCATGCCAGGAAGAAACAATGACAAGGTTGCATGGTTTGGGCAAGAGCAGGTGGGAAAAAGAACTTGAGCCATTTAGAGTGGACAGGAATCCATGTGAAGGTGCAGGCTGCTCTTTTCTTGGCAGATGGTAGGAAAAAGTCTTGATTACCTAGGCACAAGCTTCTCACCCTGGCCTCTTGGAATTGCCTGGGTTGTCTGCTTCTGAACTACAGGCCCTTGTGTGTGCATGCAAATTTGGAAGAGCTGGAGGAGAGCTTGCTCAGGTGAACAGCTTGTGAGACTCAGACACAGGATTTTGGACCCTAATAATATTGTATGGCCAAATTGGTACGATTTCATTAAAACAGCAGAAAGGTTTTGACCCCTTGCTTGGGATGTTCTGTCTCATATGTAAGAAGTGCTGGAGAGGTGTGTACACAACTCATCCAGAAAGCAACATTCTTAGTTCTTGGTGAATCAAAAACCTGGGTTCAAATCTAGTGCCTTCAAAGTACTGGAAGAACTGGGGCCTGTGGTGAGCACATTCCAAGGCAAATCCTGTGGCTTGGGTAAATGTTGCCATCAGCTGGAGACTCACTGCCAGAAACCAGAGCAACTTCTGGCTGTGCAAAGGCTCCAGTGTGAGCTGAGCAGGGATTGAGATCAGTGATCCTAAGCCTATGATGAATGAGTAAAATAAAATGGCTTTTGATGGTATTAGTATCTCTAAAGCTGCTGGTTCTTTATTCCTCAGGGTTTATGTTACATTTATTTCAAATTGTTTGCAAAGACCACTCCAGTTTCATAAAAAAAAAAGTCTTTTGTGGATAACTAAGCACTTCTAAAAGCATGTGTGGGTTGCCTAGCTATTTTGCATTGCTACTTCTTTGTGCTTGTCTGAGAAGTTTTGGATGTTATTTTTATTAATGCATGCAACAGCTCTGATTGTAGGAGGCAAAATGACCTGGGATGGTCAGTGTGATTTTTAGGCTGCTAAGATGTGTGCTGGACTAAAGTAATTCTCAGTATCAGGCTTCAGATTTCTGATTTAGGCTCCTGTGTACCAATCTTAAGTGTCTGTCTTAATACTTCAAAGGCTGTAAATCATAGTGAAGTTCTTTGGCATGAAAAGAGCATTGCAGGTTTAAGGTGACTACTGCTTGCCTGAGGCAGTGAACTGGATTATGGCTGATTGTTGGAGAGAGAGATCATTGTCTAGGGAACAACTGAGTCACCATGGGAAGTTTATAAAGGGAGCTTAGGACAGTGCCTTGCTTATTTCTGATTGGAAAAAAAAAAACAAACAAAAGCCAGTATTTATCAACTACAGCAACTTACTGTAGTCTGGGCTTCCTCCAGGGTGTTAAAATACCGTGTGCTTTGTGTGACAAAGAGAACCCAATTAGAACAGGTAAGGTGGTAGGTATCATTTTATATGTCTAGCTTGAGTTTGTCCAGGGAGGATTTGCTTCAGCTACATTGGATTAGGAAGAGATCTGAGTTTGAAAGAAACCTGAGGGAAAACAAAATAATGGCATGTGAAGTGTTTTTCCACTTTCCTTTGTATAAAGAAAATATTAAACTGATACAACAGTGCATATTCTGAAACTTGTGGTGAGATGAAAGTCTCAGTATATTCTAAAGCAGTCCTTAATATGCTGCTTTTGTAAGTGGTGTTTCTTGATTAAAATTCTGTATAATCAAATAGAACAGTTGGGACAGGAAAGCTGGTCTTAATCTGCAGTCAAAGAAACCGTTTAGCAGGCAGAGAATACAAATGTATGCTCTTCAGAAGACTCAGCTGTTAGATAGGGGAGTTACAAACTTTCAAATCCTCTTAAAAGTAAGTCAGCTTCTGTGTTCTTAATTTATTTCAGTGTTAACACTTTTTTCCTTGTGTCGTGGAATTTTTAGTTAGTGCAGTTTTTTCTGAAAGCATCTATGAGTAATTGGAATTTAACTAAATATATATTACTCATTATTAAATATATATTACTGATCATATATGGATCCCAGTTTCATGAAATGATAAAAAAACCCTCAGAGTCCTTTTTCTGAACAGAGGTGTTTGAGGGAAGTGTTTTCTTTCCTGCATGCACAGAGAGGTGCAGAGCTGTCCAGGGTTTTGTAAGATGTTAGTAGAGGAGAGATTAAAACTTTAGGTGCTTTATAGCTCATCTTATTGTACAGTGGTTTGTTTTGTTGTTTTTTTTTTTTTTTTTTTTTTTTTTCTGGTCAATCCTACTCAGTCATTATAAATATTCTGTTCCTTCTAACTCTGGTCTTTTATTTTAGACTGTTATTTAGTTATATTTCTACACAGGGAATTCTTTCTTCATAAAATCTCTATACAAATCTGGCATGGTTAATGTTTTCCTATTAACATAAACTTTGATATTTAGCTGTATAAAAACCTAGAAATACAATTAAACCGTCTTGACAATGTCTGTGTTGAGGCACCTTAAAATGGTGATGAAAAATGCTGCGTAGGTGTAGCAAGGGAAGAAGCAATCTCTTCTGATATCAAATGTGATGCAAACATCAGTGGAAGCAGTGTGTTGAGATTTGGGAAAGTGCGTGACATTTATTAGATTGAAAACAGATTTTTGTTGTCTTTTTCTCTGTGTGTTGGTACGTTGGCCTTTTGGCAGTGGTTGGTTCAAGAGATGCCTCTTACTGACAGTAAAACTGGGGAAAAGATGGAATGTTTTGAGTTGGATTCCAGAATACCCAGCAGAAACTTGGAGATAAGTAGGTTTTTTCTTTTCTCTGTCTTCCAGAGCACACTAAGCCTAATGATACTTGTTAGTGCACAGGATTCAAAGCTGGTAAACAGCCGTGGTTTTGCATAGCAGGAATTAAAGGTGGTTACAGTTTCCAAGTTCAGGAAAAGCACCTGTATTGATTTTCAGTTACATTAGCTGAAGTGTTGTTCGCTCTTTTTGTGGTTTTATTTGCAAATTTAAATAACTGTCTTGAAACAAAGATTTCCTTTGTGTTCTAGTGTGATTTCACTACTTGTAATTGTTTCTGTTATCTTGACTGTGCTGCCTTGGATCTGTGGTGGAAAGTTTTGCCCTATTTTCCTTTCCTTTTGGCTGTGTGGCAGAAACGAGTTCTCTGGTGTTGTCAGCTCTTGTTTGATTACACTTTCTTGGATTTTTTAGATTTGTTTCCTTTTGTATTTTCTTTTTTTTTTCCCCTCAGCTGAACGTTATATTAAAAACAACCTGTCATTTAATTTCATTATTACTTGTGGACATTATTCGTGGCTTATGGTTGCATTACCTTAACGTAGCCCTTTCTGTTCAGCAACCTTGTATGTATTCTTATCAACAGGAAATTGTTATGCAAAATGTGGCACGAACACAAACCTGTCAGCTGTATCTTTGTGGTTGGCAGATGTAGGGGGCAAGATAGAACAGTGCCAGGAAGGTCACGAAATGTTAGTCTAATTCTCATGCTTTTGTCAGAGGAAAATTGTTTATGCTGATCTGAGAACTCTTTGAACTTGTCATTGTGGACAAAAGAGTAGGGGAAAAATTAAATTAGAGCTTTCAAAATGCCTTTGACAGGTCTTTATCCAAGAGACTGTTGAACAAGTTGAGGGAGTCAGTGGGATGAAAGTGAAGGTTTTGTTTGTTCAAAAGGCACAAGCAAAAAAAAAAAAATCTAGATCCTGGTAAAGATAAGATCAAAACTACACAAGCTGTGCTTGAGATATCCTTGAATGACTGCTATAGCAGCTGTGCAAAATTTAGTAAGCTTTCAAAGTGCTTCTGTGTATATATCCATATGCCAGGATTACTGATCTTCTAAGGACCTCCTGGAAGAGAAGGTAAGTTCTCTGATTTTAAACATAAACCATGAGAGGGCAAGATAGGAACTGATGTTGATGGTGAACTTGAATTTTGCACATTCCTGCATGTGTGAAATTGGTGATCAAAATAAGAAAAAAAAGTCTTTTATACTTGAAATTTTAAAGTTGAAGTCATGGAATAGTCAGTAGTTTAAGCAGGTTGGATAAACACAGCAAACACTGGTTTCCTACTGCAGGCAGGGATAGTATTTTTCTGGCTTAAAATTCACTTTGATAATGGATAAACATTCCAAATGTGTCTTGCTTTCTTCCTGGTGCTTTTTTTAAGCTTTTTTCTTCACTTCAATTTTGCAGCTAATGAAATTTGAAGGCATTTGCAACTAGTTCCTCTTTATGGGTTGATGGTGTGGTGGTATTTTGGTAATTGAGAAACAATAAATATGTTTACAAATCTTGCATAATACCTGGGAAGTGAGAGGACATAACATCAGGATAGTACAACCTCTTGTGTGTTTGCCATAACTGCTAAAGACCAAGGAGGGTAACAATAGGAACACATGGGTATGCTAAATGGAGAAGTTTATAGTAAACGCTGTTTTGTTTTTGCCAAAGGAATAGTTTCCAGATTACAGGACTGAAAATGACCAAGCTACTTGGTTCCTATGGGGAGGTTCATATTGGCAAGTTGGTTCCTTCTCTAATCCCTTGGGGGGGAAAGAGGACACTTGGTTAGTGAGCTTATATTTAAGCTGTTAGGCAGTTGTATCGGGTGTCTTTAGTTTCGTTCAGTTTTTGTTGCTTTTTTTTTTCATTAATATTTAAACAATATCTGGTCTTTAAAAGCTGTGTTTGGTCGCTGGTTGCTGCTGGTGCTTCTGAGAGAACAATTTGTGATGTGAGTCCTAAGTGAGGTCGGGGTCTGCTCGGTAAATTGAAGGGATTTGTAATAAACATGGCAATGTATCTGCTGTGACAAGATCATGTAATTCTTGTTATTCCTCCAAACCATTTGACAGAAGTCTGAAAGCTAGAAATCGTGCTCAGAAACACCAACAGGGATCGGAATGGAAAATTGCTTGGCTTTTATGATGTTTCTCATACAAGTCTTGTTCTGTGTTCTTGCAGTAGGTATCTTCAGTATATTCCTGTGTACTTCTGACAAGCTCTGTGTACATGCTGAAACTTTAATGTTTCTTTTGGAAGTAAAGCACCCTTATGTCAGTAATGTCAATCTCTAAATTTATCTACTAAGGCTGTAGTTGAATGAATAAATGTAGAGGTAGAATTCTTCTCTCATCTTTTTTGTTGGTTTTTTTTTGGTTTTTTTTTTTTGTGTAATACAGAAGATTCACTGGAGTGTGGAGGTAGAATACTTTTGGAAACAGAAGGACATTCCTTTGGAATTTTTTGTATGCAGAAATGTACCACTACCTGTTCAGGGGTCTCTACCTCTTGTGTTACTTTAGCCAGAGTCTTTGTTTCCTGACTCACTTTGCTAATTACCTGAGGCAGTGGACTGTGTTAACCTCTGTGTACTGTTGCCAGTGTCTGGCACTCTGCAGAGCACTGCAGTGTGTAGTGTAGAGATTACTGCTTGTTACAGTGACAAAAAAAATTGCCATTTCCAATGCAGTTTGCAAATGCAGTTGTTACTGTAATTGAAAGAAATGCATTTTTCTGCCAGCAAGCAAACCCGCAGGAATAATGTGGTGAAAGCTGTTCTTTGTTTGCTTGTTTGTCTCTAGATAAAATTAACTTCCTTGCTGAAGCAAAGATATTGATAGATATTATTAACCAGAAATCAGCACAGTATGTAATATGTGGAGGTCTCTGAAGGAGGCAGAGCTCTTCCTTGGTGTTCTGAAAGTGTAATCAAAGAACACTGACCTCCCCAGCATTCCAAAATTAACAATATCTGACTTCCTTTTTTAACTGCAAATGCAAAATGTGTAGGGATGGCAATATTAACTGATGCAAAACCGCCAAGAAATGTATGAAAATTTGCTTGCAATCTAGTGGAGAAATACAGTTTAATGCTCTGTCACTTCTTATTGAGATTTATGCTTGCTTTCTGCACTTGAAGAATATTTATTTCACTATTTAAAACCCCCCATACCTACAATTCTAAAAATACAGAAAAAAACCCCCAACAAAATACCAAACCAAAATGTCAGGGAGGAACAGCAAGGGAAGGCAAGCTAGGGGTCAGTAGTGACAGGGCTGGCAGACAGAACCCTCATTGATAAGAATACAGTCCCCCAATGCCTGCCATGAGGCAAACAGTAGTTTGGAAGTAGTTGGCAGATTTACAAAGGGAAAATCATGCCTGGCTAACCCAATAACCTTCTACAACAAATAGACTAGGTGGCTGGTTAAGGGAAGAGCAGGGAATGTTGTTTATTGTGACTTGAGCTGTCACTGTCTCCCCTTACATCTCACAAAGTATGGACTAGATCAGTACAGTTTGGTGGCCTGAAAACTCACTGAGCTGCTGGGCTCAGGGGCATGAAGTCCCCGTGGACATCCTTCATGAGGGCTGTGTTCCAGGGCTTGACACTGGGACCATCCTTGGGATACCCAGGATGTGACTGGACACCATCCTGGGCAGCTGGCTTTAGTTGTGACCCTGCTTTGAGCAGAGGTTGGAGTAGTCAGGGCACAGAGATGCCTTCCAACCACGAGGATTCTGATTCTGTCATCCAGGATTGCACAGCTGCACAATGTCAATGTTAGCCTTGACCACAGGGAGCTAAACTCTGCCAAGAGTGCCTTTTTGTCCTGCTTAATACCTCTTCTTCCACAGATTACTGGAAGATGTTTTTTTATAGCGAAGGGAAAGGTTTAATCTCAAACATTTTACCTACAGGATAGATGTTGCTATTTGCACTTGAAACAATTGCACTCCAATGCTATTGATTAAAAACCCCAACTTCAAAACTACAGAAACATGACTTGGGCTAAATAACCTTGCTTTCTCAGCTCGTGTGTTGTCTTATTTTCATTTGTTTTTTTTACCAGGAAAGTTGGCTGGTGAATAAGGCCACAGAAAGTATAGATAGAAATCGTCAGATAAGTGTTTTCATTCTAATTGGTGACATAAAAGAATTATAGACCATGCCATGCTAATCATTGTTATGAATTTCTTGTTTAGGCTGAATTTGGTTGAAGCTTTTGTGTTGGATCCAGAACTACGTCAGTGCCTTCAAGAAGATCTATTACGTCGCTTTCCAGACCTCAACCGGCTGGCAAAGAAATTTCAGAGACAAGCAGCAAACTTACAAGACTGCTACCGAATGTACCAGGCTATCAATCAACTGCCTAATGTTGTACAAGCACTAGAAAAACACGAAGGTAATGCTACCTCCATCTATTCTCAACGTTTTGTAGTATACTGATAATGCTAAGAAATAGAGTGTAGATTTCCAAAGATTACTTTCTTCCCGTGTGCTTTTGTTAGAGGAATAAAGCTTAAACACATTTGAATTGGAAATGAGCTGAAATTCTGAAATGCCAATCAGGTACTTGAAAATATACATAGCCAAATCTTTGCAGGAAAATGTGTTCCATTTAGTGTGTAGCTGAGGTACTTGAACTGTTGAGTGATGGTTTTGTAATCTTTGGTAATCTCTTGAGAATTCCTGACCAATTGTGTGTGTGTTATGATCTTATAAATAAGATGCCATTCATACAATAGTGTTGTCATACACTTTGAGTTGTAATTAAACACAAACCCCCCCCAATTTAAGCATTATTGGTATAATTTAAATGGCTTTTTAAAAAAAATCGTTGTGCTCCTGTATTTGATACAAGCAACATGGCAGGGTTTCTTCCAGTCCTCATTAGTAGGAAGCACAATGCTGTGATAAGCAAGTCTAGAAAATACAAAAGCTGTTTTTTTCCCTTTTTCTGTGTGTTACCAGGGAAATGCAGAATAACATCAGCATAACAAGGGGTGATTCAATTTAGCAATAGCAGTTCTAACCTACCACAAAGCTCATTTTTGTAGAAGCCCATTAATTTGTTAGAAACTCTCTTTGCATAAAGCAAGCACCAAAACCAAATGTTGTCTAAAATGGTATGGTTACAAAAATTTCTTTCCTCTATTTGAGTAGAAAATAAAGCCACCCAGTGTCTTATGCTTTTCTGTACTACAGTTTTATGACTTCAAGTAATGAAACTTGCCTTCTACAATATTAATCTTAAAATAAGTCAATTTTTGGTTGCTGGCAGTGTTATTTCCAAGAGCAGTTAAGATCTGAAACTCTGAAGGAACTGACATGTAACTATTTTGTTTGGTTTTGTTCTTAAAGAGCTGTGCCACTTTTTAGCTGCCTCAGTCATGTCCATTTAGCTTTTCCAAAGAGACTCTGCTTGTTTTAGCCTTGAGATGGAGCTCTTGGATTCCCATTTTATATTGAGGTGTTAGTTCAGAAAGCTGTCTTCCTGTCTTTACTTCTTTTTATATTAGTTGCCATTTGGATCAACAGAGTTCCTCTGTCATAACACTGGGGTAGGACAACAATTCCATTTTTAGAGTTTTGAGAAGCAAGCTGTGTAAGGCAAACTGCTAAGCTCACCATATGGAAAAGTTAATAGACTGCAAAAGGTTCTTCCTGTTCTACACATGAATCAGTTGGACATAGCAGGGCAATCACCAGCAGTATATTAAAGATAGTTTAAAATAGGTGGCGTGTTATTTTTGTTTTTCTTTGTACTTGTACCACCTGTTCAAAGTACATGAATGATCTGGTAATTTTCAATGTAAATGAGTGATTCAAACTGGATTTGATAATTTCTTCTGTTTCTGACTGTACAGACTGTTTTAATTCATCACAGGATAGAAAGTCAGAAAGATTTTTGACAATTCTGAGTATGTGCCAGTTTCAGAACTCCCTTACCTATGAAGGCTATGGGGATATAGAGCAGCTATGGGAATATAGAACAACCATGAAGTCATCAGCTGTGAGTGCCTTTCCCTCAGTATGAAGCATTGTTTTGCTGAGATCCTTGTTTTTATGGATGATGAAACCTGAGGAGGGGGGTGATGAGTGAAGATGTCCTAGAGTGATTTCTCAGAAGACAACATTTTTCTGATTTAGACATAAGTCTGCATGAAGTGGTGAAGGACTCTGAGTCATCAAATCATTTTGCTCTAGCTGGCAAGAGGAAGCAGTTGTTCATTACTCAGATTGCTGGGGCATGAAATTTGGGTACTTAGAAGATGCCTGTCTTCAAGAAGCTGCAGGAGCATCTTCCTTCCCATCTCAAATGAACACTCTTTAAATCTGTAAATATGCAGGATCAAGGAATTGTATGTTGGGTTTCAGGTGTATTTTTACCATACTGTATACAGTGACTTGAATACCCCCTTACTGCTTTTGGAAATGGCTCTTACTGCTTGTTTCAGACCTGTTCTTTCCCAGACTGTTGCACTGGTGTGTTACAACCGTGTTGTGATCAAACTTGGCCGTTTCTCACCCTTTGTTGTATCCAACTGATTATTCCCTTATTCGTAACAGAAACACATTT
The DNA here is from genome assembly GCA_013397795.1 of Orthonyx spaldingii. NCBI lineage: Eukaryota > Metazoa > Chordata > Aves > Passeriformes > Orthonychidae > Orthonyx > Orthonyx spaldingii. The sequence goes on along the minus strand of VZTJ01004172.1, from coordinate 462,664 downwards.
ATCTATTACTCAGTGTTAAATTTTACTTAATTTCTGTTAGCCCAGTGTTGGGGTTTAGGATTTTTCCTTTTGTTTCTTTCTCTCATGGAATTTTGTCCCATCTGTCGCTAAGAAACCATAAGAACCAATACTTAAGAGAGTCAAAAGAAGTTGCCACGCTCAGGGGAGGAGTGTACCTGGCTGCACTTCTCTTAGCCGAGGAGTTTCTCTTGGAGGGGCAGAGATACCATGAGAATTGGGCTGAGGCAGCTGCTAGCTCTGTTGCTTTCATGGAATTCAGAGGGGAAGGAGGCTGCGGTCGCTGTGAGGAGAATTTGCCACCACTGCTAGGTTCTGTCTCCTGTTGCCTTCTACCATGAGCAGAGCTCTGCTCGTAAGAGCAGCTGTTGCACTGGGACTGGACCCTCGCCATCTACTTGGGTGCCTCAGGGAAAAACCCCAGGACTCCATGCCCCTTTCCCCTCCAAGGGAGCCGCTCTGGGCTGTGTTTGGGAGCCAGACTGCCGCTGCCCAGATCTGCCATTTCTGTGCCACTGCTCCAGGTTTTTTGCTATACTGTAAATCACACCCCCTGCCTGCAGGGACACCCTGCGGCTCCTGCCACAGCTGCCATGGTGTTTCTACTACCTCTTGCTTGTTACCTCAGGTGAGCCCACCCTGCCATCCCAGCCCCTCTCGCCATCCCGCCCGATTCCCGCCATCTCCGCCTGAGGGAGACGAGCCTGTGCCACAGCGCCCCCTGCAGGCCGGGGCAGCCATCGCGGCCGCCCTGCCCGGCCAGGAGCCCCTCGT